>JANAVB010033015.1:3092607-3418546 GCA_029216955.1 Iris pallida | reverse complement strand
CTTTGATATTTTGTCACTTTATTGACGTTCCAGGTATGGATACATGATTTGATGTGCCATCGAGTGCTTTGAGAAATCAAAGAGTACAAGGCTGAAACGAGAAACTCATAGAAAATGTATCAAGTCATTACGATCAGATCGTGGTGGCAGTACCTCTTTGGAGAGTTTAGGAATTATTTATCAGAGGCTGGAATGCATCCCAATTGACTGCACCTGGAACGCCCCAGCAGAATGGTGTAGCCGAAAGAAGGAATAGAACTCTTATGGAGATGGTTAGATCATGATGAGTTATTCGGATTTGCCAGATTCGTTTGGGGATATGCCTTAAGACTGCAGCTTATATTTTGAACTTGGTTCATTCTAAGTCAGTACCTCTTACTCCCACAGAGCTGTGGATTGGGCGTAAGCCTAGTCTGAAACATGTTCGCATTTGGGGTAGTCCAGCACATGTGAATGGGAAAGCAGATAAGTTGGAATCTCGTACAGAAGTACGCTTGTTTGTAGGCTATCCAAGAGGAACGAAAGGAGGTTTATTTTATAGTCCTAAGGATCAGAAGGTCATTGTTAGCACCAATGCCCGATTCTTAGAGGAAGACTATGTGTTGAACCATAAACCCACAAGTAGAGTTGTTCTACAAGAACTGAGATGTGAGACACCAAGTGCTTCAGTACCAACAATACAAGAGGATGAACCACAATAACTGCACAACGTGTCACAAATGTTACACCACAACCGATAGTGCCTCGTCGTAGTGGGAGGGTTGTGATACAACCTGATAGATATATGTTCTTGGGAGAGTCGTCAGACTTCGTCCCTGAGGAACAAGATTATGATCCCTGTACCTACAATAAAGCACTCCAAGATAAAGATACAGAGTCTTGGCAAAAAGTAATGATATCTGAAATAGAATATATGGATTCTAATCAGGTCTGGGAGCTTGTAGAACCACCCGTTGGTGTAAAAGCCATTGGATGCAAGTGGGTCTATAAGAGAAAAGAGGATCAGACGGTAAGGTTGAAACCTTTAAAGCTCGGCTTGTAGCAAAATGTTTTACTCAAAGAGAGGGTATCGATTATGAGGAAACCTTTTCTCCTGTAGCCATGCTTAAGTATCTCCGAATTCTTTTATCTATTGCAGCTCATCTCGATTATAAGATTTGGCAAATGGATGTCAAGACAGCTTTCCTTAATGGAAGTCTTGAGGAAGACATCTATATGAAGCAACCAGACGGGTTCATTGAAAAGGGCCAGGAGCATCTTGTTTGTAAGCTCAAGAAGTCCATTTATGGACTTAAGCAAGCTTCTAGATCTTGGAACATATGTTTTGATCAGGTGATAAAATCCTATGGATTTGATCAATGTCAGGATGAATCATGTTTATACAGAAAGTGTGACGGAAACGTGGTGGTGTTCCTAGTACTTTATGTGGATGACATCTTGCTTTGGAAACAATGTGAAGGTATTATCTGATGTAAGGGTATGGTTATCCAAACAGTTTGATATGAAGGACTTGGGAAAGTAGGTCACATCCTTGGGATCAAAGTTCTACGAGATCGCAAGAAAAGGATGTTGGGCTTATCCCAAGCTTCCTATATCGATACTATACTAACTCGTTTTAGTATGCAAAATTCTAAGAAAGGTTTCTTACCTTTTAGACATGGAATTGCTCTATCAAAGGAGCAGTGTCCGATGACACCTAAAAGAGATAGAGAACATGAAGGCAGTTCTTATGCTTCAGCAGTAGGAAGCTTAATGTATGCAATGCTATGTACGAGACCAGACATCTGCTTTGTCGTAGGCATGGTCAGCAGATATGAGTCTAACCCAGGACAAGAGCACTGGACTGCCGTAAAGCATATTTTGAAGTACCTGAAAAGGACTAAAGAGTATATGCTAGTTTACCAGGCAGATAGTTTAGTTCCCTTGGGTATACAGACTCAGATTTTCAGTCATATAGGAATTCCAGGAAATCTACCTCAGGTTATGTGTTTACTTTGGGAGGTGGAGCCATTGTGTGGAGGAGTATCAAGCAAAAATGTATTGTGATTACACCATGGAAGCCGAGTATGTGGCAGCCTCTGAGGCAGCCAAAGAAGCAGTTTGGCTCAAAAACTTTCTGTCGGACTTAGATGTGGTACCTAGTTTGCCTAAGTCCATTACACTTTATTGTGATAATATTGGTGCAGTTGCAAACTCGAAGGAACCACGAGCCCATAAGACAGGCAAATACATTGAGCGCAAGTACCACCTGATACGAGATTTCGTAAAGAAAGAAAAAGTTGCTGATCAAGATAGCATCAGCCGACAACCTAGCTGATCCCTTTACAAAGAGCTTACCAGCTAAGGCTTTTGACAGTCATGTTGAGGGAATGGGAGTCAGATGTGTAGCAGCAGGGCTTTAAGTATAAGTGGGAGATTTGTAACAGTATACTGAAAAGTAATACTTTGAGTATAAGTGGGAGATTGTTAGGGTTATATACTAAAAGCATCACTTTTGTAGTAACCTTATTTCTTAAATTTTGAATGAGAATCATATGGACAAATATTTGCATATTGTATTTGTGCAAGTGTTAATGCAAATGTCTGATATTCTATATTGTAGATAATTTGGTGTGTGATGTCACACAAAGATCATATTATCAGTTCCCTATGGAGTATATAAATAGTTCACAACCTATATGGACTTGGACAATCTATTGGAAAGGTTGTAGTGTAATATGGTATTAGTCTATCTTGACTATAGGTTTACACTAGTACACTTTGTGTGTATTGAACATGACCACTTGAGGTTGTTCTCTTTGTACTGACTACATAAGAGAACAAACACCTCTGTTATTATAGATGCTTGTGCTCTTTACCCGGATATAATAACGGACATGTATATGCAGTGTGCATTATTTTGACTCATAAAAGAGTGAGATTTATTGGATCAACAACATCTATGAATTGGGTAATAACATTATATGTATGATGGACTGTTGATTATAAATGGAATCCATGTCCCGATACATCGGGTTGATGATGTCCCCTTAAGGAGCTCATAAGGTTGTCATGTAAACCCTGCAGGTGGATTATATCTGACATAACAAATAAAGTTGAGCGGTACTACTTAAGGATAAAATGTCGAATCAATATAGTTGTCAGTAACTTAATTTGATCGACGGACATACGATATCTTAACATGAGGAGCCAAACGAGCATATAATAAAAGGAGCCCACAAACATAATTTGGGATTAGGAGGTAGTGCAACAATAGCTCATTAGTGGACCGAGCTATTGTTAATGGGCCTGGATTGTGTGTTTGGGCTGAACACGGGATATCCAGATCCGTTAGGAGGCCTAACCCTAATTTCTTCTCATGGTCCCTGCCGTAGCCTATATAATCCTCTATTCTCTTGCCGCCATATTACTGATCAGAAATCTGAAACTTTCTCTAAATTCGTGATTCACGTAAGAAGAGAAAGAGGGGGCTGCCAAGGAGAAGAAAAGGTTGGGAGATCGTCGCCCAACGACGTCCAACTCGAGGAAGGAATACGTGTAGAAGATCTTGGGGTCGTCCGCTCGAGATTGCCAGGAATTACTTGTCTTCTTTCCACCGCAGGTATAATTCGTGAACCCTAGTTTCCGCCTATGAAGGGTTAGAACACGTATTAGATCTGTTTAACTTTCTATCGATCAATACGCACACCAAAGGAAGGGTCCTGGGAATCCCAGTTCCATCAATAACGCAGCAAAATTCCGTCATAAGAACGACAATATAACATATACAAAGAAGAATCGTAGTAGAATCGAAATGATCGTCTTTTGATTGATGCAGCAGCTTTTGGATCTTCAGGTAAAATTCTATGGACCGCATAATCAATAAATGGACTTCTCCAATCCCTTTGCTGAGAATTTGATTCTATAGTATAACTTTGTTCGATATGCAAATTATTCTTGACACAGAATAGATCTCTATCCAACAAAGTAATGGTATTTTGTCTTCTGATTGGAATAGCTAAGTCGGCAGCTAAACTAGCAAGAGCATCAGCTTCCAAATTTTGAGAATGTGGTACGAATTCAATAAAGAATCCTTTGAATGAAAGGACCAATTCGATTACCACTTGATGATAGGAACTAAGGTCAAGATTTCTGACTTCATATGTCCCTCTGACCTGATTAACAATCAGTTGAGAATCTCCATAAGCTTCCAGGAACTCAATGTCCAATTATTTTGCTACTTGAAGACCAATTAGCAGAGCATTATATTCTGCCACATTATTGGAACATGTAAGAGAATAAGCACGGTATATGATCATTTTATCAGGAGAGACCAAGACGATGTCTACTCTGGAGACAATATTGCCTTTATGTCCAACCCGCGATGCTCCATCAAAGTATAGTTGCCAATGTCATCCCTCAAAGTCATGTTGTAATCCACGACTTCATCTGGAATATCCTCATATAGCTTAGAGGTTTCAGGTATAGGGTGAGCTGCTAAGAAATCAGCTAATGCTTGACCCTTCACTATTTTTGAGGTACATAGACCATATCATAAGGAGTAAGCAACATTGTCCAGGTGGCTAACCTGGAGTTAAGAATACTCGGCTTTCTCATCAATACCCGAATATGATTTATTCTGGATATGACATGAATAGTTTGTCCTGACACGTAATGTCATGTCTTTTGAACAGCAAAAACCAAAGCCAGACATTCTTTCTCCACAGGAGTATACCTGTGTTCAGCTCCAACCATCATTCGGCTAAGATAATAAATTGCCTATTTATGACCCTTATCACTTTTCTGTGCAAGAAGAGCACCAAGAGATCTAAGGCTCGAACATATAGCAAAAATGGTCTTCCTACTACTGGAGGTACCAGAACAGGTGGATTTGTAAGGTATCGCTTGATGTCATTGAAGGCTTTTTGACATGCTTCATCCCAAACAAATGATACAACTTTCTTTAATAGACGAGAGAAAGGTTGACATCTCCCAGAAAGATTAGATATAAATCTCCTAATATAAGCAATGCGACCTTGGAAACCACAGAGTTCTTCCAGATTACGTGGAGGACGCATTTAAAGAATTGCTTTGATTTTATCAGGATCAACATGGATACCTTGAGAAGTGATAACAAATCCCAAAAATTTGCCACCGGAAACCCCTAAGAAAGACTTAGTGGGATTCATCTTCAGTTGATGTTGACGCATCAACTCAAATACTGTCTTCAAGTCTTGAATGTGATCATCTTTTAATCAACATTTGACAGCAATATCATCCACATAACATTCAACTATTTTCATAGATGTTCTTGAAAGATATTGCTCATGGCCCGTTGATACGTAGTACCGACATTTTTCAGACCAAACGGCATAACCGTATAGCAGTAAACTCTAAGGGGTGTACGGAAAGTGGTATGCTTTTCATCTCCTGGATGCATCTTAATTTGGTTGTATCCTGAGAATCCGTCCATGAAAGACATGCGTTCAAAACCACATATATTGTCTATCATGACATCGGTAATCGGAAGTGAAAATTCGTCTTTTGGACAAGTTGCATTAAGATTTCGAAAATCTATGCAAACTCGGATTTTTCCATTCTTCTTCATGGCAGGAACAATGTTAGCAACCCAATATGGGTATTATTCTTCACGAACAAAGCCACATGTGATCAACTTTTTGACTTCTGCTTCAATTGCATCCATCATGTCTGGTCAAAAATGCCCTTGCTGTTGTTTTACAGGCTTGACATTAAGAGGGATATTGAGCTTATAGATAGCTACTTTGGAATCCAGACCTGGCATATCCTCATAGCTCCATGCAAAGATGTCAATATATTCTTTTATCAGTCTTATTAACTCTTCTTTTTCATCTTCAGAAAGGTTTTTAACTGATGAATATCGGCTTAGACGTAGTTTCGTCTCCAACGTCAATCTGAACAATTTCATCTTCTGTAGGTGGCTATCGCTGTTCAAACGAAGCTCCCATTGAGTGTCCATTGGTTGTGTCTAAGGGTCATTTTCAAATGGCTCAGATTCACCATCAGTTTGAACCATTTTGACTGAAAAGACGCACTCAGAATCAATATACTGGTTTCCTCCAGAATCTTAGAATTGTAAAAAACTGGAAGAAAATTCGTCTTACATATCTTCTCTATACATGTGGGATGTATCAGATTCAATGAACTGGATTTCTTCAGAATCTGAGGATTGTGAAGAACTGGAAGAAAATTCTTCTTGTATATCTTCATTAAACATGTGGGATGGATCGTATCCCAATCCATGATGAGTTTTTTGGTAAAACGGATCACCACATAATGGTAACCGTCTACCTTTGTCTTGATTGAGACCTAACATAGTTTTCAAATCATAACCCATATTCTGGATAATCTTAAGAGATTGTTGACTATATTTGTCAATTCTGATATTTTCTTTATCTTTCTCTATGAGATCATCTGTCTGAGTAACAGGAACATTTCTAGCCAAGCCAAACATAATTTGGTGCTTATTTTCTTATTAGACGGGATCACAAAATAAGATTCTTCGTGACTCTATAAGTTACACAAGCTTGTGATGATGAGGCTACAGGTAGAAGATAAGGAGAAGATGTTAGGAACCTTTGAGCATAGGGTCCAACATCGACATGAGGAGGAAAAGAATTTCCTGATGATTAATATATAAGGTTTTCTTTATATTTATGTCATTTTTATGTTGATGACTTTGATTATCAGCAGATAAAGTCATTCTTTCAATAAATTTGACAGCCATGTAGTCTAAAAGGAAATCTTTATTAATATAAGAAAGTACAGAATGATCAATATTTACATCATTTACAAACTGACTGCTACGCTTTGGATTGATCATTAACGGACCCTCATCCGTCTTCAGCGTAGACTTGCCAAGGTTAATAATCAGTAGTTCTGGATCATTTATATGAGAAGTACGTCCCTTGACCTTGATCATGAGAGGTTGAACTTGGCTCTTGACTAGAATTCTCACAGATTCCTCAGACGAAGCTCGAGTTCTTCCTTAACCTTAATCAGCAAAGGTTCGTCATTGACAGGTTGGGGTTAAATTTGACCTTTAACTTTAATCATCAAAGGTTGATCTTCTGGAGGATATTCTAAGACAGATTGATCTTCTGCAAGTGACCCATCTTCAGCCATATCAGATATTTCTTTCACATGCTCCTATTTGTAGAGTATTTAATCAGAGAAATATGCTTCAACACCCTTAAAAGGATTGATATCTGCAAATTCAGTCTTCATAATCCCTTGAGAATCCACATACTTGAAGCATTGGTGGAGAGTTGAAGGCACAATGTTATGCTCATGTATCCACGGTCTTCCAAGAAGGATGTTGTAAAATACATCTGAGTTGATAACATAAAAGGTCGTCATAGTTCGAAGATCACCTATTTAATCTTCAGACAAATCTTTCCCCAATGGTTTACTCTTTCCAGAGTTGAAACCAACTATTATTGTACTAGTGTAGTCAAATTACTAGTAGGAATCCTCAAGGGTCGTAGCATACTCTGAAGAATAATGCTAATAGAAGACCCAAGATCAATGTAAATCCTGTCAATTTAGTAGAGTCAATATATCATGTATAACACAGAGGCCTGTCGTGTCTATTATGCTTCAACAGCATATCTTCTTGTGTGAAAGTAATGTTGGGAATTGATTCCATCATACTATGACATTGGGGACATGAGACTGGTATATTGTCAGGACTTTTGAGTTGATCTAAGCATGAATCTGCTTGTAGCAAAGCTTCGCTCAAAGTTTCTCGACTTTCTTTAGAAAGATGAAGTAACTCAAAGATAGAGAGTCTAGCCGGAGTATTAGCTAATTGGGCTAGAATATCGAACTTGTAGGGCTTCATCACCACCCCTTGATTTGAAGCAGACTTCAGCGGGACGTTAAAGCGTACTGCTTTCTATTTTCCTTTCTCAACCACAGATGGGTTTAGAAGGTCTTGCCTCAGCAGGAACAGGAGATGGTTGAGCTGGTAGTGTTTCAGCAACGTCCTCCGCTTCTTTGGAAGTTCCCTCATAATCTTTGTGGTATTCTTTACCAGATCTCGTACCAGCAAAGGTTTCTTCTTCAGACTCTGGAGAATGAAGTACCATATTACAGGTTTAATCTTCTTTCCCTTAGTCTTCTTCTTGCGAGGATTTTTATGAGGGACCTCAAATCCTAATCCAACAGTGGATTTTGACCTTGAATTTGTAAAGAAAGTCGCATTCCTTTATCATAGTTCAAGCCTTCCGCCTTTTGAAAGTCATAGCCCATTTTTCTCATGAGATGGACTGATTGTTGACTATACATGTGAGTGGGTAGCGGACTTTCAATAGATGGTTCAACAGAGGAAGGAGGAATATAGACCTCTGTAGCCACAGGAGTAGGGGTATTCGGGACAGGAGAAAAAATCCCTACAGGTGCTTTCTCATAAGCAGCAAAGACTTATTGTGCCCTGTATAAAGGGACACTATTCATTACTAACCATTGCCGATGAGTAAGTTTAAGTTTGGTAGGAGGAGCCAAACTTGGAGGGCATATATTCAAACCCCTTAGCCTATCCTCCAGAGGAATGCCATCCCATAGATGATCTAAATCATCATAATCTGGGGTAACAACATGATAAATCATATTGCAGGTTTTGTTTTTTTCTACCTTTCTTGGATTTCAAAATTTTACTTTCATTCTCCATTTCATGTACTAAATCAGGGTGTACCCACATAATTTACCATTTTTCAATATGAGAGGCAATAGTCCTTCACTTTGCTCTCTAGCAGGCGGGAGATTCATAATCTTCATTGTTGCCTTAGGAATTGGGACAATCCCATCTGGAACTTGCTGTGGAGAAAAACTTCCAAATTGAAGAGAAATCATATTAGTTGTGACTGTATGCTCACCATTGGTTAAAGCGATGGCATTAGCATTTATCAACTCTTGGATTTCTTCTTTAAGACATAGCAAGCCTTGGTAGGATGATTTATGTATCTATAATAGATACAATACTTAGGATTGTCAGTTAGATTCACCTCATTAGGTCGTTTTGGCTCTGGAATCTGGAGTTTACCACTCTTGACAAGACATTGGAATATCCCTGGGATATCACTGTCATCAAAAGAGTACTCTTCTTTTGGTTTGGAAGACTCTGGATTATTTGGCGTCGTTTTGGGTTTTGAAAGATTAACCACTAGGGTTTCCTTTCCTTTCCTATTGCGATTGCCAAAATTATTACCTGAAGAGGCTTTCTTTCCTGTCTTCTGAGGCAAAGATCATTCCATGTTCACGAGCTAATCTACCATTGGCCTCAGCTGAAACTGCTGCTATAATGAATGAGGCCCAATCTGTGAATTGAGAGCCTGTAAAGACAGTAATGGTTGGTCGCAGATTCATTTTGCATGTATCAATCAATGCTGAATCTGGCATACCAAGAGTCATCTTCAAAGTAGCCTGTCGTAAATGTTCAATAAACGTCCGAGTATCCTCTTTCTCTTTCTGTTTAATCTCTATTAAGGAGGACATATTCATGTCCATGCCTTCTTCATAGAAACAGGAGAGAAACATTGCTTTAAACTCGTCAAAATACGATATGCAATTGTCGGGTAGACTGCGATACCAGTCATATGCTGAACCCGTCAAACACCCAATGAAAACTTGGGTGAGAAGAGCATCATTCTTTTGTAGATGCACAGTCATAATATCAAAATAATTGATATATTGACTTGGAGAAGCCTTTCCATCAAATAACACCATAGACTGTGGCTTGAATTTTGGAGGAAATGGTACATCATTCCAGTGAGGAGGATAAGGTTGTTTGATCCCTAACCTCTGGAGTTGATCTTTGTGCTTAAGAACCTCAAACTGTGCTTTTAACTCACGCACTGCTTGAATAGCTTCACAAGTTTGAGGAAGCACATTTGACTGAATAGTAGCTGGATGTACCATAACCCCCACCGGAGGTGGTACATCTTCCGGAATAAAAGGATCTGGAGATGCAGAGTTTTGATTGACAGCCGGCTCTTGACTAAGATTATTCAAAGGTACGTCAACCCCTTGACTATCTTGAGTTTGCGCTGCTACCCTGCAACGGTGTTACCACTGCCGGCTGAACAGTTTGTTGAGTCATTATTATTTGATGCATATTTTGCATCATGGCAAGCATGTCCTTCAGTGATTGTTCCACTGCTGAGAGACGTTGCTCTGTATTAGAAGTAGATGTCTCTGGTTCTTCTCCGATAACATAAGATTCAACTTCCCTTGAACATACAGAGGGATTGGTGTAGAGGTATTAATCAACGCTATCAGTTTCTGACTCCAAAGACTGGGTACCCCCAGCTTCTGAATCTGAAGATTGTAACGATCTTTGACCTTTTGAACGAGTATGTTGATATACCCCTTCAAAAGTATCAAGGAGTCAGTTGAATTATTGTTGGCTTGGAGTCCAGAATGAATTGCGTCTTGGACGTCGTCCTCTATTGATATGAGATGCCATATTGACTGATGCATAGGACAACTCATGTTCTTGATCATCAACTTGTTGCTGAGGCACATTGTAGCTTAATCGGTCAAAAACTGACCGTTTAGAAGCCGAACAGCAATATTTGATTACAATCTGGTGACACTCACACTGATAATTTTCTTGGGGGAGTATCACAGGAGATTTTCTGTTTTTATGGTTTTGTACAAGTAACTCGCGTAAATCAGAAGGAGTGGAAGGAGTCGTCTTCTTTATTATATTCGGGACAGAGAAACGTTTAGTCCCTTGAGTATAAAGAAGATTATTGGCTGCATTAGCAGAACCAAACTATATATTTTTACGCGCCTGGAGTTGCGTGCGTAAATCCTGAGATTTTTGTGCACAAAGAACTCCATCAGCATTACGCGTAATCTGAAGGTTTTGTACCTTGCGTAAAGCAGTGTAAGAAGGTTGTTGGTGAAAAACTGAAGTTTTACCAATAATAGAATTCTTGGTTTTACGTTGCATGCATGTAGGCAAATTCACTTTAGATGCAAAGGCATCATTGTTAACTTTATCTACCATATCACCGACAGGAGATTTACCCTTATGCGTAGAGCACAAAACATGAACATCTGTCATGTCACAGATGGGAGATTTACCCTTACGCGTAGGGCACAAGACTTGAGTGTCTACATGTCACAGACGGGGACTGATTTTTACGCGCAGAGCGTAAGACTTGGGTGTCTACCTCGTGACAGACGGGAGACTAATTTTTACGTGCAGAACGTAAAACTTGGGTGTCTACCTCGTCACAGACGGGAGACTGATTTTTATGCCCGAGATGCAACACTGAAGTAGAGACTGCCTCGTCACAGACGGGAGCCTCCACAACAGGAGTGGGAAGAATTCCCTTGCCTTCAGAGACAGCAGGGAGATTAGAGGAAGCTTTGGACAAAGGAATCCAAACTTTTCGCACCTTCCGCGATTTTTGAACATTGGAGCCGCGAGTACTACCCCCAGTTCGAAGTATTTCTTCGTAAGCAGTCTAGTCGAATTGAACAACCAGAGTCTTCTTTGTCGATCCGACCGACACATCATTATATTCAGCAATTGCTTTCTCGTCAGAGAAGAAAGACATCCCCAACAGAGTCGCCATTTTGTTTCATTTAACAAAATGCCTAAAATTGGCTTTTGAAAGAAAACGAGAAAAAGTACAAAAGTACAAATAGATTCTGGAGAGTATTGCTATGGAAGTCTGATCTGAGAGCAATCACTTTGTTTCTTGGACCACACGATGATGATGAAGAGAACTGCTTGAAGAAGATGAACAATCGGAAAAACTAAGTCACCAGAAAGGTGTCGACACAACGGCACTGATGGCACAGTCGAATGCTTTCCTGCTTTGCTTCACCCTGTTCTTGAAAAAAAGTTGAAGAAATGCTTCTGGGAATATCACTCTGAAAGTTTAATTTTTCTCAGAATCTCCTCTTCTGTATATCTCTTTTCATATTTTTCTTTTGTTAAAAATAAATCTATTTATAGACTAGACCCTCTGTGCGTAAAAAGCTACAAAATTGGGTCTCTACGCAAGTAAATGCCACCCATGATTGAAAAATCCTTTACGCATGATGACACGTGTCCCACGTATATTTTTGATCTCTACGCATGGTAACACGTGTCCCACAACTTCAACAATATGGGGAGAGCACGTACACACGTTCCTCGATAAGTGTGGCATGAAAGTCACGTATGCAGACCACGTTCTCACATAGCTAGAAAAGATTGGATGTAAAAATAACCCAAAACAAACTTCCTGCGTAAAGTATCAGACTGGGCGTAAAATAACCCAAAATAGACTTCCTGCATAAAGTGACTGAAAAGTAGCCTTGAGCGTATAATTAGCTCAAATAAACTCTACGCACACAAAAGCCTTGAGCGTAAAAGCTCGAATAGCTTTCATGAGTAAAAGAAGCAGTCTTTTGAGCGTAAAGTAGCCCATCTGCACGCTAAACGACAAATATTGGATTTGGTGTAAAAAATCTTCTCGACTTCTGTACAATTTGCTGTCAGAAAATTATTATGTCAGAACAGTATCACGCACATTAAATATGATGTGGACAGCCTGTCTCCCGCGTAAAGGTTTGAGGATGGCTCTCGCGTAAAGTAATTCGTATAGAGTTTACTCTGTTTGATCTCTACGTAAAGTTTGAATCTAACTCAGTTTGACTTGCGTAAAGCTCTTAACTTCTTTGACTTGGTCTATTTAATTTATTTATGCATCTACACCTATCAAACACCTTTAAATTCCCAATTTCTTTCCATAGATGCATTCATTTAGGGTTCCCCTAGGTTTAGCCCAAGTTTGGTAGGAATTCGTGTCCATTTCGTGTCCATATCGGACACGTATCGGTGTTTTTAAACATGTGTTTGGTGAAATGCCACTTAGAAATAAAAGTTAATGATTTTCAAAACTAATTACATCATTGTGTAGCCCTTAGTATGTAGATTACAACCCTAGTCGACTGAGTTGATTTCTGTTCACCCTTCGTGTCCAAATTGGAAACGTACCTCATACACGAGACAGTACGCAGGGCTCGTACGGCTCCCCTGCTGTTCGAGTGTCCTAGCGGACACAACACGGTACCATGTGCCATGAAACTTCATGGACACGTGGGGGCACCCACTGACATCATATCCATGAAGTTTTATGGGTCCTCGTTTAGTGTACACGAAGAAATCGACCGTGCATTAAATTTGTACATACTGTGCACGCACGGGAAATCCGTACTAATACGCCCTTGTATCTCGGACACGACACCACTTGGCTATGACTCAGGTACCTAGACACGAACACCTAGACCTACCCTAGCTATGGACACGTGCACGACACTTGTGGATGTGTGTGTCATGTCCTTTGTGGCTCGACACATGTACACGAGACAGTGCACTGCACTGTCTCCTGTGACACTTTATTACAGTATTTCGACACTGTGGACACGAAGTTTGTGACACATGAGTGGAACCAATAGACACGAGGTCGAAACATGTCACCCTTTCCTCCGACACAAAAATTTGTTTGGTTTTGAATGAAAACTGGGTTCGGTTTATGTGTTCCTGATACATGCTGATGATGGGTTTCGAAAATGATTTGAAAACTGTTAATTCAAACTTTACTTTTCAAATAAGTTTTTATACGATTTAACTGAGTTTAGATTCGTTTCCAAGATTGGTTTTCCAGACTTGTTTGGGATTCGATTTCAGGGGAAATGGTTTGTGAAATGGATTTTTGGGGTTCAAAATATATGTCTGTGTGTGGTTCCAAGTGTTACACGAGACACTCTGTGGGTTATTAGAGAGCATCAGGTATTAGTGTCAGGAGTGTAGATAGTGTATTACTGTTTAAGGATTAAGTAAATTTTTGTGAAGGTGTGTTAGTTTAATTTTAGAACTGACTTGAAGTCCAGTCGGGTGAACTTTTCCTTCAGTGTGCAGGACTCGAGAAGAGCCACTGCAGTTGGTAGGAACTTTGGACAGGCCAATTGGCCACAAGACATTGTTGCACAAGTGTGCCACAGCTCTGTATGAGCAGGACTTTGCCCTACTCAGTGGCAGCAGGCCATTTGGCCAGGAATTCCTTGGCCATGGGCCTGGTTCGAGGATGAGAGGAAGGATTGGATGATAGTGAGTTCACCTGTGAAGATATGTAGTGTTCAGTTGGATTTTTTCCAATGAACAGTGAGGTATCAGTTTATGTATCAGTCCATATAGCAGTAGTTGGTATCAGAGTATTTGGTTTAAGTAAGAGTGAGTGTATGGTATACAGCAGTGTGTATTTAGTATGTGTGTCCAAATTTAGTACCAGTGAGTGTCCAAGTGATTAGAATGTCAGTATTATAGGTATCCTAGAGTATCCTAGTGTGAATGCTACCTAGAGAGGGGATCGAGTATCAGATAAAGGAATTGTTTTAGGAGTTTGATGTATGTATTAGGATTGTGGGTTATATAAGGTATAGGATTATATAGAGGTGAATATGAGCATAGAATGGTATGGACATTAGATATAGATGTGTATATAGGTTGTAGCCCCATTAGTGAGGTTATATTTATATATATAGTTAATTGGGTTGGTCACTATATATATGTGATTATAGATATGTCTAAGGATATTGATAGGGTATTTCATTAGAGTTTTGAGTTTTGCTTTTAGATAGCTAAGTTGAATAGCTTTAAATAGATAATGGCAAATAGACCAAGTTTGACCTAGTTTGATTTGATTTGACTTTCTTTGACTTAGTTGACCTAGTTCGACCTAGACAGTTGACCAAAGTTGACCAAGAGTTGACTTTGACCTAGTTTGACTTAGAATCATGTAGTTTGCATTGCAGATTTCTATTATTACAATTTGAGTACTTAATAACCTGTTTTACTCTAAATAGGACTGTGACACCAGTTCGGACATCTATTCATATCAGTCATTCAGGATGATAGGCGAGTACATTCTCTGATCATTTCATACTTGTTAGAATTTATATTCTTGCTCTAGATTACTTTACATGATGTTGCCACGTTATTATCACGGATTGGTACTATATGGATCTTGTCATACGATGTTATCCCCCTCGGGATACATCAGATACAGTTGTCATGTGCTTTTCACGAACATCTTGTATTTTATGTACACCGCTATTCATGTATACTCTTGTGCAATCTTGTACTCTCATGATCACGTGAGCGAACATGATAAAAAACCTCTTGTACAAAGTAACGTAACTTGACTGGATCCTTGTGTATTGATTGGGAAGGGTAAGTAGGAAATGGTTATGTGATCAAAATCCCATCTTGTAAAATCTTATGAAATCTTGTGAAATCATATATATGTCCATTGTACACTCACGTATGATGGAGTTACCCTTGCATTGTCCTAACCCGTTTATATAACCATCTCATGCTCTAAATCACAGGTTACCTACAGTTCTTATTTATCATGTATATAGATATTTCCAGTTATCAAATCTCTCTCGTTTTTATATATATTTCTTTACAGTCCATGTATCTTACTCTTTTGTATGCTTTATATTTTCCAACATGATATGAACTGCGTGAGACGTATTGTGCTCGCTCCTGTCCTGACTGGACCTGTCGAAAATATTACAGATGATGACGGGGACTGTCCTACCTTCTATGGGGCATATGAGGGTGACATTCAGGAGCCTGAGGAGCATCTAGCTCAGTAGAGGGTGCCTAGTCAAGTCTAGTATTTATAGTTTTCAGTTTGTATCGGATTATTCCGATTGTTACTTGAGACTTAGTTATATTCATGACTTGTATTTATTTGTATTGAACATATATTTTGTGTGGTGTGATAACTCTATTTATATTCAGTTTCTTCATTTTATCTGATTCCATATCGTGCTCTATCTTCCCTAGACTTGTGATTGAGATATAGAGTTGAGATGTTATATTATACCTCCATGCGGAGATGACAGGTTTATATATCTTGTTGTTAGATGTTATAGATGACCTATACAACGTTCTACCGCCGACACTGTGGCATAGGCTGGACGTACCCACGTTCTCGTGCCCTTCCTCAGGGTACGGGTCGTGACATTTTCCTCTCCAGGACATGAAGGCTAAACTGGCTGACATTCAACATAGGGTTCAGGTTGATCCGCTAGACCCCGTCCTCATGGAAGAGGAGCTTGCTCTCCAAGATTTGCTGCTCAATGAAAGATTCTTGGATGAGGTCCAAGTCAAACAAAGAGTCAAATGCAACTGGCTCAGAGAAGGTGATAGGTGCTCTAAGTTCTTCCATGTCACGATGAAAGCTAGACAGCATTGGACTAATATTCATGGGTTGCAAGATCCTAACGGGGTGCTTATTACTAGGGCGAGTGGTATCCGAGATGAGGCAGTTCGTTTCTGCCATGACCTATACAACTAGAACTCCTACCTGTTCAATTTTTTGCACTTTGAGTTTAAGAAGCTGGTATATAGGTAAAAAAATTATGTGTTGCGGATCCCTTGCTCCTCGGAGGAGCTAAAGCTTATTGTTAAGAAAGTGGATCCTAACAAATCGTCAGGGCTGGATGGTTTTGGGGTTGCTTTCTTCAAGAAACATTGGGATATGATCAAGAAAGAGGTTCTAGAAGCGGGGAGGGAGTTCTTATACTCTGATAAGTTGCTTAAGGAGCTTAATTATACTTTTGTTGTCTTGGTCGCGAAAGTAGAGGGAGTGACTTCGTTGGAAGACTTCAGGCCCACTCGTGTGCTGCAACTTCTTATACATGATCACACCCACCTTATACGTAACCGAATGAGAGATGTAATGCAGGAGCTTCTCTCCATACCAGATGACTTTTATCAAAGGATGCTCAATCTCAGATAACTGCTTGCTGGCCCACGAACTTGTAAGGAATTTTAACAAGCATGGGACAACAAAACGTGCCTGAAACTGGATCTTAGGAAAGCTTACGATGTGGTCAATCGAGATTCCTTTGTCACATCATGCTTTGTATAGGTTTTGACAAATAGTGGGTGGACTGGTTGAGAGAATGTGTTTGTTCTTCTTCCTCTTTCTCCATAATTGTTAGGGATCAACTGGAGGGATTTTTTTGCAGCAACAGAGGCCTGAGATAAGGGGATCCCTTTTTTCTTTATCTTTTTACGATTGTGATAGAGTTCCTAACTTGCTTGTTGGATGATGCGGTAGCGAACGGGCCCATTATCCCATTATTTCGAAAGTCGAAACCTATGATTTATCTTCTTATTTATGTTGATGACCAGCTAGTGTTCGTGGAGCCATCCAAAAAATCCCTTGACATGATCAAAGACATCTTCGATACTTTGGAGAGAGAGTCATGTTTGCAGCTGAACAAAAATAAGAGCCAGATGTTCATGAATCGAACTTATAGGAATAAGGAGGCTTGACTGGAAAAGATGGACATTATGGTAGGGATGCTTCCAGTTAAATACTTGGGCCTTCCCCTTTCGATTAACTATGTCACTAATGCGGACTGCGAGGGCCTTCTCAACTACACGCAATCGAAACTGGAGGATTGGCAGGCACGTATTCTGTCCTTGGGGGGCAAGATAGAACTTATCAGAGCTATCATTTTGGCGGTTGCTATGTAGTGTTTGTAGGTCATTATGCTATCCAAAGGCACGATCAAGAAGATTGAACGTATGTGTGTGGACTTCCAGAAGAGAGGGAGCATGCATGCTATTAGTTGGAAGAAACTATTGTTAGGGTTATATACTAAAAGCATCACTTTTGTAGTAACCTTATTTCCTTAAATTTTGAATGAAAATCATATGGGCAAATGTTTGCATATTGTATTTGTTGCAAGTGTTAATGCAAATGTCTGATATTCTATATTGTAGATAATATGGTGTGTGGTGTCACACAGAAGATCATATTATCAGTTCCCTATGGAGTATATAAATAGTTCACAACCTAGATGGACTTGGACAATCTATTGGAAAGATTGTAGTGTAATCTAGTATTAGTCTATCTTGACTATAGGTTTACACTAGTGTACTTTGTGTGTATTGAGCAGGACCACTTGAGGTTGTTCTCTTTGTACTGACTACATAAGAGAACAAATACCTCTGTTATTATGGATGTTTGTGCTCATAATCCGGATATAATAATGGACATGTATATGCAGTGTGCATTACTTTGACTCATAAAAGAGTGAAATTCATTATGGATCAACAACCTCTATGAATTGGATTATAACATTGTATGTATGATGGGCTGTTGATTATAAATGGAATCCATGTCCCGATACATCGGGTTGATGATGTCCCCTTAAGGATCTCATAAGGATTGTCATGTAAACCTTGCAAGTGGATTATATCCGACATGACAAATAAAATTGAGTGGTACTACTTAAGGATAAAAGATATCGAATCAATATAGTTGTCAATAACTTAATTTGATCGACGGACATACGATATCTTAACATGGGGATCCAAACGAGCATATAATAAAAGGAGCCCACAAACACAATTTGGAATTAGGGAGGTAGTGCAACAATAGCTCATTAGTGGACCGAGCTATTGTTAATGGGCCTGGATTGTGTGTTCGGGCTGAACACGGGATATCCAGATCCGTTAGGAGGCCTAACCCTAATTTCTCCTCATAGTCCCTGCCGTAGCCTATATATAGCCTCTATTCTCTGGCCGCCAGATTACTGATCTGAAATTTGAAACTTTCTCTAAATTCGTGATTCACGTAAGGAGAGAAAGAGAGGGCTGCCAAGGAGAAGAAAAGTTTGGGAGATCGTCGCCCACAAGACGTCCAACTCGAGGAAGAAATACGTACAGAAGATCTTGGGGTCGTCCGCTCGAGATTGCCAGAATTACTTGTCTCCTTTTCGCCGCAGGTATAATTCGTGAACCCTAGTTTCCGCCTATGAAGGGTTAGAACACGTATTAGATCTGTTTAACTTTCTATCGATCAATACGTACACCAAAGGAAGGGTCCTGGGAATCCCCAGTTCCATCAATTGGTATCAGAGCCACTTTGGATCTACGTATTGATTGATACGTCCATGTTGTCCAATAAAACCTGTACTGTATAATAGTCGGTAGATGTAGATCTGTTCTAACTCGGTTTTGCATGCATCTTAGATCCAACTATTATGGTCCAATACATATTTTTGATTGTGTTATTTAAACCACGGATATGTCGTGGATGTTGTTGTTGCTGTGGATGTAATTAAAATTACGAGGGTTGATCATACTTATTATTTTAATTTTTCAATCTAGATTATATGTGAATTCCTTCGGGAGGCATAGGATTGATGTAATTTTAATTATTTTTGATCAATCGTGATGGCGGTGGTGGTTGTTTCTGACGTCGGACTAGATGCTGGTTTTAAGCAGTCCAGAGACAGACAGATGATTTTCGATGAAGGAATCGACAGCCAAAACCTTTAAAAAAAATTGGGGCGCTGCCCCGAACCCCGCGACCTGATAGATCTGCGCAGCGCCAGATTTTGGATTCGGATAGTTGAGGACAAAACAGTAAAGATGACCATAATAGTTGTATTTTCTCTTATTTTTGTTATTTTGCTTTTTCTGATTATGCATGTTTATTATTGTGTGGTTTTTTTGAAAAATCAAGCCTACATTAATAATGGACAACATGGACATAATATCAACTAGTAGAAAAACCCTCATTGTTAAATAACTAAATGGGAGAGGATATTTACTTAGTATAAATCATATGGTCTCCATTACTGGTTTGTAGGTGATGTAATTATACTTGCGTGTTGGCTTTAGTGCTTTCCTCCATATCGGATGAGTATAATTATGGATCACCAGTACAAACTTCCTTAGGGATAATTGTAGAAAGTTACCTAGCATGTGTTCACTTCTCCATCTGAAGGAACTCATTATAAGATAATGGACTTAGTATTAAGTAATGGTATATACTTAGATACAAATAATGGTATCCTCCCCATCAAAGTCACTATTATTATTTGTATGACCAGAGCAAGACCAGCATATTAATTTTATTTGTCATAAAGTTATATTGACATGATAGTAAAATTAATAAGAAAAACCTACTTGAACAAAGTTGAATTTGTATACGTCCACACTATCCTGGCATGCTAAATTCATGGTGTTCAAGGTGTTGGTGAATTTCTTATTATTATTTTGAGGGAATCAATATTTAGTTAATTCAAAAAAAAGATTTGACCTACATAATTTTATTTATGTGATTCTCATGATTTCAAAAATGGGTTCTTTCAGTCCACTTATGGTGATTCTTAAAGAAAACAAACTTACTGGACCTAATTATATTAACTAGAAACGTAATTTCGATATTATTCTGACTGCTGAGGAGTACAAATATGTACTTGTTGAGGAATGCCCACCTAAGCCTGATGTTAACTCTGATAAAGAGGTCAAAGAGGATTATAAGAAGTGGAAAAAGGCAGATGAGATGGCGCGGTGTTACATTCTGGCATCTATGTCAAATGTACTACAACATCAGCATCAGGCCATGGCCACTGCTTATGACATGATGTATAACCTCAAGGAACTCTTCGGACATCAAAGTAGAGCAGCTAGACAGTTTGTTATGAAATGTTTGATGAATACAAAAATGGCTGAGGGTACACCAGTAAGGGATCATGTTCTCAAGCTGATGGGTCATCTGAATGAGATGGAGATCCTTGGAGCTGAAATCGATGGGGAAACCCAGGTCGATATCATTCTCGGGACTCTGCCTAAAAGTTTTGACAACTTCTGCCTTAATTACAACATGAACAAAAGGTTGTATAGTTTGGCAGAACTTGCAAAAGAGCTACAGGATGCTGAATCTCTCTTTAGGCAGAGTGGTCATGTTTTTGTTTCTGAAAATACTTCTACTTCTAAGCCAAAAGGCGGTAAGAAGAAGAATAACATTCAGAAACAGGCAAACTCAGCAAAGAAGGGCATGGGACCTCAAGGCACGGTGAAAAAGTCGAAAGGCAAATATTTCAAGTGCAAAAGGTCAGAACATTGGAAGACTGATTGTCCACTTCTCAAACAAGGGAACAAAGAAGCTATAGTTCATTTACTAGTAGTTGAAACATGTTTAGCGGTGTTATCTACCCACACCTGGTGTGTAGATACAGGAGCCACTAATCATGTCTACAATACATTACAGGGGTTCCAAGAAACCAGACGGTTCAGTGATGGAGAGATATACTTGTTCATGGGTGATGCTACAAAAGTATCGATCGTTGCATTAGGAGATGTTACTTTATCTTTTGTAAGAAATAAGTTTTTGACATTAAGAGATTGTCTTTATGCACCTTCACTTAGAAGGAATTTAGTTTCTGTTTCTATGTTAGTTAAGGATGGTATTCAGTTTATTTTAACGACAATATTGTTATTAGAAAGAATAAACATTTTATCTGTTCTGGTGCATTGGTTGATAATTTGTATGTCATTAATCCTATTTCGCCTACAATACAACTTATGGAAATGAATAATATGTCATCTAACTTAAATAAGAGAAATGAACCTTCTTGTATGAACCAAACATATCTTTGGCACTTGCGATTGGGGCATATTAACCTAAGAAGGATTCAAAGACTGGTTGAAGATGGACCTTTGAGTTCATTGGAAGTGGAGGCACTACCAGTCTGTGAATCCTGCTTTGAAGGTAAAAGAATCAAAAGGCCTTTTACGGCAAAGGGGTATAGGGCCAAAGATGTGTTGGAATTGGTTCATTCTAATTTGTGTGGACCCATGACTATCCAAGCTAGAGGTGGCTTTGAATATTTTGTCACATTTATTGACGATTATTCAAGGTATGGATACATTTATTTGATGCGCCATAAGTCTGAGTGCTTTGAGAAATTCAAAGAGTACAAGGCTGAAACGGAGAAACATCATGAAAAATGTATTAAGTCATTACGATCAGATCGTGGTGGCGAGTACCTCATTGAAGAGTTTAGGGATTATTTATCAGAGGCTGGGATTGTATCCCAATTGACTGCACCTGGAACGCTCCAGCAGAATGGTGTAGCCAAAAGAAAGAATAGAACTCTTATGGAGATGGTTAGATCAATGATGAGTTATTCAGATTTACCAGATTCATTTTGGGGATATGCCTTAGATACTGCAGCTTATATTTTGAACTTGGTTCCTTCTAAGTCAGTACCTCTTACTCCCACAGAGCTGTGGATTGGGCGTAAGCTTAGTCTGAAACATGTTCGCATTTGGGGTAGTCCAGCACATGTGCTGAATGGGAAAGCAGATAAGTTGGAATCTCGTACAGAAGTATGCTTGTTTGTAGGCTATCCAAGAGGAACAAAATGAGGTTTATTTTATAGTCCTAAGGATCAGAAGTTCATTGTTAGCACCAATGCCCGATTCTTAGAGGAAGACTATGTGATGAACCATAAACCCACAAGTAGAGTTGTTCTAGAAGAACTGAGACGTGAGACACCAAGTACTTCAGTACCAACAATACAAGAGGATGAACCACAAATAACTGCACAACGTGTCACAAATGTTACACCACAACCGATAGTGCCTCGTCGTAGTGGGAGGCTTGTGATACAACCTGATAGATATATATTCTTGGGAGAGTCGTCAGACTTCGTCCCTGAGGAACAAGATTATGATCCATGTACCTACAATGAAGTACTCCAAGATAAAGATGCAGAGTCTTGGCAAAAAGTAATGATATCAGAAATAGAATCTATAGATTCTAATCAGGTCTGGGAGCTTGTTGAACCACCTGTTGATATAAAAGCCATTAGATGCAAGTGGATCTATAAGAGAAAAAGAGGATCAGACGGTAAGGTTGAAACCTTTAAAGCTCGGCTTGTAGCAAAAGTTTTACTCAAAAAGAGGGTATCGATTATGAGGAAACCTTTTCTCCTGTAGCCATGCTTAAGTCTATCCAGATTCTTTTATCTATTACAGCTCATCTCGATTATGAAATTTGGCAAATGGATGTCAAGACAGCTTTCCTTAATAGAAGTCTTGAGGAAGACATCTATATGAAGCAACCAGACGGGTTAATTGAAAAGAGCCAGGAGCATCTTGTTTGTAAGCTCAAGAAGTCCATTTATGGACTTAAGCAAGCTTCCAGATCTTGGAACATATGTTTTGATCAGGTGATAAAATCCTATAGATTTGATCAATGTCAGGATGAATCATGTGTATACAGAAAGTGTGACGGAAATGTGGTGGTGTTCCTAGTACTTTATGTGGATGACATCTTGCTCATTGGAAACAATATGAAGGTGTTATCTGATGTAAGGGTATGGTTATCCAAACAGTTTGAAATGAAGGACTTGGGAGAAGTAGGTCACATCCTTGGGATCAAAGTTCTATGAGATCGCAAGAAAAGGATGTTGGGCTTATCCCAAGCTTCCTATATCGATACTGTACTAACTCGTTTTAGTATGCAAAATTATAAGAAAGGTTTCTTACCTTTTAGACATGGAATTGCTCTATCAAAGGAGCAGTGTCCGAGGACACCTAAAGAGATAGAGAACATGAAGGCAGTTCCTTATGCTTCAGCAGTAGGAAGCTTAATGTATGCAATGCTATATACGAGACCAGACATCTGTTTTGCCATAGGCATGGTCAGCAGATATCAGTCTAACCCAGGACAAGAGCATTGGACTGCCGTAAAGCATATTTTGAAGTACCTGAAAAGGACTAAAGAGTATATGCTAGTTTACCAGGCAGATAGTTTAGTTCCCTTAGGGTATACAGACTCAGATTTTCAGTCAGATAGGGATTCCAGGAAATCTACCTCAGGTTATGTGTTTACTTTGGAAGGTGGAGCCATTGTGTGGAGGAGTATCAAGCAAAAATGTATTGATGATTCCACCATGGAAGCCGAGTATGTGGCAGCCTCTGAGGCAGACAAAGAAGCGGTTTGGCTCAGAAACTTTCTGTTGGACTTGGATGTGGTACCTAGTTTGCCTAAGTCTATTACACTTTATTGTGATATTAGTGGTGCAGTTGCAAACTCGAAGGAACCACGAGCCCATAAGACAGGCAAACACATTGAGCGTAAGTACCACCTGATACGAGATTTCGTAAAGAAAGGAAAAGTTGTTGTGATCAAGATAGCATCAGCCGACAACCTAGTTGATCCCTTTACAAAAAGCTTACCAGCTAAGGCTTTTGACAATCATGTTGAGGGGATGGGAGTCAGATGTGTGGCAGCATGGCTTTAAGTAAAAGTGGGAGATTTATAACAGTATACTGAAAAGCAATGCTTTGAGTATAAGTGGGAGATTGTTAGGGTTATATACTAAAAGCATCACTTTTGTAGTAACCTTATTTCCTTAAATTTTGAATGAGAATCATATGGGCAAATGTTTGCATATTATATTTGTTGCAAGTGTTAATACAAATGTCTGATATTCTATATTGTAGATAATATGGTGTGTGGTGTCACACAGAAGATCATATTATCAGTTCCATATGGAGTATATAAATAGTTCACAACCTAGATGGACTTGGACAATCTATTGGAAAGGTTGTAGTGTAATCTGGTATTAGTCTATCTTGACTATAGGTTTACACTAGTATACTTTGTGTGTATTGAACAGGACCACTTGAGGTTGTTCTCTTTGTACTGACTACATAAGAGAACAAATACCTCTGTTATTATGGATGCTTGTGCTCTTAATCCGGATATAATAACGGACATGTATATGTAGTGTACATTACTTTGACTCATAAAAGAGTGAGATTCAATATGGATCAACAACCTCTATGAATTGAATAATAACATTGTATGTATGATAGGCTGTTGATTATAAATGGAATCCATGTCCCGATACATCGGGTTGAAGATGTCCCCTTAAGGAGCTAATAAGGATTGTCATGTAAACTCTGCAGGTGGATTATATCCGATATGACAAATAAAGTTGAGCGGTACTACTTAAGGATAAAAGATGTCGAATCAATATAGTTGACAATAACTTAATTTGATCGACGGACATACGATATCTTAACATGGGGAGCCAAACGAGCATATAATAAAAGGAACCCACAAACATAATTTGGGATTAGGGAGGTAGTGCAACAATAGCTCATTAGTGGACCGAGCTATTGTTAATGGGCCTGGATTGTGTATTCGGACTGAACACGGGATATCCAGATCCGTTAGGAGGCCTAACCCTAATTTCTCTTCATGGTCCCTGCCGTAGCCTATATATAGCCTCTATTCTCTGGCTGCCAGATTACTGATCAGAAATCTAAAATTTTCTCTAAATTCGTGATTCACGTAAGGAGAGAAAGAGAGGACTGCCAAGGAGAAGAAAAGGTTAGGAGATCGTCGCCCACACGACGTCCAACTCGAGGAAGGAATACGTGCAGAAGATCTTGGGATCGTCCTCTCGAGATTGCCAGAAATTACTTGTCTCCTTTCCGCCGCAGGCATAATTCGAGAACCCTAGTTTCCGCCTATGAAGGGTTAGAACACGTATTAGATCCGTTTAACTTTTTATCGATCAATACGTACACCAAAGGAAGGGTCCTGGGAATCCCCAGTTCCATCAACTATGTCGACCTAAATACGAGAGAGGAGTTGAGCTGAGATCCTTCTCCCTCCTAAAAAATAGTTTTTTTCAAATTTTTTGTAGAGCCTAAAAATCAAGTTGTGCCTTGAATATACTGATCAGTTATCAAGTTGTGCCCCAAAAATCAAGTTGTGTCACTGTTATGAAGCTTGGAGAACAGACTGCACCATCGATCAGATTGCGTCCAATATCAGACTGCGCCCAATCTAGTTGTGCCAAAATCTATGTGGCATCTGACACTTAATGGTCATCATTACCTGACCATACTGAAGACTGACACAACAGTGAACGAGAAAAATCTCTTCGAATCCTGTGAATTGTGTCGCTCAAGAAAAACTTAGTGGATAGCTGTCTTGTACACTTCGTGAGTTGCGTCCAGACGCAATCTAAACAAAATCCTTAGTTGCGCCTGGGCGCAACCTGAATGACTTTTACTCAGAAGCTGCCACGTGTGTAGGCGCAGCTCAAATCAAGCGCAGTTTGACTTGTTGACTGAAGCTCGCGCAACCTGATAAAGTTGAGACAACTTACATTCTAAAGCAGGATGACGTGGCGCACATGCCACTAATCTCTCAAGATGTGTCTAGTATCCTGTACACGACCATGCGCATCACAATCATATGATGCCACGCGTCTAAATACAATTAGTACACGCTTGACAACTGAATGAAAGTTGGCGCAACAGGAGGTTGGCACAATCCAGTATGGCGCAATCCACCCTTGCGCATATCAGAATAACTGCTAAAACAGTTATTTCCTGAATTCTATAAATAGAGTTTCCAATCATCATCGGACAGAGATCAAGAACTCTTGTAAAATTGCTGCTGCATTCTCTAGAGGCTACAGTCTTCAAGTTCACATAGTCCAAGGGATAAAGTGATCGTCTCCTGATCAGATTCCTAAAGTTGTACTTCTCCAGAATTTATTGTAATTTGTACTCTTTTACAAGTTTAGAATAAAACAAATTTTTGTTTTTGCAAACAAAATGGCGACTCTGCTGGGGACGACTTTCTCTTCCGACGAGAAAGTGACAACTCAATGTGATATTGCGTCGATCGGCAAGACGCAGAAGACTCTGGTTGTTCAAGTCAACCAGACTGCCTACGAGAATATGATCAACACTAAGAGCAATAAGCGTGCGGTGGCTATTGCCAAGAACAGGATTGTGTGGACTCCTAAATCCCCTACAGTCGTTGTTGCCCAGGCGCAACTTGAGTGCTCAATGACCAAGGCGCAATCCGCCTCAGTGGTTCCGGTACAGCCTGTTTCTGTTGTTAGGGCGCAATCTGCTCCCTCTACTACCCATGCGCAGTCTACCACTATCCTTGCTGCTAAAGCGCAATCGGTTCAAGCTAATGTCGAGGCACAGTCTACCAAAGTTGCTGCCAAGGCGCTACCAGTAGTCCGTAGGACTATGGCGCAACCCAAGCAATCTGCTACTTCAGCGCAACTTAAGGGAACTAGTCTTTTGGCTATACCCTCTTCCAATTCTCAAGTTCTGAACTTAGAGAATTCATGTCCTAGTGCTAACACTAGACAGAACAAAGGAAAAAGTCCTATGGCATTTTCTCAATTGGCACAATCTATGCCTAAAATGATCACACAACAGAACAAAGGAAAACGCTTCTTAGCTAACCATGTTCAAAACAAAGGAAAGCACCCTTTGGTCTTTCCACAAACTTCCATGGTCTATGACTCAGAGGAAGATGTATCAGATTACATTCCTGTAAACAGAGGTCCTCGAATCTCTGATACTGGAAAGAATACTAATCAGAGAGGTATCTTACCTACCCCTATGGGGTCTGGTCAAGATCTTCCTACCTTGCAAATTTTAAGATCCAAGCAAGAAAAATTGAAGGTATCACAAACAGAGACACTTGGAGCAGAATTTTCAAATTTACGCGCTTATCTCAATACGCGTCAACCAATATCAACTTTGGTGAAACGTAAGAACCCTATGCCAAAGGCCAGTCTGCACCAAAAGCCAAAGTTTGAAAAGAAAGACCCTTCTACCTATGCTAATGAGTTGAGTACATCCCTATATACTCGAGGAACCAAACACCTGAAGAATAGGAGACATGTTCCTAACATCATTAAGGAATATGTTCCTCCGACTTTTTCTCGTCCTGTGGTTGTAACTGATCTCCGGCAACGTCTTACACAAAGGCGGAAGACTACAGAAATATTTTCCTCACCTCCAGATCGCACTTCAAATCGCCACTGCCTACATGAAGTTGTCATCAACTGTTGTTGCCAATCGGCTCGACGATCTGTCTTCGATCGTTTGAACTATGCTTCAACTCCTGAACATATAATAGAAGACGAAGATGAACTATTATATGCTTCTGTTAACATGACTTCTCAAGGCACTGGGGGTAGGAAACGTCCATGACGTAATGCATCCCATAATCCCAGTCAATAATATTTAGACCGGATCCATGCATCCAATGAAGGTGTCCTTCAATACACTAGATCGAGAAATCGTCATTTGATCCAAGGTGTCTTTAATCAAGAAGATCTCCCTATCACTCATGTGGGAGAGGACTCTCTTTCAGAGTTTGATGCAGATAGTGAAAGTTCTGAACAAACTATTTCATCAATAGCAGCAAGAGAAGTGACAGCATATACCATTACAGAAGATCAAGATGCCTCTACGTCAACCAGCCAAGAGCAATGAATTATTGCATTAGAAGACAAATTGAAAACCATGGCAGAAATAGTTGCAAGCATGCACACCATAATGGTGGCTCAACATACAGTACCTCCGATTGTAAACCCTGTTACAAATTCTGAGCATATAACATCTTCTGTACCTGTTAATCTGGGGGTACCAGCCCCTCAGGTTGCTTCTTTGCCAATTCAAGCTGATCCATGTCAATCTGGTGATGGGGGTGGTAATTACCACGTTGTTCCTCCTCCTAACACTTCTAACCAGCCCACCAATTCTCAAACATCAGGGGATGCAAATGAGGCTATGAAACTTCTGCGCACTCAGTTTGAGGCTTTCAAGCAGAAGGATTGCCTACAAAGATTGGGCATAAAACAACCATATCCTACAGAGTGGAAGGAAGTTCTATTTCCTCCTAAGTATAAACTCCCAACCATTATGCTGTTTGATGGTAGCACTTCTCCAAGTCAGTACATCAATCATTTCGAAGTGATGACTGATCAATTATAGCCAAATGATGCTCTCCTTACCAGAGTGTTCGTCGGTTGTTTAGCGTCGGTTGTTTAGCCGGTGCAGCATATGACTGGTATCGTAGCTTACCTGATGGCTGTATCACTTTTTTTGCCGGTTTCAAGCAAATGTTCTTGGAATGATTTTATGAGGAGTCAACAACATGACAATGTCTGCCCTTATTAAAATTAAATAAAGGCACAATGAATCTACAGAGAGTTTCATTGAAAGATTCTGCCGAGAGGCACTCAAAATGCCTTTAGGTACTCCATCTGCTGTAATAATAGACACTTGTAAATCAAACTTGTTGCCTATTATCAGTATGTGGACGGGATCTACACAATTCCAGGATTGGCCTTCTTTCATTGTTAATGCAAAGGCGGCATAAGTGAGTGTCAAAAAGTTTAAGCAGTTAGGAGTCCAGATGACTCACCCTAACCAAGATGAACATTCTACACCTGGGGGTAGTAATCGCCAGAATAACCGCAAGAATAAAGAAATATTGGCCATCAATCTTAAAGACAAAGAGTCTTTGGCTATCAATGTCACTCAGACGACATCCACCCCATCAGCACCATTGCAAAAGTCAATTCGTCCAAAAGAAGAGTATTCTTTCGATGAAGATGATACTTTAAGCATCTTCGATTGCTTGATCAAAAGCAATAAGCTTCAGCTTCCAGAGACAAAGCGACCAGAAGAAGTTGGTAAAACTGATCACCTAAATACTGTGTTTATCACAGATTCATAGGGCATCCAACCAGAGCATGTTATGTGCTCAAGGGCAAAATCCAGGAGTTGGTCAACTCTGGAGCAATTACTCTACAACAGGACGAGAAAACGGTGACTGCTAATGTGGTTTCTCTCCAATTTGGTGATTTTCTACCATAATTCGTACAAGATGGTGCTGTCCCCATTCCAAGGACTACTCTAGAAATTGTGAATATCCTGCCTCCTCAAAATGAAGGTCTTGTTCCTATGTCAACTGACAAAGAAGAGATTATGTGGATTCATCCAGATCTGGTTGCAGAATTTGAAACGCCTTCCTCTTCTAAACAAAAGAAGCATTCCAAGTCTAAATCCAAGAACTGTAATATGGTATTCTTTGAACCATTAACAGAAGAAGAAATCCTAATGGGCACTAGATCTGGAAAACCCTATCTTCAGGAGTATTCCGAAAATCAAAAGAACCCTGCTCCATCCCTGGATGCCCTTTCTCCATCATCTTCTCCTGCTGAAGATACACCGTCTACATCCGTGCCAGTAGTCGAACCATCTCCTTCTAAACCAACATCAGCAGACAAGGAAAAGCAACATGTTCGCTTTGATAAAGCGTTGAAGAAGTCATCATCTCTTGAACTTGAAAAGCCTTACAATTTTGACATCTTGGCTCAATTGGCCAATACTCCAGCAAGATTGTCAATCTTTGAACTTTTACTTCTCTCAAAAGAAACTCGTGAGACGTTAAGTGAAGCCTTGATGCAGGCTGACACTTGTTTGACTCTTCTCAAGAAGCCCAAAAAGGAGCCAGTCAGCTGTGCACATTGTCATAGTGTATTTGAATTAATGTCCAATATCACTTTTACACAAGATGACATGTTCTTAGAAGACAATCGTCATGATCGTCCTCTCTATTTTACGGGATATGTGGACACCATGAAAGTCGACCGTATTCTGATTGATCCCGGATCTGCACTTAGCATCATGCCGAAGTCCTTACTGGATGCTTTGAAAATCCCAGTACATAATCTTTCTACAACTATTACTACCATCCTGGGATTCAATCAAGGAAGAAGTGAACCTTTGGAGAAGATACGCCTAAAACTTCAAATTGGCAATCTTCGTACAAAAGTAACTTTCTATGTTATTGACAATCATGGCTCATACAATGCTTTGTTGGAAAGAACATTCCTCCATGAACACAATATTGTACCCTCTATGCTCCACCAATGTTTCAAATATGTGGATGGTAATAAAGAAGTCCAAAAAGAGGTTGGAGATCTGAATCCTTTCAAAGGAGTTGAAGCATATTGTAACGATTCTCGTATGTACAAATAGGAATTCATGAAGGTGGTACTAGCAATAGACACAGATGAAGAACAGAAGAGTATACCTAATGATACTCTGGTGATTCCAGTCAAAGGACGTACCTCCTGCCCTCAGTCTTCCCAACCACTGACTATTTATCTACCTTCCCATGAGAAGCGACCTAAAGGTGATAGTCAGGAACAAAGGGAGCTCACCTCTTCTGAGCCGCTTGTAATCGATCTTCGTCGTAAGAAGCTCCCTACTCCTTCTCGTTCTTCTTCTTCCCCTCTTGTCATCAATCTGACTAAGCCTGCTAAGGCTAAAGTCCCTGTTGTAAATGATGGTGTAAAAATCAATAAAGTATCTCCTTTGCAGTATACTGATGTCTTTTACTATACTTAGTGTTATCTAGATATGCTAGATAGCTTTAAGCCACTTACAATAGAAGTCGTATCATCTCGACGAAATGTGGTATCACTGGATTCAATACAAGAGTCGTACTTCTTAGTACCGTCTCGAAAGAAAGATGAAAAGCCTATATTCTTCAACAAGAGAGAAGAACCAAAAATTATGCTCTATAATGATAATAGAGATGATACAGGAAGGCTACAATTACGACGCTATAGTCCACAATCTAAAGCCATCATCCGTAAAATGGGCTATGATTTCAGAACAGGTCTCAACAATGGTAAAGGAAGGCGAATCCCGCTTCGTATTGTTGTTCCAAAAAGAAAATTACAACAATACCACAGTAAAACGAAACGAGAACTAGGTTATATGTCACCACTTCCAACTCCAGAACCTTCTGAATCTGATGAAGAAGAACGTTCAAACTCTTCTGATTCTATCTCATGGACTCTAATACCAGCATCGGTCATATTCATAAGGCGATAGTATCTTCTAATATGGTGTCCGCCGAATTCTCAGAAGATGACAAAAGTGACATTGAAGAAGCTACTGAAATGGATCCTTGGGTACAAAAGATGGACAATCAGTGGGAACTTCGTTTGAACAACGAGAACCACCTACTGAAGATCAACTGGTCCAAATCGATATTAGAGAGAAAGGTGTATCACGACCAATCTTCATCAGCAAGAATCTCTCAAAAGATGATAAACAAGAGTTACTTCACCTTATTCGTGAATACATTGACGTCTTCGCCTGGAGTTATGAAGATATGCCGGGATTAGATCCTCAAATTGCAACTCACAAGCTTAACATCTTGTCGAATGTCAAACCGGTCAAACAACAACAATGGCGATTCAAGCCTGAAATGATGGATGCAATTGATGATGAAGTCAAAAAGTTTATAGCTTGTGGCTTTATCAGAGAAGAACAACATCCTGACTGGGTGGCCAATGTCGTCTCTGTCCTGAAGAAGACCGAAAAGGTTCGAGTTTGCATAGACTTTCGGGATCTCAATGATGCTTGTCCCAAAGACAAATTCTCTCTTCCAATTACTGATGTTATGATTGACAATACATATGGATTCGAACGAATTTCTTTCATGGATGGGCTTTCTGGATATAATCAAATCCGGATGGATCCTGAAGATGAAAAACATACTTCATTTCGTACTCCTCGGGGTGTGTACTGTTATACGGTCATGTCGTTTGGTCTTAAGAACGCAGGTGCAACTTACCAGCGGGCTATGAGCACTATCTTTCGAGGTCATTTGCGAAAGACTGTCGAATGCTATGTTGACGATATTGCTGTCAAAAGTCGTCTCAAAGAAGATCACATTCAAGATTTAAGAACTATCTTCAATCTAATGTGCCAGCATCAACTCAAGATGAACCCTGCCAAGTCTTTTTTGGGTGTCTCTAGTGGTAAATTTTTCGGCTTCGTCATTACCTCTAAGGGTATACACGTTGATCCCGAGAAGATCAAAGCCATTCAAGAGATGCGTCCTCCGCGCAACCTAAAAGAGCTATGAGGATTCCAGGATCGACTTGCGTACATCAGGCGATTTATTTCGAATTTATCTGGACGTTGCAGACCATTTACTCAATTAATGAAGAAAGGTGTATCTTTCGTTTGGACGGAAGAATGTCAACGAGTATTTGATGACATAAAACGGTATTTACGGAGTCCACAGGTTCTTGTACCACCGTTCTCAGGAATACACTTTTTAATGTATGTCCGAGCAATGGATCATTTATTAGGATCTTTGCTGACTCAGAAGAACAAGGAAGGTCATAAGCAAGCCATCTACTATCTCAGCCGAACAATGATTGGAGCTGAACATCGTTATAGTCCAGTAGAGAAAGAATGTTTAGCCTTATTGTTTGTCGTTCAGAAGATAAGACATTACATTATAGGCCAAACTATTCATGTCATATCCCGGGTCAATCCTCTTCGAGTCTTAATGAAGAAGCCAAGCACACTCAATTCTAGGCTTGCCACATGGGCCATATTGCTAGCACAATATGATATGGTTTATGTTCCTCAAAAGTCTGTGAAAGGCCAAGCACTTGCTGACTTCTTAGCAGCTCATCCTATCCCTGAGACATCTAAACATTGTGATGAGATTCCGGATGAAACATTGAAATCAAATATGATCTCAGAAGAATTTTTTACTTGGAGGTTGTTCTTTGATGGAGCTTCTAGAATTGGACCTGAAGGTACTCTTGTTGCTGGAGTAGGAATTCTTCTTGTTTCACCCGATGGATTAACTATTCAAAGGGCCTATTCTTTAGACGAATCATGCTCCAACAATGTGGCAGAATACAATGCTTTGCTCATTGGACTTCAATTAGCCAAACAATTGAATATTGAATATCTCGAAGTATATGGTGACTCTAAACTGATTGTTAATCAGGTTAGAGACATATATGAAGTCCGACATCAAGATTTGGTACCATACCATGAAGCAGTAACCCAAATAGCTTCTTCGTTCAAAGGGTTCTTCATCGAACATGTACGTCGTGCATGCAATACAGAAGCCTATGCCTTAGCTAACCTAGCCGCGGTATTGGCAGTGCCAATCAAAAGACAACAAATGGTTGTTATTTCTAATAGAGAACTATTCTGTGTTGAAAATAATCACAACATTGAATTCAGCAACCTAACTGAAGTCAATGTCCTTAGCGAGGATTGGAGAGTACCTTTCATTAATTTTGCAGTACATGACATATTGCCAGAAGATCCTAAAGAAGCTACAAGTATCCGTCGTCAATCACTTCGATTCTATTATAATCATACTACTAAAACTCTCTATCGAAGAACTTTTGATGGATTACTCTTGAGGTGTCTCGCTGGTGATGAAGCTAAGCAGATATTACGTGAAGCTCATGATGGCGTTTGTGGAGCACATCAACCTGGTCCTAAACTACAGGATCGTATCCGACGTATGGGCTACTACTGGCCCTCTATGGTATCAGATGCTATTGATTATGCAAGGAAATGTCGTGCATGTCAAATTCATACAGATTTCATTCACCAACCGTCGGAATTTCTTCATCCAACTACTGTCTCATGGCCTTTTGAAGCTTGGGGCATGGATATAATTGGCCCTATCAATCCTCCTTCATCTAAAGGACATCGGTTCATCTTAGCCATAACCGATTATTTTTCCAAGTGGGCAGAAGCTATACCTTTGGCTGAAGTAAAGACTAGTAGTGTTATCAATTTTATCAAACATCATGTGATATATAGATTTGGTGTCCCTCACCGAATCATTCATGATAATGGGCCACAATTCATCAGCCAAAAATTTAATAGATTCTGTGATGACAACAGAATCAATAATGTCGCTTCTACAGCCTATAATTCTGCGGCTAACGGGTTGGCTGAAGCATTCAACAAGACCATTATCAAACTCCTTAAAAAGTTTGTCTCTATTAACAAACACAGTTGGAGTGATAAACTTGGAGAATGTCTATGGACATATCGCACTACTGTCCGTAACCCCACAGGTTGTACACTTTTTTCTCTGGTATATGGATGTGAAGCTGTTCTACCTTTGGAAATTTAAATTCTATCATTGAGAATTGCCATTGCTGATGAGCTTACGACAGATAATAATGATCGTCTTCGGCTTCAGGAATTGGAGGCGCTCGATGAGAAAAGGTTATTAGCTCAACAGCATATCGAGCTTTATCAGGCTCAGATTTCAAAAGCTTTCAATCGCAAAGTTAGAGTACGAACATTTCAAGAAGACGAGTTGGTTCTTACAGTCAGACGTCCTATGACTATGACACATATGAGCAAAGACAAGTTCGAGGCAAAATGGAAAGGACCATATGTGATAAATAAAGTATTTTCAAATGGAGCCTATCAATTAACAGATATAGATGGCAGAGTTGCTATGATGCCCATCAATGGCAAATTTCTCAAGAAATATTATGTATAAAGACAAAATATACTTTATTTTCAGAGACATGATGTAAATAAAAGTTCATTTTTATTCAAAAGCAGAATGGAATTACATAATATTAAGGACGGGGAGGAGGCCCTGACCCTTCATGATTAAATACATAGTTCGCCAACAGTTCAAACATTTCATTGTCTAAACTCACAAAGAACTTGCAGGCAGCCATCCTCAATGCCTCTTCTTCGGCTGTCTTTCCAGGCTCTACTAACTTGGAAATCAAATCCTCTCCTAGTGCAGGAACAGTTGAGCCTTCACCCCTTTCTTTCTGAGAAGGTACTGAGGGCTCAGCAGGTGGTGTCTCAGTCTTTCCTTCAAGCTTCGGGATGAGCAAATCTTTAGAGGACATTTTGTACAGAAAAGAAAGAAAGTGACGATATCTACGAAAGTTTTGTTCTATTTATAGACAAAACAACTAGATAGTCAATCTCGAGAACTGATGCGACTTTTCGAAAGAAGCCCAACTGTTCGTTCATTATCCGATGTGACTGTTCATTCATTTTCAGTATCCTTATCTCGAAAATTGAAGTGACCGTTCACTTTTCCTCATGAAAGTTCACATTCTCTATACTTTTGAAATTCTGTATTACATCAGCAACTTGTCATCCATATTTTTCCTTGATTCTATGTCTCTCCACCATCCAACTCTCATCTTTAAATGCTCTTCCTACCATCTGAGGAAGACCCTTCTTAACATGAAGAGTCCTTAGCTGTCTGATTTGAGTGTCAGAACCATATGAGCTATCTGATGTGGGTGTCAGAAGAATGTTCTCTGCAACATCCAAATCACCAATACCAGTTCTGAAGAAGCTCGCTAACCAAGTCCCTGCAAAATGTCAATGAAATAGGAGAAGTTAGCAGAAATCTATCAACAGTATGCGCTTACAAACAGGCACACATCAGCAATGCGCCTACAAACAGGCACACATCAGTATGCACCTACAAACAGGCGCACATCAGCATTACGCCTACAAGCAGGCGCATATCAATACTGAATATTGATCAAACAAGCGTATGACAGCAATACGCACCTCTGATCAGAGCTAAACACTGGGCCACAGTGTGCGTCTATCCTCAGAAATAGTTAGCACACATCAATAGGTGTCTACAACATGCAGATTAATATTCGTCTCCAGAAGTGGTGCGAAAGAAAAGTACTCATACTATTGATTCTTCGTCAAGACTTACCAATTTTTGAAGACACAGCATGCAAGCAAATAATATCAGAATGAAGTAGCGCAAGTGAAACCCTAAGGGAAGACATTGGTTTTTAGAGAGCATGAATGATTCTTTTATTTCTGAATGTCCTTTTTAAAGAGGATAAAGATGAGATCGGCACGTCGTTTTAAAATCCTATTTTGGGAAAGAATTAAAAATGGGCATCTAAAACCGTGTAATGATTGCCACGTGTTCTTCAGAAGAAACAGTAAAACGAAGAAGTAGTTAAAAGAATATGTCCATGAGCACTATTCGAAATCACATCCACACAAAATCAGAAATTCTAGGTTTCATTGCATAAAGACGGGTGGACCCCTACAATCAAGGACATAAAAATAAAAAGTTGTTCTGCCCAAAACATTATTTTTTTTCCTTGCCTTCATCAGTCTGACGAAAGACGGCGTCCAACTCTTGCATGGTGTAGATCCCCGAGCGACGCATCAGGTTGAGAAATCCCTCCGAATTGACGTGCTTCTCAGAGGATGATCCGCCACTCGAGCGATTGAAGACTGACGGGGTTAAACCAAAACAGTTCAGAAAGTTCGCTGCCCTCAAAGCTGGGTCAGTCTCCAACAAAAAGGTTATAGGCGCAACATCCTGTCTCGCTTCAGGAGACTTGGTTGTGGTATCAGCATTGGTCTCCATCTCTTTCTTCTTGGGAGCCATTGAAGAACAGAAGCGAAGACCAAAGTACGGAGATCAACTACATATATATCAACAAATTGACTCTTCGTATTCCTCATGGGAAACTGAAAGAAATCAATGAACCTCCGGAAGACGAAGAGAAGATTGAATATTTTTTAGGAAGGTATTTAATCGTGATGACCGAGCATTTACCGGCGCAACCTGACTTAGTCAAAACTTTTATAAATTCAAAGTATTCCAAAACTTTGCAATGTTTTTTAAGTTCTGAAAACTTTGAAGGGGGTCTTGTAGAGCCTAAAAATCAAGTTGTGCCTTGAATATACTGATCAATGATCAAGTTGCGCCCCAAAAATCAAGTTGCGCCACTGATATGAAGCTTGGAGAACAGACTGCGCCACCGATCAGATTGCGTCCAATATCAGACTGCGCCCAATCTAGTTGCGCCAAAATCTATGTGGCATCTGACACTTAATGGTCATCATTACCTGACCATACTGATGACTGACACAACAGTGAACGAGAAAAATCTCTTCGAATCCCATGAATTATGCCGCTCAAGGAAAAGTTGGTGGACAGCTGTCTTGTACACTTCGTGAGTTGCGTCCAGGCGCAATCTAAACAAAATCCTTAGTTGCGCCTGGGCGCAACCTGAATGACTTTTACTCAGAAGCTGCCACGTGTGTAGGCACAGCTCAAATCAAGCGCAGTTTGACTTGTTGACTGAAGCTCGCGCAACCTGATAAAGTTGAGACAACTTACATTCTAAAGCAGGATGACGTGGCGCACATGCCACTAATGTCTCAAGACGTGTCTACTATCCTGTACACGACCACGCATATCTCAATCATATGATGCCATGCGTCTAAATACAGTTAGTACACGATTGACAACTGAATAAAAGTTGGCGCAACAGGAGATTGGCGCAATCCAGTATGGCGCAATCCAGCCTCGCGCACATCAGAATAACTGCTAAAACAGTTATTTTCTGAACTCTATAAATAGAGTTTCCAATCATCATCGGACAGAGATCAAGAACTCTTGCAAAATTGCTGCTGCGTTCTCTAGAGGCTACAGTCTTCAAGTTCACAAAGTCCAAAGGATAAAGTGATCGTCTCCTGATCAGATTCCTAAAGTTGTACTTTCCCAGAATTCATTGTAGTTTGTACTCTTTTACAAGTTTGGAATAAAATAAATTTTTGTTTTTGCAAACAAAATGGCAACTCTCCTGGGGGCGACTTTCTCCTCCGACGAGAAAGTGACAACTCAATGTGACATTTCATCGATCGGCAAGACGCAGAAGACTCTGGTTGTTCAAGTAAACCAGACAGCCTACGAGAATATGATCAACACCAAGAGCAACAAGCGCGCGGTGGCTATTGCCAAAAACAGGACTGTGTGGACTCCTAAATCTTCTCTAGAGGCTACAGTCTTCAGGTTCACATAGTCCAAGGGATAAAGTGATCGTCTCCTGATCAGATTCCTAAAGTTGTACTTCCCCAGAATTCATTGTACTTTGTACTCTTTTACAAGTTTGGAATAAAACAAATTTTTGTTTTTGCAAACACTTTTCTGGAGAATCATCATTGGAAAGCCTTTTTGGGCGGATTGGGTGAAGGGAAAGTAATTTTCGAAAAGGGACTTCTGGTCGACTAGAAACAACTTCTCGGTCACGGTTAAATCGTTATTGGCTATGAGGCACATGGCTAAGGACAAACTGACTAGGTGGATATGCTCTGGGGCTTAGACCAGCATATGGCATGACCCGTGGATCAAGCACAACAGCTTGATCGAGAGGGAGGGCTAACATGTTTATGAACTGATGGGTTATAATGACACGGTGAATAGCCTTATTCAGGAAGGAGAGTGGAACCTGCAAAACCGTTTGATCGAGGCTGCTCACGCGGAAGACATCTGTGCAGTGGAGATTGATAGGTAGGGGATGGAGGACTACTGGATTTGGAAAGATATGGAGAGAGGCACCTTCAAGTTCCGAACTGATGTGAACCAAAGTATGACCTATTCTGAGGAGGTCGATTGGGCGGAGGTGGTGTGGACGAAAGGGATAACGGTCAAGCTTTTTTTGTGCCTCTATAAAATGATTAGTAACTGACTCCTTACTAGTAAGAGGCTTACCATGTTTGGAATTTTCTGTAAGGATAGGAAGTGTTGCTTATGCGAAATGAGGACGAGTCAAGGGATCATTTGTTTCGGCTGTGATTTTGTTTGGAACATTTGGAGCTCCCAGAGTTCTACGTTTGGGCTTCCCGTCACACACAGTAGAGATCTTTAATTTGTTTTGAATGAAGTTAAAGTTCAGAGGGGTAGCAGAACGAGAGCATACCGTCGCCTTAGGCAAATCTATGAGGCGGTGGTTCGACACGTGTGGAGGAAACGAAATCGACACATCTTTGAGGGTCTTTTCTTCAGTATTTTTACTGTAAAAAAAATATAGATGCTGACATAGATATCCTAGATCCTAGATTACCTATTTTGTAATCTGGACTGGATCATAATTGCAATTTTGGTATTTATCTATAATATTTTTCTTCTTATATATATATATATATATTTTATATATATATATATATATATATATATATATATATATATATATATATATAGAAAGAGAGAGAGAGAGAGAGAGGAGATCGGGATCCATGCTATTAAGTATCTCCAAATATTCCTAAAATACCAGTCATTTGATTTATCTTTTTGGACCGTACAGATTAGTTCCTTAACTACCGAATTTCTCGCGAGATTTTAAACTAATACGTACGGTCCAAAAAGACAACTTTCGAAAATACTTAATAGCGAAAATCCTGATCCCTCCTTATATATATATATATATATATATATATATATATATATATATATATATATATATATATATATATATATATATATTGAGCAGCAATGGCGATTTGCTTGCATATATCACCGCAGAGGCGATTCCGCCAAATTGGAGCACGACGAATCAAGGTGCGCTAGAGACGGTGGAATTGACCATTGTAGTCCGACGGCGGCCGAGGCAACGGACGTCTAGGACTTCTGGTAGAGGAGGAGGAGACCAAGCGAGTAACCTGAGGCCATATTTGCGTACTATTGGAAAGCGTGCAAGACCAGTGGCCGAGGGACAAGTAGGTTAGCTGACCCTACTTAATAAAATTTTTACTAATATATATATATATATATATATATATATATATATATATATATATATATATATATATATATATATATATATATATATATTTTATATATATATATATATATTTTATATATATATATATATATATATATATATATATATATATATATATATATATATATATATATATATATATATATATATATATATTGTGCGCAAGTATTTTTTATTGTGCGCAAGTATTTTTTAATTTCATCTTAGTTTGTAATAAACCAAAGATGAAATTAAAAAATACTTGCGCACACAATATATATATTTATATATATATATATATATATATATATATATATATATATATATATTGTTAGTCCCGGGGCTTGACCAAAGATGGAAAACTTATGCAATCGAGATCTGAGATGTCACACAAAAAACTTTGCAGTGATCAAACTCAAGATCTACGATGATACAAAAAACCAAATAGCCAGATTACAATATGAAGGAGAGAAATAGAGAAGAGAAGATCTCTCATTCTTCCTTGCAAACGTGTTGTAATTGGGACAGAACGAGTTACAATAATCTAGAGAAAGAAGAGATGAAAAAAAAGTTATTGGGGTGTCAAAACACCGTTGCTCAAAGCAAGATTCGCCCCCACACGAATTGCTTCCAGGAACCAGCAAGTTGAAGAACTTGTGGAACGCTCAAAGTCACCTCTGTTCTGACTCCTCGGATGGACTTGCAATGACGGCAGCAGCCCCCTCTCTCTCTCTTTTTTCTGACTTATAAAATTCGTAGTTCCTCACAAAGGAGGCCAGAAGAGAGTATATAGAGAGAGAGGGTGGAAACTCTAACCGCCTTTTCAGTTATGGAAAGATTGAATTAAATCCCACAAAGATAGCAATGAAATTAATTCAAATCTTATGGAAAGATTGAATTAAGTCCCACAAAAATGGCAACGAAATTAATTCAAATCTTATGGAAAGATTGAATCAAATCCCACAAAGATGGCAACGAAATTAATTCAAATCTCACAAAGATAGCAACGAAATTAATTCAAATCTTACGAAAAGATTGAATTAAATCCCACAAAGATGGCAACAAAATTAATTCAAATCTTATGGAAAGATTGAATTAAATCCCACAAAAAGTGGATCTGAATTAATCGCATTGAATCAGTCTTTCCATAACTGACTTGTAGTCTGCACAGTCAGCCTGGTGCGAGTCCATGAGCCCATGAGTCCGAGTCCGAGTCCGAATCCGAGTCGTTAAGCCCCTTTGGGGCTTAGCTCCAAATGGAATTAATCCAAGAGAATAAAAAAAGCATTAATGCTTAATCCTTGGAGCCTTATTCTTACCTCCTAGTAAAATCACCCACATGGTTCCCTCCTTAGGGTCACCACCCCATGTGCATCTCTCAACAACACAACCAAGTATATATGTTGAGATAACTCATGGTGCATTTTCGATGTGGGACTAAACTTTTACAAGACATGTTGAGAGCAAGCTCTCTCCATGTAAAGAAAACTCCAACAATCTCCCACATATCACAACATATATATATGTCCAGGGTTGAGCGTTCCCCACAGTAACTGTCCATTTTGCATTAGGATAGATGTCGCTGACGACTTGAATCTTCCCGCATGGGTTAAATAACAATGTGATACAAGAATGGATTACGCCTTGAATTCTGCACCACAATTGTAATTCTTGCCACTCACAAAGTGTAGTTACGTGTGCTTCTGGCTGCACATTAAAGGCCCTGTGCCAGCCTGGTTTCAGTGTATAATTTTGGGCATCTATAAGTTTACCCTCAAGAGATGGCCTGATATCTCTTTCCATACACTATAGGTGAGTTCTTTATTAAAGAGACATGGCATGAAGCCTTGTGCTTCCTTACGGTGCTACGCCGCTATGACATGGCCTGAAGTCGAGGCATTACCCTTACCTGGGAACCTCATCGTAGTGTCATACTACTGTAGCATGAGGTCTCATCCTCTTTGTAGTGCCAATCTACTCAGCATGAAGCCTAAGGCTTCCTTGCGGTGTTACGCCGCAACGACATGGCTTGCAAGGCCGAGGCTTTACCCCTACCTGGGTACCTCATCGTGGTGTCGTGCCACTATAACATGGGGCCATCCTCCCCTTTGTAGTGTTGTCTGCAACTCTTTAATTACGTCATACAGCATTAGGCTACCTGCCTATTTGCGGTGCTACGCCGCTATAACTTGGCTTGCAAAGCCGAGGCATTACCCCAGACCTGGGAACCTGATGGTGGAGTCACCCCACTGTAGCATGGAGTTTTACTTCTTGTAGTGCTGCTCTACCGTGCTTCCTGTAAAGCACACCAGGCATTCACTCTGCCTGAGAACTCATTAAGGCGTTTAAGCCAACCTTCCACAGGATCTATTTTTTTCGAAGAAAATACATAGTAGACAACAGTGGTTATGGGTCTGTATCCCTTCCATGTTCCAGAGAACAAGTACCCACTGTTACCTGATAGTTTCCCAGTCAGTGATCCTCCTTTGAACCAAAAGTTAGATGCCTAGTAGATTTCTCTTTGAACTAATAGCATAAAACTTTATGGTAGGATTACAAAGACATACTATCAGAATGCCTTCATGCCCATTTTACAAGCTGTGTCATCGACCAACTGGCGCTTGAGGCCCTTTGTAAACAGATCTGCCAGGTTCTCCTGACTCCGAACATCAATCACTGCAATTATACCTCTTTTGATAAGATCGTGTACTGCCCTGTGCTTCAACCGCACAGTCCTCTTCTTTTCGTTGAAGAGGTCATTTGATGCCACCGCCGCAGTCGCCTGGTTGTCACAATATATCGGTATCGCCGGTATCTGAGCCCCAACCACTGGAAGATCATACATGAGCTCCCGAAGCCATTCTGCTTCATCTGTTCCAGTTTCAAGTACATAGAATTCAGATTCCATGGAGGAACGAGAGAGTATAGTCTGCTTCTTCGACTTCCACGATATAGCAGCTCCACCCAAGAAAAAGATATATACACCTGTAGATCTCTCGCTTTCTACCTCTGAACACCAGCTAGCATCACTGAAGCCTTCCACTACTGTCGGATACCCGTTGTATTGCAGTGCATATGTCTGAGTCTTCTTGAGATATCTCATCACCCGCTTCACAGCTTTCCAGTGCTCAACCCCTGAGTTGCGTGTGAACTGACTCAGCATTCCCACGGCGAAAGCTATGTCAGGCCTTGTGGCAGTGGTTGCGTACATCAAACTTCCGATAATGCTAGAATACTCCAGCTGCCTGACGCTTTTCCTCGAGTTTGGCTTCAGCTTCTGATCACACCTGTATGGCATATCGATCCCTGGAAGATTCTTATACCCATAGCGTGTGAGCATCTTCTCAATGTAGTGAGATTGTGACAGCGCTACTCCAGTGTCTGTCCGGATGATCTTTATGCCCAAGATGACATCTATATTCCCCAAGTCCTTCATATTGAACTTGGTTGAGAGAAACTTCTTTATCTCCGTGACACATCCTATGTCCGTCCCTAGGATTAGCATGTCGTCCACGTACAGAAAACGATGACTCCTCTTCCATCAGCGAACTTTGTGTAAACACATTTGTCCGTCTCGCTGACTCTGTAGCCGTTTGACCTAATAACTTTGTCAAACTTCTCATGCCACATCTTGGGAGCTTGCTTCAAACCATACAATGATTTCACCAACTTGCAATCTTTGTCTTCAAGACCTTTGACGACAAATCCATCTGGCTGTTGCATGTAAATCTCTTTGGTCAACTCCCTATTCAGGAATATTGTCTTTACATCCATCTGATGTATCACCAACTTATGTATAGCTGCTAGAACGATTAACATCCTGATGGTGGTCATCCGAGCTATTGGAGCGTACGTGTCAAAGTAGTCTATCCCCTGTTTCTGAGAAAATCCCTTGGCTACCAGCTTGACCTTGAACTTGTCAATAGTTCCATCTGCCTTCATCTTCTTCTTGAAGATCCATTTACATCCGATGGGCTTTTCTCCTTCAGGTAGATCTACCAACACCCATGTGTTATTGGAGGTGATAGAGTCAAACTCGTCATTCACTGCCTCCTTCCAGAAGATAGCATCTCTGGTCTTCATCGCCTCATCATAGGTAAGCGGATCTGCTTCCACATGATAGGTGACAAAGTTATCTCCGAAGTCTTTAGGTCTCCTCACTCGCTTTGTTGACGGCTCTGCGAGTTCTGGTACAAGAGTTGTTTCATCAACAACAGCTTCTTCTTGGACTACTGGCCCATATGAGATTTCAGTCTCATTTACACCTACATCATTTTCTGGAATGTCCGAAAGAACAATATTTTTGTCTTTTGCAAACTTGTCTTCAAAGTATTCAGCATCGCGAGATTCGATGATATGATTTGACTCAAGAAATCTTCGAGCATCACTCTTCTCGACATACCCCAAGAAGATCGCCTTCGTAGTCCTTGTCCCTAGCTTCTGAATCTTCAGATCTGGGAGCTTCACATACGCCAGACACCCCCACACTCGAATAACATTCAAGTTTGGTCTGACTTTGAACCAGAGTTCATGAGGAGTTACGTCCGAAGTTGCATATGGCACTCTATTCAGAATAAAAGTGGCCGTTAATGCAGCTTCTCCCCAGTAGCATTTTCGAAGACCTGCAGTAAGTAGCATTGAATTCATCATTTCTGTTAATGTTCGGTTCTTCCTCTCTGCTACTCCGTTGGATTGAGGAGAATATGGAGCAGTAGTCTCGCATATGATTCCATGTTCTTTGCAGAATGATACGAAGTCATGAGACCTGTACTCTCCACCTCGATCACTTCTCAACCTCTTGAGTTGTTGTCCAGTCTGTCGTTCAGCTTCGGCCCTGAACTCTCTGAACTTCTCGAAAGCTTCGTCTTTAGTCTTGAGCAAGTAGATGAACGCGTATTTTGAGAAGTCGTCGATGAAGGTTATGAAATACTTCATCCCGGCCTTCGTGGAGAAATGTTTGAAGTCACAGATATCGGAGTGTACTAACTCCAGAAGATCTGTGCTTCGATTGACCCGATGAAAGGGTTTGCTTGTGATCTTCGTCTGAGCACATACTTCACACTTCTTTACCTTATCCCAACATTTGGAGATAAGTCCTAGACTAGACATTTTGTTAATTCTTTTACAGTGAACATGTCCTAGTCTATTATGCCACAACTCAAGAGAATAATCAGAAAATACAACTGCATTAATGTCATCAAACTGATTGACAAGCTAAATTTTAAACATTTTTTCGGTTTGATAAGCCTTCCCAAAGTATGTTTCCTTCTTGGACATCACCATCTGACCAGCATTGATGTCTATCCTCAAGCCTGCGTTGCAGAGCAGGCTCCCAGAGATCAGGTTTTTAGCAATCACCGGAACATGCTTCACACCTTGAAGCGTCAGAGTGTTCCCAGAAGTGAGTTTCAGCTCCACAGTCCCGATCCCCAAAACTTCAGCTTGGGCCTGGTTTGCTATGACAACCTTCTCACATATAGGCTGGTACGTGACGAACCATTCCTTGCCAAAACAGACATGGCAAGTCGCACCAGTGTCTATCTACCAGTCAGAGTCAACTCCCACAGTTGTGACCTGTGCGATCGTAGCAACAATGTTAGAAACCAATGAAACCTTACTAGGCTCACCTTTCTCTGATTGTTTAGGCTTGGATCTGCATTCACTCTTGTAGTGGCCTTTCTTGCCACAATTAAAACAAGTCACTAGGGACTTGGACTTCTGTTGCTTGAATGAAGGACCCTTCACTTTTAGATTGGTGAAGTCCTTCTTCTTGTGATGAGAAGCCGCCTGCTTCCCCTTGGGATCTCTCGTCTGTACTAGATTGGCCTTAGCCAACTGTTTGGACAGAGTGTCCATCTTCTGTTGGGAACGCATCTCATCCTCAACATGGATCTCTTGAAGTAGATCTCCCAAGCTAATGTCTAGCTTCTTTCTGAGCATCCTTGCATAGAAGGTACTCTATCCAGCAGGAAGTTTTGAGACGATCCCTCCAACGACAAACTTGTCGGGAAGGGGCATCTCTTCGTCTTCCAGTTTCTGACGCAGCTTCAGAAATTCCTTCACCTGTGGCAACATGGACTTCTCGTCCTCAAAAAGCAATTTGTGATATTTTTTAACCACAAACATCTTGCTCCTGTTCCTGTCTTCTTCATACAGTTTTTCCACAGACTCCCATATGTCTCTGGCAAATTCCTTCTTCGAGTAGGATTCTGCCAGGGAATCCTCCATAGCATTCTGGATGAGAAGCCTGCAGATGCTATTTTCCCTTCTCCATTTGGCCTGGAGTTTGGTAGCCACATTGATTGCGGCAGTAGACCCAGTGTCTGGAACAGAAGGTTCTTCCTCCAACAGTACATGATCAACATCTTTGAGTTGAAGAGTTAGATAAATCTTCCTCTTCCAGACTTGATAATGCTCTCCATCGAACTTTTCCAACTTGCAGTAGTCCGATTGGACGAGCGAAGCATTAATATTTTCCATCTACAAGGATCTTGCTTTGAGATTGTTAGTCCCGGGGCTTGACCAAAGATGGAAAACTGATGCAATTGAGATCTGAGATGTCACACAAAAAACTTTGCAGTGATCAAACTCAAGATCTACGATGATACAAAAAACCAAATAGCCAGATTACAATATGAAGGAGAGAAATAGAGAAGAGAAGATCTCTCGTTCTTCCTTGCAAACGTGTTGCAATTGGGACAGAACGAGTTACAATAATCTAGAGAAAGAAGAGATGAAGAAAAGTTGCTGGGTGTCAAAACACCATTGCTCAAAGCAAGATTCGCCCCACACGAATTGCTTCCAGGAACCAGCAAGTTGAAGAACTTGTGGAACGCTCGAAGTCACCTATGTTCTGACTCCTCGGATGGACTTGCAATGGCGGCAGCAGCCCCCTCTCTCTCTTTTTTTCTGACTTATAAAATTCGTAGTTCCTCACAAAGGAGGCCAGAAGATAGTCTATATAGAGAGAGGGTGGAAACTCTAACCGCCTTTTAAGTTATGGAAAGATTGAACTAAATCTCACAAAGATAGCAATGAAATTAATTCAAAGCTGATGGAAAGATTGAATTAAGTCCCACAAAGATGTCAACGAAATTAATTCAAATTTTATGGAAAGATTGAATCAAATCCCACAAAGATGGCAACGAAATTAATTCAAATCTCACAAAGATAGCAACAAAATTAATTCAAATCTTATGGAAAGATTGAATTAAATCCCACGAAGATGGCAACGAAAATAATTCAAATCTTATGGAAAGATTGAATTAAATCCCACAAAAAGTGGATCTGAATTAATCGTATTGAATCAGTCTTTCCAAAACTGACTTGTAGTCTGCACAGTCAGCCTGGTGCGAGTCCATGAGCCCATGAGCCCGAGTCCGAGTCCGAGTCGCTAAGCCCCTTTGGGGCTTAGCTCCAAATGGAATTAATCCAAGAGAATGACAAAAGCATTAATGCTTAATCCTTGGAGCCTTATTCTTATCTCCTAGTAAAATCACCCACATGGTTCCCTCCTTAGGGTCACCACCCCATGTGCATCTCTCAACAACACAACCAAGTATATATGTTGAGATAACTCATGGTGCATTTCCGATGTGGGACTAAACTTTTACAAGGCATGTTGAGAGCAAGCTCTCTCCATGTAAAGAAAGCACCAACATATATATATATATATATATATATATATATATATATATATATATATATATATATATATATATGGAATAAGGGTGAATTTATTCTCGCAAAAAGCGGAAAAGGTATTACAGTACAACATCAAAACTTTTCATGCCCCAAATAATAACATTATGGGGCCATTACTGATACATCGAATTCTATGTTATGCAGAATTCCAATAGGGGGTAGTCAAGCCCTCAAAGATACGTCTGTTCTGCTCCTTCCAGATGTACCAAACGGACGTAACAAGACGCACTCTGGCTCTTCTGGCCCACCCCGGATCCCGACCTCTGTGGTCTCGGATCCAGCTGAGAATGCTCCGGATGTCTCGATCCACCCCAACTCCTCCTCTCAACTGTGCACACTCCTCAGTCCAAATGTGCCAGGTCATCGGGCATACAAAGAAGAGATGCCCCATAGATTTATCCTCCCCATTACATAGCACACATTTGGCATCCGGTATCTGCATCCCAAACCTGAGGAGTCTGTCCCTCATCATTAGTCTACCCCGAAGAAGTCGGTATGCACATAGTTGTATTTTACATGCAAACCACTTGCCCCAAATGAAGTCTGCCTCCTCAGTCCGGTCGTGATGAATACGAACCAGATCGTAGCAGCTACGAAAGCAGAATAGGCCTGATCCGGCCCCCGTACCTGGGCCTGCCCAGCTCCATGAATCCTCATGCTGGCTGGCATCAATAGTAATAAGTCTAATCTCTTCAGCAAGCTGGATAGTATATGGATATCCTTCTGGTCTCTAGACTCCATCTCTGATGATCCTACTGCAAGTGAGCCCCCTGCCCGCTTCTCTGTCCAGCTGACCTCCCAAAAGCTCGAACAAGAATCTGGAACCCAACCAAGGGTCTAGCCAGAGGTCGGTAGTCGTCCCATCCTTCATGGTCCTGCAGATAACGGTCTGAAGCACCGGTCGACACCTCAGAATGGCCTTAAACGTAACCGAGTAATTGTTGTCTATCCTGCAGGCCCAGAAGTTAGTCCTCCTCAGGTATCTGTTCGCCATCCAACTCGCCTAGAGCGATCCTTCCTTGATGAATCTCTAGGCCATCTTAACACAAGCTGCCTTCTTGACCTCATGAAGAGGTCGCAACCCCACACCTCCTTCCTCCCGAGGCCGACAGAGTTGGTCCCAGGAGATCGCATGCATCCCGCCCCTCCATATGAAGTCAGCACAGATGGCTTCCACTTTACGGATAGTAGCCGTGGGGATCTGGATAGACTGGAACCAGAACATCGTGAAGCCTGCAATAATCGAACGCACCAGCTCAATCCTACCGCCAAATGATAGACCTGCAGCTTGCCAGCCTTCCACTCTCCTCTGAGCAAAGTCCACCAAGCTGTGACAATCCTGGTTTCTGGCATAGTTGACTGTCAGTGGCACCCCCAGGTATTTCACTGGAAGCTCTCCTCTATCCACTCCCAAGGTGAAGGCTCTCTCCTCCTGCTGTGTACACCAGGGGCTAAAGTAGACTCTGTTTTTCTCCCGGTTGAGCTGGAGCCCAGAAAGTCGCCCGAACTCCTCCATAATGTCAGAGAGCGCTCTCATGCCCCGCATGGAAGGCTAAAGGAGCCCATATAAGTCATCAGCATATATCAAATGGGATACGACCGGATTCACCAACCGGAAAAGGGGAACGACCCTCTTGCTATGTACCGCCGTATCCATCATGTAAGTGAAGTACTCCATCACCAAGGTAAATAGGTAAGGGGATAGGGGGTCACCCTGCCTCAACCCTCTATTGCTCCTGAAGTAGCCATGCGGCGTGCCCTGGATTAGGACTGAGAAAGTAGGGGAGAAAATGCACTCCCTCACTCTCGCAACCCACCTCTCGTCGAATCCCATGGCAAGCATCAAGTGATACAGGAAGTCCCGGTTGACCGTATCATAAGCTTTCCGGAGGTCAAGCTTCACACAGGCTTTCATCCCTCCAGGTTTGCTGAACTCTCTCACCATCTCATGAGCAAGCAAGCTGTGCTCCACTATCGACCGGCCCTTGATGAACGCAGCTTGATTCTGGGACACCAATCCCTGCATAATCTCCTCCATACGCCTGCACATAAGATGAGTGATAATCTTGTAAAGAAAATTACAGCAAGCAATGGGCCAAAAATCTGCAAATGAGGTCGCTCCCTCCTTCTTAGGAACCAACGTCAAGAATGTGTGGTTCATCTCCTTCAGAAGCCTGCCCTCCACAAAGAACTCATGTACCGCCGCCAGGACATGGGTCTTAAGCACACCCTAGTGCCGCTTAAAGAACCCTGAAGAGAATCAATCAGGCCCGGGGGCTTTTTTGGGGTTAGCCTTCATCACAATGTCTTCCACCTCCTCCATTCTCACAGGTGCCAGAAGCAGACTATTCCCATGGCAGGACACCAGTCTCTTCGTGACAAGTGCTGGGAACATGCTAGAGTAGTCCGTCTGCTGATATAGGTCAGTATAAAATCTGACGGCCTCCTCCTGGATCGCCGCCGGGTCCCCTACAAGCCGTCCCTCTGCGGTCAGGAGTCTGGGGATGTTGTTCCGGTGTTGTCGGGTGCGAATCACATCGTAGAAGAATTTGGTGCAGCGGTCACCATCTATGAGCCATGTACATTTAGCCCTCTGTGCCACACTGATTTCCTCCTGAAGTCTCAAGATGCTAACCTCCTCAATCAGTATCTTCTCCCTAGCTGCCAGCTCCCCGTTCAGAATGTCAGCTTGCAGGGCCACCTGAGTGTCCCGAAGCTCAGCTTCCTTATCCGCCAGGAAAGTCCGCGGTCTCGTCTTCACCCACCCCCTGATAGCCCGCTTGAGCTGCTTGAGTTTATGAACCATACGAAACTGAGCCGTGCCTTCCTTGAAGTGCTGCAACTCTCCCGTAACCACCTCCTCATATCCGGCCGACAGATACCAGCTGTTGTTGTACCGAAACGACCTCATCCGCAGAATGGGTCTCTCCATGAGGCCAACCCGAATAGGAGAATGGTCGCTAGTACCCGCCGCCAGGCCTTTCGCCACTGAGTTCGGAAAGCACCTGAACCACTCACTGTTGCCCAAGGCCCGATCCAACTGACAAGCAATCCGATTATGAGTAGACTTGTTGTGCCAGGTCCAGATGTGTCCAGGTCGCTCCAGCCCCCGCATCCCTGACCTGAGCAGACACCTCTGGAAGTCATATAAGATTGCGTCCGGAACAGGACGACCTCCCACCTTCTCCTGACGGAGCAGCATAGCATTAAAGTCCCCCATTATGAGCAGAGAAAGATGTATGTTGTCCGCCATGAGACCCAGGTGCACAATGTCCTCCCACAAATCCTTCCGAAGTCTCCGGTCATTGTGCCCATATACAGCACCCAAGATGAATCTGAACCCACCTTTGTTCTCGAAAGTAACGCTGATTAGTTGTTCTGATTTATGGATCTGTACCCCCTCCCAGCTACCTTTGTTCTACCTAACCCAGATCCGTGCCATACCACAAAGATCTAAGTTGTGAATGTGATCCCAGTTTGCCGGAGTTCTACGCAAGAGCATAGCGGCCCCTCTGATCTTAGTCTCCAGCAAGATAGCAATGTCACACGACTCTCTCCTCAGTACCCCTCCAATCTCCTTCCATCGTCCAATGGAACCCCCCCCCTAATGTTCCATGCTAGGACCGACATCTAAATAAAAGAAGAGGGGTCCCCCTGGAACTCGTCTGGATCGACACTCGAGGGAAGTGTCTCATCCGCCTGATCAATGCTTGCGTCTACCATAGAGGAAGGAGCAAGATGGGCCTGAATCCTGCTAAGAGTAAGCGTCCAGTCAGGATTGTCTTCAGTCTGGTCATCAATTTCCCTCGCCAGAGGGATATCCTCCCGTGTTGCCGGAGCATGTCTTTTCCTGCTCGTGTACACCATGATCGTCGGAGATGCCTCCATCCCCATCGGACCACTACCAGCCGCGCTCATACCCCTGGTAACGATGGTCCTCTGTGGCCTGAACGGGACCAGTGCACCCTGAGTGCCCTTCTGTCTCTGCGGTGAACCTGTCTTCTGACTCCTATCGACCTCCATCCCTGTATCCGCCTCCATATGTCTGTCTGGCTCCGTCTCCCCAGGCACGTGACTGGGGGCCTTCTCCTTCCCAGGAGTTTCTGTCCGAGCTGCCTGTGGCCTGGCAGACTCCTGCCCCTTGTATTTGCACGCGCTAGTAGTGTGCCCAAAGCACTCACAGTAAGAGCACATAGGTGGGACCCAGTCATACTCCACAGCCTGTGTCAGAACCTCCCCTGATGGAACCTGATACTCCAACAGACTCGGTAGCTCCGCGTCCGCTTTGATCTCCATGAAGACCCTAGCATACATTAGTCTAGTACGAAAAGTAGTGGCCTCATCTGCTTTGATCGGCTTTCCCACAAGGCTAGCAACTCTCATGAGGAGCGGGATACTCCAATACTTTACTGGGAATTCAGAGAATCTGACCCAAATAGGAATAGCATTCAGCACCTCCCTCTCACACCTCAGCTCCGGCGTCCACTCCTTTAGTATAATGAGTCTCCCATCAAAGGACCAAGGTCCTCCCTGTAGGATCCTGGACACATCCTCCGCTAAGCCAAATTTGACATAATATAACCCGTTCTCCCGAGAGAAGAATTCCATGCTACCTTTGGGTCTCCAAACACGCTCCGCATAACCCCGATTTGGCCAAAGAATGGCTTGTTCCCTAATACATACAGTACCATAGTGTTCTTCCAGAATTCGGAGACCACCGCTATTTCTTCGGCGGGAAAATACGCCCGTAGCCCTCCTCCAACCGACATCGGTGGAACAAACTCCATCGACATCGGGCTTTTCGCAGCCACTGGTGTACAGACCTCCTTCCATGACCGAGGCCTCTGCTCCTCAGAGTGCATCCTGGTCGGGGGGTTCACAGGACCTTGGCCTGACTTGGCGGTATCAGTAGCAATACTCTTAGCCTTCTCGGCCGCCGTCGCCTTAGGCCTCCAACCCGTACTAGACCGCACCATTCCTCCCCTACGACGCCGGGTATCCATGGTGCCGACCATAGAGGGTCGATTCCCATGATTCCCTGGCCCCGCCCTTCCCGAAGCTTAGGACTGTGCCCCTCGCCGTCCTCCCATCCGTCTTCGCGTCACAGTCTGCCAGCCAGCCTCCCCGGAGTTATCCTCCCTCCGGATCCGAACTCGAATACGGACGCCTCTCCTCCTGGAGTACCGCCCGACCCCCCCCCCCCCTCCCCGCCCTTGGGGGTCCCCCTGCCTACGCCCGCCCTCCGACCCCCCCCCCCCCCCCCCCGCCTGGGAGGGTCCTGCCACAGCCTCCGCCCAATCCCCCCCCCCCCCTGGAGGGGCCACGCCGCCACCCCGCCCGACCCCCCCCCCCCCCCCCGCATGGGGGGGTCCCGCCGCCGCCGCTGGGGCCTAGCCCCGCTGCTGCCGCCTCCGCCAAACCCCCCCCCCCCCCCCGCCTTGGGGGGGCCACGCCGCCACCCGCCCGACACCCCCCCCCCCCCGCGTGGGGGGGGGGGGCCGTGCTGGCCACCGCCCGGACGTCCGCCCCCTCCCGATCCTCCTAGCCGACGAGCCCCCTTCCCCGCGAGCGGATCAGGGGGTCGGGGGGAGGTTCGGTCGACACTACGCAAACCCTAGCCGAGGGGAAGGGGGCGATCTCTCCAGGGGACATGCCGTTCTCTCTCTCTCTCTCTCTCTCTCTCTCTCTCTCTCTCTCTCCTCTCTCTCTCTCTCTCTCTCTATATATATATATATATATATATATATATATATATATATATATATTAGATACTACACTTACCATGTCTTGAAAGTTGAAACAAAATAAATAACATAATGTACAACTATGAAAACCTGATCCAATCCAGGAATAGGATTTGATTGAATTCGAAAACCTTAATAGGACTTAGGAGTACAAATGTTACAAGTTATCCAAGCAGAAAAGAATAGGATTTGATTGAATCTGAAAACCTTATAGGATTTAGGTGTATACATGTTACAAGTATCCAAGCAGATATCGACTGCTTTACAACCCTAATTCGTGAGCTACTCCCCCCAGTCACAGCTGATCATATCTTTTGACTACAAACTCAGAAACTCTACTTTCGAGGCACACCAAATTGCACTTTCATATCAAATTGGCACAAAGTGGTCACCAAAGTTGGTGGACAAGTTAGCATCTTCCCATACTAACTTACTCCACCAATCCAAAGAGCCACGCATCTGTTTTAGTTTCAGCTTTTGGTAATTGCAGCCCAACGGAAGCTTCTTCAATTTCAGACAATTTTCCACACTAATGGTCTCTAGGCAGGGGAAAGGCCTTGGATGACAAATGCTCTCCAGATTCTTCAGGTCTTTAAGAATTATTGATTTGAGCCTCCCAAAAGATTCTGTAGCAGCACCATTTACTGTTCCATTCTGCCCCTGGTTCACGACTTGTATTTCACCTTCTTGCTCTTCTTCCTGTATCTCGTTGGCTTGTGATGATGCATCGCCACCAATAATGCCCTCTTGCACAACTTGTTCCATAGCATCACACTGAGAGATGGCTAGTCTTTCGAGAGACTTGAGTTGCAGAATCCACGTAACATTCTCCAGTTTGTGGCATGACTCGATGGTCAGGTCGCAAAGGTTATCAAGATGAAGACTGGATCGTGGTGGTTCTGGGATGATCCCCTCAAAATTTGGAAGGGATGCAAGAGTGAGTTCCTGCAGTTTAAAACCATTCTGCATATGATCTGGAATCAGGTGCTTCAATTCACAGCAGTCATGAACAAAAAGCACCTCAAGAGACGCCATATGCTGAAAGACTGAGACTCGGACAGTTTTCATGCCTTGACAATTCTGTAGACTCAAGTAATGTGTATACCTTGCCAAATGATCGTCAGCTTGCAACTTTTCCAGAACCTCTTTTAAGTGTATGGTGATTCCAAGAAATTCCAGATTCACCAGGCGTTCCAGATTCAAGTCGTCCTTTCCCCGAAACTCATAGAGACTCCTGTAAATGTTCAACACTCTTAGATTGTAGAGAACAGAGATTGTGCCATCAGGAATCACCTCAAGTGCAGAAGTTTCACTTAGATCCAGATGCCTCAGTTCTTTTAGCATGGACAATTCCTTGGGCAATTTGGCGATGCGTGTGTGGCATAGATTGAGATGCTGCAGTCTTTCCGGTGTATAAGCCCCAATTGGTAACTCTTCAATAGCTGTATGTGACAGATCCAGAACCTTTAGCCCGGGGATATTTTTGAAGAAGTCGGGGCCAAGTTCTTTCAGATTCGGATTGTTTTGGAGCAACAATGTTGAAAGTCTAGTACACTTAGGTGATATATCAAGCTTTTCAATGTCATTGAACATTAATGATATCCTTGTAGCTCCTTCCCGGTGTTCCCACTCCCAAGTTTTAGGTGCTTCCTTCAAGCCAAGCCCTGCTTTAACAATAAAGAAGGATGAAACATCATTGCGATCAGCAGATTCTAACCACAGGGCCAGCTTCCTGATTATGCCATGCATCTTTACTTCGGAGGAGTCGTCACTTTTCTCCAACAAGCTTGCGGATGCAAGTTCACGAATGATGTTATTTCCTACGTTAGATACACGTATAAGATCTTCGCATATCCAATAACCAGTGAGCTGGTTTTTCTTGATGGAGCCATACTCTGGGAAAAGTGCACAGTACAGGAAGCAGCTCCGATGGACATCAGACTTGAGCTGATCATAACCATACTTCAAGCGGGAAAACAAAGCTTCCATACCTGTAAGATATAATGGTTCCTCCACCAACTTAAGAGCTGCCGTTCTCCAGTCGCTTTGAGCCGTTAGTGAAGCTACAGCCCTACCAATCGCGTTGATGGCAAGCGGCAGGCCACCGCACGTGCGGACAATTTTCTCGGCGTTCTCCTTGATATCACTGTCACCTTCTATAGCTGTTATAGCTTCTTCGCTCAAGTTCCGTTGGAACAAGCCCCATGCCACTTGTGGCTCTAAGCACTTCACTTCAATCATGCTTTTCTGAGCTTCCATCTTGACACAGACATCCTCGGATTGGGAAGCAATGATCAATTTGCTTTGGTTGTCTGCTACGGAAGGGTCAGGAACAGGAATTCCAACTTTCTCTAGTTCAAATGCCTTACGCACATCGTCCAGAAGGATCACAAACTTCTTCTTGATCAAGACCTGAAGGAAACGTTCAGCTCGAAATGCTTCGCTCTCTTCGTTGTCCCAAGCCAAGCCCAGCCGATTGGCAATTGTCTTCTGCATACCTGTCACATTCAAGACTTCAGAGTTAGACACCTCGATGAATATCACCACGTGGTAATCGACTTTTCCCTTTAGCCCATTGTTGAATTCAGATAGGAGCGTCGTCTTCCCAACACCACCAAGCCCATGGATGCCAATGACGCTCCTACTCTCGTCGTTGAAGTAGTCGCGGAGGCGAATCAGCAGCTGTTCCATCCCAAAAGGCTTTTTGTTTGTCCTTGCCTCCACGGTGCTTGGTCGCCGCTGAAGGCATAAGGTGGTGAAGCTTTTTTCTTGGTCAGTTAGACTTCTCACCTCCTGCAGGTCTCCGCTCACCTTCTGGCCAAGCTGGAGGCGGCGCCAGATATTAGGGGTACAGTTACATACGCACCTCGCCAGTGTGTCATATTCATCTTGCAGTTGTTTTTCTTTATTTGTCAACTTTGCAAACCTTTCCCGCCATAGCCTGACTTCGTCCGTACGTTCATTATTAAGTGCCTGCTCCTCCAAAGTAACCTTTTTTTCCAGGTCTGCTCCTCTTGCCTCGAGTGCCTCTCTTTCTTGCTCAAGGGAGACCCAGTTCATCTCCAGGCATAGACAGGAACGAACGCATCCGTCCCCTGCCTCCTCTACGGGAGTATAGAAGCATTGGCATATACTATTTATGCCTTTCATCACCGCAATAAACTCCGCGATACACACCATTATAGAATGAATGGCTACTGAATCAGGTGGAGAAACTAAGGAGGTGGAGTGAAAGTGCAATGATCCGATCGAAGAACCACGGACTCCAGCTTTATTGACGCCTAACCCGAGCAGTTACAGCAGGCGTCCAGAATATTCTCTCAACCCCACCTTATTGAGGATGGAATCATTTGACTTCAGAATTGTCTGAAATATAGTTAGTGTGTCACATCTGTTTTCATGCCCATTGACTTTGGAAGTTTGGCTGGCAATGTCAACTTACACATGTGCTTAATTATAAAAGCACAGAGAATTGGCTAGTCCTCACATATGTAGAATACTAGAGAATTTGTATATTGAATAAGTTCCAATCGTACTATGAGACAAAATGGGATGTCACATTTATTCGAACACCATGGACGACTGGTTGGGATTTGGAAGTAATGCCAACCGAAAACATAAAATGGATTAATGAGATGCAAAGTTGTCACTATTGCATCTCATGAGAGCGATGCCACCACAAATTATACCAGGATAATTTCAATTGTACGACTCTCATTAAGAGCAAACACCTAACACAGTTGGATCCCGATTATTACCTGTTCTTCAAATGGTAAATATAGAAGAATTGTTACATTCTCCAGTGCCCTCAGATAATTTGAACAGTACGTGCTTCTAAGAATTTCTGGTTCCTTATGAATGGTGTAGATTTTACTACTTACATAGGCATGTGCTTAATTTTTCAACTACACAAGTGAGCAAGGAACAATTCTGATCTATCACCTAAAAAGGGAAGGAACCTTGATAATAAGATACGACATAGATATATGTAAACTAGTGATTTGGTGACATGGCATTCGGTAACACAGAATTGGTCAGCTGGAATAACAGAAAGAATGAAGTAACTAGGAACCAGCAATCATACTATAAGCACGGAATCCCAAATAAGCAAACAGCACAACTGCTTTTGTCATCAAACAAGCACATCAGCATATTATGGACAAACAGGTAGTTCATCAGAACTTATTAACAGAAGACAGGGTATCGGTGTAAGTACATTCAGTAAGATGCATATAATGAAGACGCTATAATTTAACAAACATTGCAGTTAAAATAGGAAAAAAATTTGATACAGAAGGGGGTATCAAAGTTTTGATATTCCTTATGTATGACAGGTGGACCCCCTCTCTCTTTGTAAAACGTGTATACATAAATATATACATAAATTTTGAAAGGGGCCCACCTGTCATACATAGGGGGTATCAAAATTTTGATACCCCCTTCTGTATCAAAGTTTTACCCGTTAAAATACTGTCTTCGTGGAACCACTCAAAAGAAGTCTTCAGCAAAAACTTTAAAGGTAATCCAATGGGATCAATCATGAGCCGGTTGGAAAGACTATGCTGGAAAATAACAAGAATATGTGCACCAATGTTAGTTAATTAAGAAAAATGCTTGCAATTTTAATTATATTACAATACTAAACAAACAAAGATCTTCTACTCCTTTCGGTAGGTTTGTTATGTGCTTCTAGGAAGATAATTTTGTATGTGTTCATGGATTCCATGAGGATATTAAGGTACGGTATCATTATCATATCATTAATGAAATAGGGTGGATTATTGCCACATTTTCCTTAAAAGAAAAATGTAACTTATATGGGCACATCAAAAAGTGATCAGAGCTAGTCCGGATTGTGGCTAGTCCTGTTTTTGTGGATTTTACTCAGGACAACCCATTTTTTGATCATTGGACTGTCCCAAACTCACCCCCCCCCCCCCCCCCCCCCCCCCCCCCAAAACCCATAGTTTTTCTTTCATTTGCAAAATTTATTCTCTCTCTTTCAAAACCCTCACTCCTCTTCTTCTTCTTCCTCTTCTCCTCCACATCTCCTCAATCCCCAACCAAGAAGTTAGAATCTTTTCTTCTCCAACATCTTCCTCTTCTCCTCCACCATCCTCCTCTTCTCAAGAAGACCGACGGTACCCAAATTCTTTCTCTATTTGTTTCCAAAATCCAAAAAATTAATTTGAAAAATTCAAGCATCCATTACATTGTTTATTTCAATTGTTTGTAGTCCATTTGAATTAAACTACATTCGAAGTGGAGAATTACACATTTAAATTAAACCCAAGTATGAACGAACGAGAAAACTCCACGTCGACAAGGACTGTCCCATTTTCTGGCAGTCCTACATACAATAAGGACTGCCAGAAAAATGGGCAGTCCTTTGTTTCACATGCTGTGACTTAGAACTGTCCAATTTTCTGGCAGTCCATTCAGTTGTAGGACTGCCAGAAAATTGGACAGTCCTTGTTTACAGTAGTTGAACAACAATATTATGGTTTCCACCAATATTAGAATTTGTACATTATGAGGAGCCTTTGGATGCCATCAAAATTGAAAATGAGAATTAAATTAGGGTTTAATTTTTGGGTGTTTTCTTTTCATTTTTTTCTTCGCCATCAATTGAAAATCGAAATTCGAAATGGGAAGAAAATTAGGGTTTAAACCCCATTGTACTTAGAGATAGTGAGGATGAGTTGAGGAAAAAAATTAGGGTTTAAACCTCATCGAAATTCTCATTTTTGTTGTTGTTCTTCTTCTTCTTCCTCTTCTTCTTTTTCTTCTTGTTCTTCTTCATCTTGAATGAGTTGAGGAAGAAGAAGAGCGAAATTAGAAAAAGTGACTTTTATACCAAAGAGTGGGATAGCCATGATCATATTCTTCAATGGCAAACTTGTAAATAAAACAAAGTTCCAAATGGGCTAGCCATGATCATATTTTGATGTGCCAATATAAGTTACCAAGAAAAAGAAAAAATTTGACTTGCCCCCCACTTTGTTTACCCTATTTCACGGTACATCCCACAGTTTTGCAAAGATGTACAGTACTCCCCACTTTGGACGGAATCTGTCAAAAAAAAGGACCAAAATGCCCTCATCTCCTTCCTCTTTCCTCTCAACCTCCCCCTCCCCCCTCCCCCCCGCGGCCACCACCGCCCCCGCTCCCCCCTCTCCGCCTCCGCCGTGCGCTCCCCCCCTCCCTGCCTCCGTCGTGCGCTCCCCCCCTCACAGCCTCCGCCTCCGCTCCCCCCTTACCTGCCTCCGGCAGCAGCAGCGACGGCGTCGGCGGCAGCACGACGGAGGCGGGGGGGGGGAGCGAAGGCGGTGGCGGTGAGGGGGGGAGCGGTGGCCGCGGGGGGAGGGGGGGATGGGAGGGGTGAGAGGAAAGAGAAAGGAGCCGAGGGCATTTTCGTCAAAAAAATATTTTTTGACGGATTCTTTCCAAAGTGGGAGGTACTGTACATTTTTGCAAAACTGTGGAGTGCACCGTAAAATAGGGTAAACAAAGTGGGGGTGGAGGGCGGGGGGGAGTCAAAAAACTCAAAAAAAAAAAAACCTTCCAAAGCATAAGCAAAAGTAAGGATAAAGAAACTTCAAGCGTATATGCTAAAGGCAACAGGAGGAGAATAAAATCTTACAAGACATCAGTTGTACTTGTGTCCGAATAACACAAATATTTAACGCTCATCCCCACCAAAGTTAGCTGGAGTTTTGGTGCAGCGGCGGGATTTTAACAGCCAACAAATGGCAACATAATAAAAAAAAAAAAAAAAGAAACCAATCATTCTCCATGAGGTTCAAATTCCACTTCAAAATCCCAAAATTAAGCTCTTTTTGAGATTTGACAAGTTACTCAAGTACAAATTGACTAAAATGTCTGAGGTTCTGAGCTCAAGTCTCAGAATGAACCTTATTCTCAAAATCAATTGATACAAACTGATGACTAACAGATAACAAAGGTTAAAAAAAAATAGTGCAAAGATTTGTGTCTTCCGGTTGGTAGCTCTTGTTTTGATTGAATTTTTGCAAACAAAAAGTTTCACAAAGTTATCCTGATCTGTTCCATGCTACAATACCAAATTATTCCAAAACATATTGTTAAGTTCTATAGTATATGAGATATTTAATAGCACTAGCCAATGGTATAGAAAAATGTCAGCAATAGATCTATGTACGTACATTGTAGTTTTGGAACCTACTAAACAAGGAACAAGGACACTCCAAAAATACGAGTTATACTAGTGTCGGAATAACATAAATATTTAACCCTCATCGTAACTCTGGAGTTGTTGTGCAATAGGACCTTAACATGGTATCCCAGGTTCAAATATCATTTGGCGCTCCATTTTAAACAGATTATGGAAGAGAAAAAAAAAATTATACTGTTGCATGAATCCAACTCTAAACCCACCAATGGTGGGCATTCGATCTAAAGGGGCTATTTAACGCTCAGCCCCCACCAAAGCTCTGGAGTTTTGGTACAGCGGCAGAATTTTAACAGCCAGCAAATGGCAACATAATAAAAAAAAAAGAAGCCAACATGCTCCATGAAGTTCAAGTTCCACTTCAAATCCCACAAGGAACCTCTTTTGAGATTTTGACGACTTACTCGAGTACATATTGACTAAAATGTCCGAGGTTAATGAACCTTAGTCTCAAAATCAATTGGTACAAACTGATGATTAACATATAACAAAGCTAATTTTTCCACTGCAAAGATTTATGTCCCCCGTTTTGTAGCTCTTGTTTTGATTGAATTTTTGCAAACTAAAAGTTTCACAAATTATCCTGATCTGTTCCATGCTACAATACCAGATTATTCCAAAACATATGGTTAAGTTCTATAGTACATGAAATATTTAATAGCACTAGACAATGGTATAGAAAATTGTCAGCACTAGATCTATGTCCGTACATTGTAGTTTTCGAACCCACTAAACAAGGAACCAAGGACACTCCAAAAATACGAGTCATGTTGTGTTGAACACATATTAGACTCGTGTTGGACACAATCAAGACACTCCAAAATACACTAGGATACACAAATAGGTGTCGTGTCCGTGTCGTCATGTCCTTACCGTGTCGTATATGTGTCCATATAACATACCTACTAAAATTATCTTCTTCTTTTTTCTTTTGTTGAAAAAGCTACAACAGTTTTTATTTTTCTCTCTTCTCCAAGTCACCAAGTCCACAACAGTCATTGGTTTGCGAATAACAAAACCTCTCTAGAACAACCTTTGATATATCAAATAATTCTCATGACTAGTATGTGACATATTCACAGAGAATGCATGTATCTAGTGAATAAAGTCACGAGAAATATTATGTTCAGCCATGTCATAGACAAATAAGTTAACTCTCTTACTAGCTAGGAAGCACGGATACTCTAAAAATCTGGGACGTCTTGTGTCGGACATGTATTGGACATAACCACGACACTCAGAAAATACACACTAGTACACACCAAAATACACGTATCTTCGTCGTTGTGTCCTTACCGTATCGTCGTATCCGTGCAACATAGTCAACTAGTCTTTGATATTTATATTCTACAAGAAGAACCTAATACAAAAATGGCGAGTTTGCAACCATTGGACTTACAACCCTCTTACAACTGTCCAGGTGGCAATTGCTAATTACTTCCTCTACCCCCCCTACGAGAGAGGGGACCCAATTGGAAACTGCCACACATAAACGATTATAAGTAGGTCGTAAGCTATAAATGGTCGTAATCCTAGCATTGCTCAACCTAATAACATATTGCGAGATTTTAAGATGCAATATTATAAGAAAAAAGATTTGAAATTCTTTAAAAATGAAATTCTAAAATATAGAGTATTATCGTGACTTTAAATTAGGATTGGAGAAAAAATTTGTAATTGATGTACTTATACACCATAACTGTTCTAATGTTGAGAATTATTGGAAGAATTGTAGAGCGCTAAAGTGCAAAATTTACCAAAATTGGGGCATCTGAAGGGAAAAAAATGGAGGGTTAAAATGGACATTACATGCTAGTTCGCCGGCGGCTGGAGAACTGATGGAAGGAAGAAGTAAACAAAGTTTAGGGCATAGTGTCGTGGCCCTTCTCCCAATAAATATATCATATTAATATATAATAATATATATATATATATATATATATATATATATATGGGGCTTCAAAACGGCTCAAGTTTGAGCCGTCTAAGCCGTGCATATTATCAACCATTTAAAAAATTAAATTAAATTATGTAAAAAAATTGTTGAAAAAAGTTTAAATTTGTTATATATATTCAAAATGGAGAATTGAACTCAACCAAACAAGAAGAAAACCATCCACCTTTACCACATGAGCTAAAAAAGATATTTGACTATAACTGGATAATATTTTTATTATACGTTATCACACGTGCATTTACTAGTATATATCAAAACGGTTCAATCCTGAGCCATCTAAGCCGTGTATATCAACCATTTTTTTAAAAAAAATTAAATTTTGTAAAAATTTGTTGAAAAAGGTTAATATTTGTTAAATATATTCAAAATGAGAAATCGAACTCAACCAAATAAGAAGAAACCTCTAAATTTAACCACATGAGCTAAAAAAAATATATTTGATTATAATTGGATAATATTGTTATTATACGTTATCACACGTGCAAATTACGTGCATTTACTAGTATATATAAAAAGATAATTATTGTTATCAAAAATAACAACCGTACATCACTTCTATAGGGGCGAATTGTCGCTACTCACTTGGCTCATAAGAACTGTATCATATTATATGTTATGAACAATTACTATTGGGAGATTATCAGTCCCTCAAATATACGGTTATTTCTTTCCTTCCAAATAAACCACACCGTTGCCGCCAGCCGAATCATCGCCCTCCTGTGTCGAGACCTGATCGCATCTATCACCTCCTGAATATCCTGTTAGTGCCGGGACACAATTTTTCGATGAAAAACTGAGAAAATGAAACAATTGTAAAAACAATGTTCCAAATCAACACTTCAAGGAAGGTGATTCTGAATTACGAGAATCTAAAAAGATTTCTTAATCAACAGCAATCGATCGTAATACTTCTAAAAAGAAGATACAATCAGAATTACTGGCAGCAACAAAGAAGGTGACTAGCGAAAGATGGAAGAACTCCTGCTGGGGTGAATAATTACCGTTGCTCAAAGTTTTATTCGCCCTACACGAACAGCTTCCAGGAACCAGCAAGTTCGTCGGAGAACTGGAACACTCCTGCTCTTCTGACTCCTCGGATGGACACGAACTCCCGTGCAAAAGCAATGCTGGTGCGGCACCTTTCCTCTCTCTCTCGAAGGCTGCTAGAATTCGTAGGCAAATTCCGAACAGAACTATGTTAAAGAACACTTCTGAATTCTCTGTTTACTTGTGCTAAAAAATACTTCGTAAACTTTCTGTGGTGGCTTCTCTTTCTATTCTGTAATTAGCCTTGAGAGAGAGGGGATGCCTTATATAGGCCCTGCAGCAACTGTTCGGTTGCCACAAAGTTAGGGACGTAGTAAAAACCATCCCGAACATGTAGCAACCGCCCAGAACATGCATACGCACGTTCTGCTGCAAGTTGCGCCAACTGTGCGCACCCTGCGCTCCTTGCACTCTGCGCACTGAGCCACTTGCGCCAACCTGTGCCACTGCGCGCACTGCGCAACCCGCGCCACCTTGCGCCACTCGCGTAACGTGCGCCACGTGCGCAACTTATGCAACGTACGAAACGTGCGCAACCGGCGCACCCGGCGCAACCTGTGCGCAACCTGTGTGCAACCTGGCGCGCAACCTGGCACGCACCCTAGCGCGCACCCTGGTCGCGCAAACTGTGGCACACAACGTGGCAGCGCAAGTGGCTCGCGCAACGAGCGCAACTAAAGCGTACTATGCGCCTAGCGATGATGCTGACGTGCTAAGTACAAAGTGCGCCAACAAAATGCCACATTACGCCTCATGATCCTATGAGTCCGAGTCCGAGTCCGAGTCCGAGTCGCTAAGCCCCTACGGGGCTTAGCTCCCATGGAAATAAATTTTTCTAGAGCAAAAAGCATGAATGCTTTCAATTGTTGATTTAGCCTTTTTCCCTTTAGAAAAATAACCCCACATGGCACACCCATGTGCACCTCCACACCACATGTGCATCTCTAAACTAGCAAAGCTAATATATAGAGATACAACTCCTTTGGTCTAGCCGATGTGGGACTAAAATTCTCTTTGAAAAAAACTAAACTCCAACAATCCCCCACATATCTCTATATATGAGTATAAGTGTTCCCCACAGTAACTCTCCATCATGCATTAGGAGAGATGTCGCTGACGACTTGAATCTTCCCGCATGGTTCAAACAACAGACTATAATACAAGAATGGACTAAGCCTTGAATTATGCATCATAGCTGAAATTATTTCCACTCATATAATGTAGTTACATGTGCTTCTGGCTACACATTAAAGGCCCTGTGCCAGCCTGGTTTCAGTATATAATTTTGGGAGTCTACAAGTTTACCCTCAAGAGACGGCCTGAGATCTCTTTGTCCATACACTATAGGTGAGTTCATTATAAAGAGACATGGCATGAAGCGCTTTGCGCTTCCCTTGCGGTGCTACGCCGCTATGACATGGCTTAAAGCCAAGGCATTACCCCTCCCTGGGAATCACCCCATATCTGGGAACCTTTGTAGTGTCATACTACTGTAGCATGAGGCAACTGCCTCTTTGTAGTGCCAAACTACCCAGCATGAAGCCTTAGGCTCCCTTGCGGTGTTACGCCGCAACGACATGGCTTGCAAGGCCGAGGCTGTATCCCTAACCGGGTACCTCATCGTGGTGTCGTGCCACTATAACATGAGGAACTCCTCCTCTTTGTAGTGCTGACTACACCCCTCTTTATTTTAACATACAGCATTAGGCTAACTGCCTATTTGCGGTGCTACGCCGCTGTGACATGGCCTGCAAAGCCAAGACTTTATCCTATTCCTGGGCAGCACCCCACATATAGGAACCTCTTCGTGGAGTCACCCCACTATAGCATGGAGTTTCACTCCTTGTAGTGTTGTTCTACCGTGCTTCCTGTAAAGCACACCAGGCATTCTCTCTGCCTGAGAACTCATTAAGGCAATTAAGCCAACCTTCCCACAGGAACCGTTTTCTGCAGAAAATAACAGTAGACAACAGTGGTTATAGGTCCGTAACCTCTCCATGCCCTATAAAATATGTACCCACCGTTCCTGATATTCTTCCGATTAGTGGTCCTCCCTTGAACCAAAAGCTAGATGTCTAGTAGATAAATCTTTGAACTAATAGCATAAAATTTTATGGTAGGAATACAATAATACAATATCAGAATGCCTTCAAGCCCATTTTACAAGCTGTGTCATAGACCAGCTGGCGCTTGAGGCCCTTGGTGAACGGATCTGCCAGGTTCTCCTGACTCCGAACATCAATTACTGCAATAATACCTCTCTTGATAAGATCGTGTACTGCCCTGTGCTTCAACCGCACAGTCCTCTTCTTCCCGTTGAAGAGGTCATTTGATGCCACCGCCGTAGTCGCCTGGTTGTCGCAGTATATCGGTATCGCCGGTATTTGTGCCCCAACTACTGGAAGATCATACATGAGCTCCCGAAGCCATTCTGCTTCCTCGGCTGCGGTATCAAGTGCAAAGAACTCAGATTCCATAGATGACCGCGAGAGCATAGTCTGCTTCTTCGACTTCCATGATATAGCAGCTCCATCCATTGTGAAAATGAATCCACCTGTGGACCTCTCGCTCTTCATCTCTGAGCACCAGCTGGCATCACTGAAGCCTTCCACTACAGGCAAATCTCCGCTGTAGTACAGTGCATATGTCTGAGTCTTCTTGAGATATCTCATAACCCGTTTCACAGCTTTCCAGTGTTCAACACCTGGGTTGCTCGTAAAACGACTCAGCATTTCTACGACGAAAGCTATGTCAGGCCTTGTGGCAGTAGTAGCATACAACAAACTCCCGATTATGCTTGAATACTCCAGCTGCCTGACACTTTCTCCTGAATTAGGCTTCAGCTTCAGATCACACCTGTACGGCGTATCGATCCCTAGAAGATCCCGATACCCATAACGAGTGATCATTTTCTCAATATAATGAGACTGTGACAGCGCTAGTCCAGTGTCTGTCCGGATGATTTTGATCCCTAAGATCACATCAGCTTTCCCCAAGTCCTTCATACTGAACTTGCTTGAGATGAATTTCTTTATCTCCGTGACACAGCTAATATCCGTACCTAGGATGAGCATGTCTTCCACGTACAGACAAACAATCATGCCTCTTCCATCAGTGAACTTCGTGTAAACACACTTGTCCGTCTCGCTGACCATGTAGCCATTTGACCTTATAACTTTGTTAAATTTCTCATGCCACATCTTGGAAGCCTGTTTAAGATCGTACAAAGATTTCACCAACTTACAGACTTTGTCTTCAAGACCCCTGATGACAAATCCCTCTAGCTGTTGCATATAAATCTCTTCGGTCAGCTCGTCATTTAGGAAAGCTGTTTTCACATCCATCTGATGTATCACCATCTTATGTATTGCTGCGAGAGCAATCAACATTCTGATGGTGGTCATCCGGGCTACTGGAGCATACGTGTCAAAATAGTCAATCCCCTGCTTCTGAGAAAACCCCTTGGCTACCAACCTAGCCTTGAACTTGTCAATAGTTCCGTCTGCTTTCATCTTCTTCTTGAAGATCCATTTGCATCCGATAGGTTTCGCTCCTTCAGGAAGATCAACCACCACCCAAGTGTTATTTGAGGTGATAGAATCAATTTCATTGTCAATCGCCTCCTTCCAGAAAACTGCGTCTCTGGTCTTCATCGCCTCATCATAGGTAAGCAGATCAGCTTCCATATGATAGGTGATAAAGTCACTTCCGAAATCCTTCGGCCTCCTCATACGCTTAGCTGACGGCTCAGCTTGTTCTGGTTCAATTATTATTTCAACAACAATATCTTCTTGGACCACATCTTCATTGAAGACTTCAGTTTTCTGCGCACCCTCATTGTTCTCCGGTACATCCGCAAGAACAATATTCTTGTGCCTTGCAAATTTGTCTTCAAAATATTCTGCGTCACGAGATTCAATGATATGATTTGACTCGAAATCAAGAAATCTCCGAGCATCACTCTTCTCGGCATACCCCAAGAAGATCGTCTTAGTAGTCCTTGTCCCAAGCTTCTGAATCTTCAGATCTGGAAGCTTGACATACGCCAGACACCCCCACACTCGAATGACATTCAAGTTAGGTCTGAACTTGAACCAGAGTTCATGAGGAGTAACGTCTGAAGTTGCATGAGGCACTCTATTTAGAATAAAAGTGACCGTCAATGCAGCTTTTCCCCAGTAGCACTTAGGAAGGCCAGCTGTCACTTTCCGTTCCCAGAATACGTATTTTAATACATGTACTGTTTTAATATATTTATTTAATATTTATCATGTATTGTTCTGTAATTAAACCCCTTTAATTTTATGTTAATTAATTTTCTGCAATTTTATTTCCGTATTTTATTTCCTGCTTTTATACTCTGCTTTAGCTATACTTTGGGTTCGGCTTGGATTGGTTTAGTATGTTGGTTCATCATGAACCGAAACAAACCCCCACCTACCATCACTCCTTCCATTTAAAGCCCATCCCCTTTCTCTCTCTTCATTACTTCACCATTAATCTTCTTCTTCCTCATAACTCCTCCTCCCACCTACCAGTCGCCAAGGCAAGTGCCAAACTTGCTTCTTGATGGATCACCATTATTATTGTTCCATCATCTTTCTTACTTGATTTTGAGCCTCTTTAGTACTTAGCATTTTTAATTTCCATGGTTCATTTCTTGTAGATCTAAGTTTAATATATTTTCGGATTTTTTAGGTTTTGATCTAGTAAACTTTGTTATCTTTAAGTTTTGATGGTTCCATGTCGTAGAGAATTTCGTTCTACCCTATTTTGACCTATGGAAGTTCATATTTGGGCTTGGAATGAAGGATTTAGAGAACTTGGAAGCAATGGTTTCCATGGTTTTGTCCTTAGAAAATTCGGAGAAGAAGAACAGACCCTGGCCGCATGACAGTGCTTGACCGCATGAGTTTTCATGCGGCAAGTCTTAGATAGCCGCATGAGCTTAGATAGCCGCATGGACTTAGTTAGCCGCATGAGCTTATCTGCCGCATGAGTTTTTAGCTAGCCGCATATGCATTCAATCCCTCAGCCGCATGGCGCTGCATGACCTCTCAGCCGCATATAGGCTTGCACCTATTTCAGCCGTATAGAATTTTCTCTGGCCGCAGGGGAGCAGGTCATCCGTAGCCGCATGAGATATTTCTCAGCCGCATGGGCGCGCGTTGCTTGCAGCCGCATGAATTCAAAACCTGAGCCGTATGAGGCCAGTCATCCGCAGCCGCATGAACTCCCATTGTATCTTAGCCGCATAAAGCTTATTTGTATCCAGCCGCATAGGTCTGTTCTTTGAAGTCCCATATGAATTGTTATTTCTAGACCGCATAGATGGAGCCCGACTTACCTAGCCGCATAAATAGGCATCTGCCTATGGCTGCCCATAATGCCCTTTTGCTGATTCTATCCCAAGTTGGCATTAATTAAACATAAAGTGCTATTTTGGTATTAATTGACATTGATTGACATATGTTACCATTGATTGATTGACTTGGCATTTATTAACATTAATTATTGTCTTGGCATTAATAAACAAGGATTGTTATCTTGATTTAGTAAATTGATCATGCGTTCCTAGTTGGAACAAAGAGACTGGCTAGTCGTCTTATTAAATTGAATGAATGAGACATGTTCATATTATGAACTATTGAGATCGACTGGCTGATCCCGAATATTAACATACAGGCACATGCAGGCTTCAATTTATTTATTTATTTATTATTTATTTATTTTCCACAAACAGTAGCATGTGTACTTTATGGTCAAGGCATGATTATTCCGTGGTTAGTTTTGATTGTTATATTACGCTATGTAAGACCTACAACCTAACCGCACAGGTATCGTTGTAGAGTTGTGTATATCGTACCCCGTACGAAAGTACTTATTTGAATGACCGTGATCCACGGCATGGGATTTCACTCAACGTAGAGACTATTAAATTAAAAAAAATAATGATTGCATGGAGAGAATGGATTACTGAGTTCTTACATGGCAGCCCTCTTGGGACTAGTAGTGTTCGACAGGCCAGTTGGTCCCCACAGGTACTGAAAATCTGTCACACGGACAGGGAACGGTATCTGGTTATATTATCTATTATATATTGTATATTGATGACGGGCGTCCCGCTGGGACTCGTCTAATTCATGATTGGCACAATTGATTGACTGGGTAAACTAGTCTTGCTTGCACATAGTAAGAACTGAGGAATCCTCTATTGCATAAATTCCAGGATAACTTGGAACTCACAGTAGCAAGCCATAGTAGTTGCATGGCCGTTTAAATTGATTTGTTTGTGTACTGTCTCTACTCTGATGACTAACTAAGACGATCGGAATATCAGGACATGACGGGTCAACTTCTGTCCTTATTTGGTTGGGAGGTTGGTTCGAAGTGTCGTGATGTGATGTGAATCCTAGTAGCCAGCAGAGATCTATTTTATATGTTTCCTATTACTGGTTTATTCCTCATATCGTGCTTCCTTGCGGTACTTGCTATTAGAGGTCTAACCTCTCTGGTTTTGCATGGCCAGATTTAGAGCCGGTCCCCGAGGATCCAGCTTACTTCTACCTCCAAGATGGTCAATACTATAGGGATGATCGCAGGAGGACTCGAGTGGGTTCCTTACTTCCCCGTTCGTTTTGTTAAATACTTCATACTTTGCCGTTTGGCACCGACATGTTAGTCGGATTGTCTTGTACCTACTTTTGCATAATTGTAACTAAGTCAGGCTGCAGCTGATAACAATTGTGTATACTAACTACATCATCTGGCTGTATTTTGTAAAGCCAGATATCAAGAACATTTTGACTGAGCGTTTGGGACTCCTTACTGCTTTATCTCACATGTTTTTTATTTCTGTTTTTTGTTTGAATGATTGAGACAATAGATGGGAAGTGACCATAGAGAGACTTTTATGCAGTATGCACCCCCTCGTCGTATTAGACAGCATTGATCGTATTATACGGTATTCATCTACCCGTAATACGTAGCTGGCTGAGTCATTCCCCCGCTCTCCAGTATTCTGGTTCTGGGACGTGACAAGGTTTTAGTGGTAGCCCATACAGGTCCTGATTTCAGACTTGTGGGGTGTTTTAATAGGATGTCTCAATCACACATGTCCCACCTTGATCTCATGATTTGTTGATTCTCAACTCCAGCTTGACATTCTAGTATCCCTTGGCTTCATTGATCCTTCATGTCCGGTCGTTTGATTGTTCTCTTATCCCCTTTCTTAGGGGCATTTCGTCCGTACCTGTCAGAGCTGGACAGCAACAACAAGGGCAGCACGGACAACATGACCAGGTTGGTCAGCAACACGGGCCAGTACTACCTTAAGAGACTATCCAGGAAGAAGTGATAGTGGAAGCAGCAGCTGGATCGCAGTATCCAGAGGTTCCACCACCACCAACAGTTCCACCTACCCCCGTGGAAGTGGACACACCGGTCCTTCTGGAGATCATGAGAGGGATGATGGCTACTCAGCAACACCAGATGTTAGTCCAGCAGCGCATGCACGCTCAGTTGTAGGAGCAGAACGTACTACTCAACCAAGGATTGCAGACGGCATTGGAAAGAGGGGCGAGGCCAGATTCAGGAGCATCAACCAGATTTTGCAAGTTCAACCCCCGCCATTTCGAGGGCACGGAGGATGCCATCTCAGCAGATGCATGGCTTAAGGATATTGAGGCTATTCTGACGGCAGCTAAGGTACCGGCAGAAGAACGTGTGGATCATGTGAAGTTGTTACTTCAGGATTGATTGGTGGGAATCAGAAGAAGTAGGCATCAGATGTCCCGTTGCTTGAGACGATTTCACAGCAAGGTTCAAGACAAAGTACTATAGAGTTGTGGCGCAGTTTGAGCTACAACAGAAGTTTATCAACCTCAAGCAGGCCGGCAAGACGGTAGATGCTTATGCAGCGGAGTTCTGCAGATTGAGTAGGTTTGCCCCAGAGATGGTAGCAACGGAGCGCCAGAGGGCGATGAGGTTCCAGCAAGGGTTTCATCTTGAGCTCTTGCAATTGATAGAGGGGCACAATTACCAGACTTTCGATGAAGTGTTGACGGTAACTCGAAGGCATGAGATCACCATTCAGAGGATCACGGCAAGGACTGGGGGTCAGAAGAGATCCCACAGTCAGATGGAATGAGGAGGGAGAGCAGCGCCCCGAACAACAGCACCATCCCCTGGCATTCGCATCTACGATGTGGCAATGCGAGGGCCAGCACCACCACCCAGGCAGCAGCAACAGAGGAAGAACCAGCAACCCCTAGCGGGCTGTACTTATTGTGGGAAGATAGGGCACACTAGAGATGTGTGTCGGGCATTGAATGGACTGTGTTTGATATGTGGAAATCCAGATCATCGGGTTACCACATATCCCATGAATTTGAGGTCAGGAGGACCAGTGCAGCAGTTTTCTGCTCTGCCAGCACCAGGGGCAGGACAGTATCGAGGACCAGCAGCAGTGAGACCATTGGCCCAGCATCCGTTAATGCCACAGGCTCAGATGTTTCGGCAGTAGGGATCGCCGATGCAGCAACACCAGCATAGACCACCCCAGTATCATCAAGGCAGGGACCAGCAGCAGCACCAGGCTAGGCCGCAACATAGAAACCAGTAAGGAGGTCGAGGGTAGGCATTCACACTGTCCTTGGAGAAGGTATTAGCATCGGGAGATATTGTGGCAGGTAACATTCTCGTCGCCTCATATCCCGCAGTAGCATTGTTTGATTCGGGAGCATCACATTCATTTATATCTGCATAATTTACGACACGACTAGGAATAGGGTTCGAGGCATTGCCAGGAAAGTTAAATATACTCACTGGTAATGGGCTCGTAGGAGTTAGTAGAGTTATTCTAGCATGTAGTGTTGTAGTTTACGGGCATTCTTTACCCGCCCAGTTGATAGAATTTTTTGTTAGAAATTTCGACGTTATCTTAGGCATGGACTGGCTGAAAGACAGTCATGCGACAATAGATTATCATAGTGGGAGTGTATCTTTTGATATTCCAGGCATGAAGAGATTCACCTTAGTCAGATCAGAGGCAACTCAGCAAGAGCAGGGAGTAATAACGGCAATGGAAGAAGTTCAGGTTCCGAAGGTAGTTGAAGAGTTCCTGGACGTATTTCTCGAAGAACTTCCAGGTCTACCACCGGTTAGAGATATTGAGTTCAGTATAGAATTGGCACCTCGAACTAAATCGATATCAGATCGGGTTTACAGAATGGCGGATTCGGAGCAGGCCAAGGTATATCGGCATATAGAGGAACTGAAGGAGAAGAAGTTTATCCAAGCTAGCATATCGTCATGGGCAGCACCAGTGGTACTTATGGGGAAGAAGGATGGATCATCCAGATTGTGCATTGACTACAGGAAGCTTAACACGGCAACAGTAAAGAACAAGTACCCACTACCAAGGATCGACGACTTGTTTGATCAGTTGAGCAGGGCTAGAGTTTTCTCCAAGATAGATCTTCGTTCAGGGTACCATCAGGTGAGGGTTCGGAAGGAAGACATTCCCAAGACAGCATTCAGGTCGAAGTATGGGCATTATGAATTCTTAGTAATGCCGTTTGGTTTGACCAATGCTCCAGTAATATTCATGGACTTGATGAACTGCATCTTTATGCCGTACTTAGATCAGTTTGTCGTTGTGTTTCTTGACGACATTCTCGTATACTCTGCTAGTGAAGAGGAGCATGAAGACCACCTCAGGAAAGTGTTGCAGGTTCTGAGGGAGAACCAGTTGTATGCCAAGCTCAGTAAGTATGAGTTCTGGACGGATCACATTTTATTTTTGGGTTATATCATATCAGGAGCTGGAGTAGCAGTGGATCCCAAGAAGGTAGAAGCAGTAGAGAGTTGGCCAGTACCCAAGACCGTAGCCGATATACGGAGTTTCTTGGGATTGGCAGGATATTACAGGAGATTCGTATCAGACTTTGCAAGACTTTCAGCACCCATGACCCACTTGACACGGAAGGATGTGCCATTCGTCTGGTCGGCAGAATGCCAGGCATCATTTGAGACCTTGAAGCAGAAGTTGATATCAGCACCTATTCTTACATTGCCAGTTGGACCCGGAGGTTTTACCGTATATTGTGATGCGTCAGGTAAAGGACTTGGATGTGTCCTCATGCAGCACGGGAAGGTGATAGCATATGCATCTAGGCAACTTCGAGACCACGAGAAGAATTACCCAACTCATGACTTGGAGTTGGCGATAGTAGTATTTGTATGAAGCTATGGAGGCATTACTTATATGGTGATCGAGTGGACATGTACACGGACCATAAAAGTCTAAAGTACATCTTTACTCAGAAGGAGCTGAACATGAGACAGAGAAGATGGTTAGAGCTGATCAAGGATTATGACGTTGAGCTTCAGTATCATCCAGGCAAGGCTAATGTGGTAGCAGACGCTCTTAGCAGGAGAGGTGGCACATTTATGTTGACAACACAGAAGCACAGCTTAGAAGACCTTCAGGAGATGGGTATCGAAGTTATACTTCCTAGTGATGTAGGAGTTCTAACAAGTCTACAAGTCCAATCTGACTTGGTAGATAGGATCAAGGCAGCTCAGGCACAGGACCCAAAGATTCAGAAGCTTAGGGCAGAATGTGAGTCAGGGCTCAGAAAGGAGATACAAATTCATGAAGATGGTACCCTTAGGTTTGGATCGCGCCTATGTGTGCCTAGTGGAGATAACAGACAGGAAGTTATAGCAGAAGTGTCATGCCCCGCTCCCGCAGGAGCGATCGTCCTCGCTAAGGCGTGATGCCGCACGGGCCTAGGTTGCGCCCGTGCAAGGCCAAGTCCAGAAACGGCCGATTTGAGCTAGGCCACAGAGTCGCACAGAGTGTCCCCATTGCAGCGGAAAGTAAATAAACACAAGTAGAAGCAAATTTGAACTCTTTATTGATATTCAAGAAGGTTACAAGCGGCGCTAGGCCGATATTACAAATCGCTCGAACTCTCTCTGAAACATAAAAGGCGTGCCAAGTGGCTTACAAGATGGAATGATACATGGCGATGTTTCGATACATTATGTCATGTATATGGTGCTCCAGCTCCTTGCAACGCTCTAAGGCTCGAGAGATAGCTCCGCGCCTTGGCACGTTCGAGGGAAGCTCGGCACCCGCCGGCGTCTCCTACGTCCTGCATACAGACTGTGGGGTTATCAGTACATTATTATGCACTGGTGGGGAGGCTAGCTCGCCCACAATGCTATCATTACCGAACACGTTCCATTTACTTTTGTGTATCTCTATCATTCATTGTCTTTCTAATCTTGCCTTAGGATCAATTTCATGGCATATGTCATAACCTATCCCGTGTTGCCAAATTCAAGTGTCGCATGGAAATACATGCACGACTTACCCCTACTTACCGTCCGGCCTTTTCTGTCCAAAGCAAATCAAGTTAGTCAACAATTCATATGTAATAACATAACATGCCTCATGTAAACTTTCAATATCAAGGGCGTGTCCCTGCCTCGGGTTCTAGCGCATCGTAGGTGTGTTCTCTAATTCATTATCATTTGGTATGATACATTTCAAGCCATTTTCAGAAGGTGCTTTGTTCAGATTAACTTAGACTACTTTGATTTCAATGCAAGGACTTGTATGTGGATCGCCACCAGCAAAGCCCACTTAATCTACATGCATCGGTCGCTGGCATCACAAGCCAATTTGGACATATTCTCCTTTGGTAATTTCTCACCTATCACTGTGTGTGGCTGATTCACATCTGATAGTCTTTTGAAATTACCTCGCACTTACGTCTCCTGGGTGGCCAAGACCCCCCCCCCAGTTAGCCCGTAAGCCCCTTTTTGATTTCGTCTAGGCCGGCATATCCCCCCTTTGATCATGCCGCGGAATCCCTTTTTCTTCACTGTCATGGCATCGCCACCCCTCGCCCGTGCCGTTTGTCCACGACCATTTCGTATTAACTTGTCTTTTTAACTTAACGGCTGTCTCTGAACCGTAGGCTAACCCTTAGCCTTAATGCGTTATCGACCAGGTTGGCGTCCGTACAGCGCGGGTAGCGAGCCCCGTTGCACGTGCCCGTCATACCTGTCGCTAACCATTTCCATCATTCTTATCTTTTATTCATTCTTTCTTTCACTTGTTCATTCATTCGTTGATTCATTCATTCACTTATTCGTTTACTCTTTCATTCATACATTACGCAACTCCTTGTGCGGGAGTCGTCTTGGCGACCCATCGGTCCCATAGCCTTTCAATGTTGCTATACTCTACTCGGAACGACTATATTGATAGTCTTTCCATTTCATTGTTGTAACCCATTCATTGTTTCATTGTTGAACGCATAAGGGACTTGAACTCAAGCTTGTGTCTTAGCACGAGCGTGGAGCGCGGTGCGAGAGTTCTCGTATTTTCCATGTTCTTTTCCATATTCTATACAAGCATACAAGATGGGATTATTCCCTTAGCTAGGTGCATTGGGTCATTTATTAGCATGTGCGGTGTTATCGCCTAGCGACTTCAGTGATAGTGTCTGTATTGTTATGTGTCTAGGCTAAGCAAAGACGAGTTCATCGGAGCCACCCACCATAGCGATGTTCGCATCGGCCGAGCGATACTCCGAGCGCGCCTTTGATAGTCTAAGTCTGGATTCATCTTTGACGAGCCATTATAAGTCTTGCATCGATTCGCATCGATACTTCATCGGGTCGACACAACTCTTCGAGTCGACGGCTCGCTTGAGTCGTTACACTTGCCGTTTGAATCGGCGTTTCGCTAGGACGGAGCGGGTCATTACATAATACACCACTCAAAACAAGTCTCGTCCTCGAGACTTCCTGAGTGCAGGTCATCCTACCATTCCCTAACTCGTGTCATCGTATTTTATATAGACAATTCTATCGAACGGCTCTATCGTTCGATGGCATCGAACCACGTTCGGTACCTTCCCAAGTTTCGTGTCGCATACGTTTGGTCGATTTTATCGAATAACTTTTCATTCATTTTAGAGTTGATGGCACTTATTCAATTCAGGTGTTTCTTCGACTTGGTTGCTTTTTCGACGTATCATGGGACTGAAACGGTCGCACGAGGTACGTTAAAATTTATCAAACTCGAGAGTCTTAGGCTGAGGCAAACTCACTCATTCGTTCATGCGCATCGTAACACCCACTTGCAGCTGTATTCAAGTTCATCACATCGCTGAGTTTGGATCGTGCACGCATTCAAGGCGTCTCCCGAATACGTACATTTCAACCAAGCTTAGCGACTAGCGAAGTCGGACAAGCTACTCGTGATAGTTTTGATTTGCCGATCGTTTTGCTAACTTCGATTTAAAACAGAACTCATGTGTGTATCACATATCATTTATCTCGGTCCTCAAGATGATTCGATTCGCTACTCAAGCGCTCTTGTCAACGAAATCAATACGATTTCTTCTTAGCGGAGTCGGCCAAGTCTAAGTAATTCCCGTCCGATTCGAGACCAAGTATTGCACTATCATCGAGTATGTCTTTCGACCAATGATTCAATTCGTTATTCCAACTTTACTTGCGCATCATCCATTCCTATCATTTCCATCGTTTGGGGCCATTCTCGTTGTCGTTCACGCACACTCCTAATTTCTCGTCCTACTCTATGTCTTGTTGCCCCAAGTCTATCGTCCGTCCAGACGATACTCTAACATCAATCGCACAGGTTCAATCACTCGGTATAGGGTCGTCCGCCTATCGCTAGGCTATTTCTTTTCGAGGCTAAGTCAATGTCAGAATTGGAATCACAGTTCCCCAACAATAATGCCAACACTGACCCCAATCCTAGGGTCAAACCAAAGTCGGTAGTACGGGAGTTTTCTACCCAAGCTCGCGTCACTCAGATTTCTAAACATCGAGCACGATCACCTATTCGCATCAATGTATTCGTTGCGCATATTCGAATCCATTCAAATCACCCAATCGACATACTTCACATATCCATTCTAACCAATTCATGTATTCGATCACGAGGTCATCCAGCTCGACAATACATTGCGTCCCAATCTCACGTGAGTCCGATTATCCATGGTGGTTCATGAATCACCATACAACGCTCCCGTGGAATAATCATTCTCATCGGGGCGTAACTCTTGTTTGAGTTTAGACTAACTCATTCTCGATACGCGGATTGGACCTACTCAATCCTCAAGTTTAATCATCAAGCACGCTAAGTCATTCTCGAGTCCACCTTCGCGTCAAACCACAAGTCGAAACATACAAATTGCCACGCCAGGCTAGTTCAATCACCCCCGCTGTATGAATCACCATACCAGCGCTCACGCAGAGTGATCGTCCTAATCGATACGACGCATGTACGAGGCTGGAGTTGCGCTCGCATAAGACAAGAACGTCAAGTTGTGGTTATCGACGAAGCAAATCCAACATTTCATTTCCATCCAAGTCAAGATCCAGTTCGATAGTCCGTTTATCATTCGCTTAACTAGAAAATCCTCGAGCCACGTCTATCTTTTTCTCGACACATTTTTAACATCCCAAGTATAGCATCCAACGGAATAATGATATTTTGCACGATCGTCATTCGCCGAGTCAGAGTACTCCCGAGTTATCGTATATCGATCTTTGATACGCCTCAATACCATCGACGATATGCGTAACCTGACGATCTTCCTTTGCGACCAATTTCGAGTCGTGCGACTGATGCTATTGCCCGAGTTGGATATTCCACAATTTTCTCGATATTTAAGATCAAGTTTGATCGCTATTCCTCAAGCTAGTTTTCAAGATCGTTGTCCAAACTCAAGTCATAATTTATTTGAATCAATCCGAAATCGCACGCGCGATCCTCTAAGTTTCCTCGATCAAGACCATTCCTTTTTATTCATCGTTCTGAGTTATTTTCTAACTTGTGTTGCCCATTCACAAGTTGTTTGAACGACATCCCGTTCGGGACACATGAAGTCACGATCAACTAAGCGTGACGTATACTAAGGCTTTGCGCGATTGCATCGTTTTCTCCGACATACTCGTTCTATCCGTATATCCTTTAGTCTCGCTCGAATAACTTCTAAGACGTCCATACACCACTCAGGGTTCGAGCCATAGTCGTCGACACTTATTCTTATTCTTCCTCGAAGCTATCACATACACCACTCGGGTTCAAGTCATTCTATAAATCCTCAATCACATTCGCATCACGCGCTAAGACATCCCTCAGATTCGTTCGACGAATCTCTAACGTAATCGCTCACGTCGCCTCGACGTACTAAGTCGTTCACACTAATCCTCAAAATCCAATAAATCTTTCGTGTACGCCTAAGCGTTAGTTTGATAGCGTTCCTATCGATATACACTCTTAGTGTATCTCCGTTTCCGACCGAGCGGTACTTGATATCGCTCGTAACTCGATTGCACCAGAAGTTGAGGTGCGCGACACACGGACTAAGTTGTGCCGCATAACCATCCCGTGCGGGCTATATTCAAGTTTGCACGCTCACTTGCTAATGTCGACGTAGGACTATTTGGGCACACATGCGACTTGCTAACTTAGCATGTGTTTTATATCGAGTCATGTTTAACATCGTTCGGCACAAAGGCCTTCGCCCATCGATCCCATTCAACCGAGTACTCATACGAGCTTTTGAAAATATTAGACTTATTATATGGAACATCCCAAGGCACAACGAGAGAGAGCGTACACTTCTTTTGTTTCAACGAGCTTTCAAAACTGAGAGAATCGAAATAAAGTCCAAGGACGTGAAGTCGTGCTCTGATACCAATCTGTCACGCCCCGCTCCCGCAGGAGCGATCGTCCTCGCTAAGGCGTGATGCCGCACGGGCCTAGGTTGCGCCCGTGCAAGGCCAAGTCCAGAAACGGCCGATTTGAGCTAGGCCACAGAGTCGCACATAGTGTCCCCATTGCAGCGAAAAGTAAATAAACACAAGTAGAAGCGAATTCAAACTCTTTATTGATATTCAAGAAGGTTACAAGCGGCGCTAGGTCGATATTACAAAATGTTCGAACTCTCTCTGAAACATAAAAGGCGTGCCAAGTGGCTTACAAGATGGAATGATACATGGCGATGTTCCAATAATTATGTCCTGTATATGGTGCTCCAGCTCCTTGCAACGCTCCAAGGCTCGAGAGATAGCTTCGCGTCTTGGCACGTTCGAGGGAAGCTCCGTACCCGCCGGCGTCTCCTACGTCCTGCATGCAGACTGTGGGATTATCAGTACATTGTTATGCACTGGTGGGGAGGCTAGCTCGCCCACAATGCTATCATTACCGAACACGTTCTATTTACTTTTGTGCATCTCTATCATTCATTGTCTTTCTAATCTTGCCTTAGGATTAATTTTATGGCATATGTCATAACCTATCCCGTGTTGCCAAATTCAAGTGTCGTATGGAAATACATGCACGACTTACCCCTACTTACCGTCCGGCCTTCCCTGTCCAAAGCAAATCAAGTTAGTCAACAATTCATATATAATAACATAACGTGCCTCATGTAAACTTTCAATATCAAGGGCGTGTCCCTGCCTCGGGTTCTAGCGCATCGTAGGTATGTTCTCTAATTCATTATCATTTGGTATGATACATTTCAAGCCATTTTCAGAAGGTGCTTTGTTCAGATTAACTTAGACTACTTTGATTTCAATGCAAGGACTTGCATGTGGATCGCCACCAGCAAAGCCCACTTAATCTACATGTATCGGTCGCTGGCATCACAAGCCAATTTGGACATATTCTCCTTTGGTAATTTCTCACCTATCACTGTGTGCGGCGGGTTCACATCTGATAGTCTTTTGAAATTACCCCGTACTTACGTCTTCTGGGTGGCCAAGCCCCCCCCCCCCCAGTTAGCCCGTAAGCCCCTTTTTGATTCCGCCTAGGCCGGTATATCCCCCCTTTGATCATGCCGTGGAATCCCTTTTTCTTCACGGTCACGGCATCGCCACCCCTCGCCCGTGCCGTTTGTCCACGACCATTTCGTATTAACTTGTCTTTTTAACTTAACGGCTGTCTCTGAGCCGTAGGCTAACCCTTAGCCTTAATGCGTTATCGACCAGGTTGGCGTCCGTACAGCGCGGGTAGCGAGCCCCGTTGCACGTGCCCGTCATACCTGTCGCTAACCATTTCCATCCTTCTTATTTTTTATTCATTCTTTCTTTCACTTGTTCATTCATTCGTTGATTCATTCATTCACTTATTCGTTTACTCTTTCATTCATACATTACGCAACTCCTTGTACGGGAGTCGCCTTGGCGACCCATCGGTCTCATAGCCTTTCAATGTTGCTATACTCTACTCGGAACGACTATATTGATAGTCTTCCCATTTTATTGTTGTAACCCATTCATTGTTTCATTGTTGAACGCATAAGGGACTTGAACGCAAGCTTGTGCCTTAGCACGAGCGTGGAGCGCGGTGCGAGAGTTTTCGTATTTTCTATGTTCTTTTCCATATTCTATACAAGCATACAAGATGGGATTATTCCCTTAGCTAGGTGCGTTGGGTCATTTATTAGCATGCGCGGTGTTATCGCCTAGCGACTTCAGTGATAGTGTCCGTATTGTTATGTGTCTAGGCTAAGCAAAGACGGGTTCATCGGAGCCACCCACCTTAGCGATGTTCGCATCGGCCGAGCGATACTCCGAGCGCGCCTTTGATAGTCTAAGTCTGGATTCATCTTTGACGAACCATTATAAGTCTTGCATCGATTCGCATCGATACTTCATCGGGTCGACGCAACTCTTCGAGTCGACGGCTCGCTTGAGTCGTTACACTTGCCGTTTGAATCGGCGTTCCGCTAGGGCGGAGCGGGTCATTACAAGAAGCTCACAGTTCTCAGTATTCTATACATCCTGGAGGGACCAAGATGTACCAAGATATCAAGCAGCACTTCTGGTGGAATAGAATGAAGAGGGAGATAGCTAGATTTATTTCCCGTTGCTTGGTATGTCAGCAAGTGAAGGCAGAACAGCAGAGGCAAGCTGGATTATTGCAACCGCTTCCTATCCCGGAATGGAAGTGGGAGCACATCACAATGGACTTTGTGACCGATTTACCGAGATCACCAAGTGGTAAAGATGCTATTTGGGTGATAGTGGACCGGCTTACAAAGGTAGCACACTTTCTTCCTTTCAGAGTAGGGCAATCTACAGAAAAGTTGGCAGAGTTGTATATGCAACAGATAGTCAGGCAGCATGGAGTCCCTGTCAGTATTGTGTCAGACAGAGATACCCGTTTTACATCATATTTCTGGAACAGCTTGCATCATAGTCTAGGCACCAAGTTAAAATTTAGCACGGCTTACCATCCACAGACGGACGGGCAATCAGAAAGGACAATTCAGACTTTGAAAGATATGTTGCGAGCTTGCACCCTAGATTTTGGAGGATCTTGGGAGAGCCACCTGCACTTAGTCGAATTCTTATACAACAACAGTTATCAAGCCAGTATCCAGATGGCGCCATTTGAGGCACTATATGGTAAGAAGTGTAGATCGCCACTAGCATGGGATGATATCGGGGAAAGGAAGATGCTAGGCCCGGAATTGATTGTTCAGACGGTTGAAGTGGTTAAAGGAATTAGAGAGCGACTTCGAGTTGTGCAGGATCGGCATCGTCATTGGACGGACCAGCATCGTAGGCTGCTAGAGCTTTCTGTTGGGGACCACGTGTTCCTACGGATCTCACCTACCCGTGGGGTCATTAGATTTGGCGTTCGCGGGAAGTTGAGTCCGCGATACGTAGGACAATTCGTTATCCTTGATAGGGTAGGCGATGTTGCTTATCGTCTGTCCCTTCCACCTTCGTTACGAGAGGTGCATGACGTGTTTCATGTATCTCAGCTGCGAAGGTATGTATCGGACCCAAGCCATATCCTTGATCATTCTGAGTTGGTTGTTGGTACCAACCTGTCTTACGAGGAATAGCCTATGTCTATTTTGGACCGAAGAGAGAAGATACTCAAGAACCGAACAATTAGCCTTGTCCGGGTTGCTTGGGGTCATCACTCATTAGGAGATTCAACGTGGAAACGTGAGGATGATATCCGATCACGGTATCCACATCTGTTTGACTCACAAGGTATATTTCTTCCCGTGTACCTTGATTGTCTTAACCCCTCATGCTTGTCACCCTATGGATAGAACTACGTGATATCGTAGATTGTTAATATAGATATGTTATATGCTAGTTAACATCGAAGAATGATTGCTTGCTCAAGTTTCTTGTACCTAGATTAGCTTAGTTTTGATATTCCTATCCTGCTTGGATTTGAAATTTCGAGGACGGAATTTTTCTAAGGAGGGTAGAGATGTCACTTTTCGTTCCCAGAATACGTATTTTAATACATGTACTGCTTTTATATATTTATTTAATATTTATCATGTATTGTTCTGTAATTAAACACCTTTAATTTTATGTTAATTAATTTTCTGCAATTTTATTTCCGTATTTTATTTCCTGCTTTTATACTCTGCTTTAGCTATACTTTGGGTTCGGCTTGGATTGGTTTAGTATGTTTGTTCATTATGAACCGAAACAAACCTCCACCTACCACCACCCCTTCCATTTAAAGTCCATCCCCTTTCTCTCTCTTCATTACTTCACCATTAATCTTCTTCTTCCTCATAACTCCTCCCCCCACCTACCAGTCGCCAAGGCAAGTACCAAACTTGTTTCTTGATGGATCACCATTATTATTGTTCCATCATCTTCCTTACTTGATTTTGAGCCTCTTTAGTACTTAGCATTTTCAATTTCCATGGTTCATTTCTTGTAGGTCTAAGTTTAATGCATTTTTGGATTTTTTAGGTTTTGATCTAGTAAATTTTGTTATCTTTAAGTTTTGATGGTTTCATGTCATAGAGAATTTCGTTCTACCCTATTTTGACCTATGGAAGTTCAGATTTGGGCTTGGAATGAAGGATTTAGAGAGCTTGGAAGCAATGGTTTCCATGGTTCTGTCCTTAGAAAATTCGGAGAAGAAGAACAGATCCTGGCCGCATGACAGTGCTTGACCGCATGAGTTTTCATGCGGCAAGTCTTAGATAGCCGCATGAGCTTAGATAGCCGTATGGGCTTAGTTAGCCGCATGAGCTTATCTGCCGCATGAGTTTTTAGCTAGCCGCATATGCATTCAATCCCTCAGCCGCATGGCGCTGCATGACCTCTCAGCCGCATATAGGCTTGCACCTATTTCAGCAACATGGAATTTTCTCTGGCCGCAGGGGCGCATGTCATCCGTAGCCGCATGAGATATTTCTCAGCCGCATGGGCGCGCGTTGCTTGCAGCCGCATGAATTCAAAACCCGAGCCGCATGAGGCCAGTCATCCGCAGCCGCATGAACTCCCATTGTATCTTAGTCGCATAAAGCTTATTTGCATCCAGCCGCATAGGCCTGTTCTTTGAAGCCCCATATGAATTGTTATTTCCAGACCGCATAGATGGAGCCCGACTTACCTAGCCGCATAAATAGGCATCTGCCTATGGCTGCCCATAATGTCCTTTTGCTGATTCTATCCCGAGTTGGCATTAATTAAACATAAATTGCTATTTTGGTATTAATTGACATTGATTGACATATGTTACCATTGATTGATTGACTTGGCATTTATTAACATTAATTATTGTCTTGGCATTAATAAACAAGGATTGTTATCTTGATTTAGTAAATTGATCATGCGTTCCTAGTTGGAACTAAGAGACTGGCTAGTCGTCTTATTAAATTGAATGAATGAGACACGTTCATATTATGAACTATTGAGATCGACTGGCTGATCCCGAATATTGACATACAGGCACATGCAGGCTTCAATTTATTTATTTATTTATTATTTATTTATTTTCCACAAACAGCAGCATGTGCACTTTATGGTCAAGGCACGATTATTCCGTGGTTAGTTTTGATTGTTACATTACGCTATGTAAGACCTACAACCTAACCGCACAGGTATCGTTGTAGAGTTGTACATATCGTACCCCGTACGAAAGTACTCATTTGAATGACCGTGATCCACGGCATGGGATTTCACTCAACGTAGAGACTATTAAGTTAAATAAAATAATAATTGCATGGAGAGAATGAATTCTCGAGTTCTTACATGGCAGCCCTCTTGGGACTAGTAGTGCCCGACAGGCCGGTTGGTCTCCACAGATACTGCAAATCTGCCACACGGACAGGGAGCGGTATCTGGTTATATTATCTATTGTATATTGTATATTGATGACGGGCGTCCCGCTAGGACTCGTCTAATTCATGATTGGCGCAATTGATTGACTGGGTAAACTAGCCTTGCTTGCACATAGTAAGAACTGAGGAATCCTCTATTGTATAAATTCCAGGATAACTTGGAACTCACAGTAGCATGTCGTAGTAGTTGCATGGCCATTTAAATTGATTTGTTTGTGTACTGTCTCTACTCTGATGACTAACTAAGACGATCGAAATATCAGGACATGACGGGTCAACTTCTGTCCTTATTTGGTTGGGAGGCTGGTTCGAAGTGTCGTGATGTGAATCCCAGTAGCCAGCAGAGATCTATTTTATATGTTTCCTATTACTGGTTTATTCCTCATATCGTGCTTCCTTGCAGTACTTGCTATTAGAGGTCTAACCTCTCTGGTTTTGCATGGCCAGATTTAGAGCCGGTCCCCGAGGATCCAGCTTACTTCTACCTCCAAGATGGTCAATACTAGAGGGATGATCGCAGGAGGACTCGAGTGGGTTCCTTACTTCCCCGTTTGTTTTGTTAAATACTTCATACTTTGCTGTTTGGCACCGACATGTTAGTCGGATTGTCTTGTACCTACTTTTGCATAATTGTAACTAAGTCAGGCTGCAGCTGATAACAATTGTGTATACTTACTACATCATCTGGCTGTATTTTGTAAAGCCAGATATCAAGAACATTTTGACTGAGCGTTTGGGACTCCTTACTGCTTTATCTCACATGTTCTTTATTTCTGTTTCTTGTTTGAATGATTGAGACAATAGATGGAAAGTGACCATAGAGAGACTTTTATGTAGTATGCACCCCCTCGTCGTATTAGACAGCATTGATCGTATTATACGATATTCATCTACCCGTAATACGTAGCTGGCTGAGTCATTCCCCCGCTCTCCAGTATTCTGGTTCTGGGGAGTGACACCAGCAGTCAACAACATTGAGTTAATCATTTCTGTTAACGTTCTGTTCTTCCTCTCTGCTACTCCGTTTGATTGTGGAGAGTACGGAGCCGTAGTCTCATTGACAATTCTATGTTCTTTGCAGAACGATGCAAATTCATGAGACCTGTACTCCCCACCTCTATCACTTCTTATCCTTTTGAGTTGTTGTCCAGTCTGCCGCTCAGCTTCAGCTCTGAACTCCTTGAACTTCTCGAATGCTTCGTCTTTAGCCTTCAACAAGTAGACAAACGCATACTTTGAGAAGTCATCGATGAAGGTTATGAAATACTTTATCCCGGTCTTTGTAGAGAACTGTTTGAAATCACAGATATCGGAGTGTACCAACTCCAGAAGATCTGTACTTCGATTAACCCGAGGAAAGGGTTTCCTTGTGATCTTTGTTTGAGCACAAACTTCACATTTCTCTACCTTACCCCCACGCTTGGAGATAAGTCCTAGACTAGACATTCTGTTTATTCGTTTACAATGAACATGTCCTAGCCTATTATGCCACAACTCAAGAGTATAAGCAGAAGGAGTGATTTCATTAATCACATTAATTACATTGGACTGATTTACAAGCTGAATTTTGAACATTCCTTCGGTATAAAAAGCTTTCCCGAAATATGTTTCCTTGATAGACATCACCATCTGGCCAGCATTGATATCCATCCTGAGGCCTGCGTTGCAGAGTAGGCCTCCTGAGATCAGGTTCTTCGCGATAGCAGGTACGTGCTTCACGCCTTAAAGCGTCAGAGACTTCCCCGAAGTCAGCTTCAACACCACCGTTCCGATCCTGAGCACTTCAGCTTGTGCCTGGTTCGCCATCATAACCACTTCAGAAGTAGGTGTGTAGGTGGTGAACCACTCCTTACTGGAGCAGACATGGCAGGAGGCTCCAGTGTCTATCCACCAGTCAGAGTCAGTCCTTACCGCATCAACCTGCACAATCATAGCAACAACGTCAGTGATCATAGATACCTTACTAGGCTCTCCTTGCTCTGATTGCTTGGTCTTTGCTTTGCATTCATTCTTGAAGTGGCCCTTCTTGCCACACTTGAAACAAGGCATCTGAGACTTTGCCTTCTTTCGCTTGAAGGAAGTCCCCTTCACGTTCAGATTGTTAGGGTCCTTCTTCTTGCTGTGGGAAGCCGCATGCTTTCCCCTTGGTTCCTTGGTATGAACCAGATTGGCGTTAGCCAATTGCTTGGACAGTGCGTCCACCTTCAGTTGAGCCCGCATCTGGTCCTCAACATAGATTTCATGTAAGAGATCTTCAAGGCTGATCTCTAGCTTCTTCCTATGCATGTTTGCATAGAACTTACTCCACCCAGCGGGGAGCTTTGAGACAATCTCTCCAACAACAAACTTGTCAGGGAGGGGCATCGTCTCGTCTTCCAACTTCTGTCGCAGCTTCAGAAATTCTTTTACCTGCGGCAACATGGACTTCTCGTCCTCAAAGAGCCATTTGTGATATTTTTCAACCACAAATATCTTGCTCCTGTTTTGTCTTCTTCGTACAGTTTCTCCAGAGACTCCCATATGTCTCTGGCAATTGTCTTCTTACTGTAGGATTCTGCTAGGGAATCCTCCATAGCATTCAGGATAAGCAGCCTGCAAATGCTATTTTCTCTTCTCCACTTGGCCTGAAGTTTAGTAGCCGCAGCGATTGCAGCAGCAGACCCAGTATCTGGAACAGTAGGTTCCTCTTCAAGAAGCACGTGATCAACGTCTCTGAGTTGAAGAGTGAGATAAACCTTCCTCTTCCAGACTTGATAATGCTCTCCATCAAATTTTTCTAACTTACAAAAGTCAGTATTGAGGAGTGAAGCATTAAAGTTTTCCATCGTAGCAATAAAGCTTCGAGATTGTTAGTGCCGGGGCACAATTTTTCGATGGAAAACTGAGAAAATGAAACAATTGTAAAAATAATGTTTCAAATCAACACTTCAAGGAAGGTAATTCTGAATTACGGAATCTAAAAAGATTTCGTAATCAACAGCAATCGATCATAATACTTCTAAAAAGAAGATACAATCAGAATTACTGGCAGCAACGAAGAAGGTGACTGGCGAAAGATGGAAGAACTCCTGCTGGGGTGAATAATCACCGTTGCTCAAAGCTTTATTCGCCCTACACGAACAGCTTCCAGGAACCAGCAAGTTCGTCGGAGAACTTGGAACACTCCTGCTCTTCTGACTCCTCGGATGGACACGAACTCCCGTGCAAAAGCAATGCTGGTGCGGCGCCTTTCCTCTCTCTCTCGAAGGCTGCTGGAATTCGCAGGCAAATTCCGAATAGAACTGTGTTAAAGAATACTTCTGAATTCTCTGTTTACTTGTGCTAAAAAATACTTCGTAAACTTTCTGTGGTGGCTTTTCTTTCTATTCTGTAATTAGTCTTGAGAGAGAGGGGATGCCTTATATAGGCCCTGCAGCAACTGTTCGGTTGCCACAAAGTTAGGAACGTGGTAAAATCACCCCGAACATGTAGCAACCGTCCAGAACATGCATACGCACGTTCTGCTGCAAGTTGCGCCAACTGCGCGCACCCTGCGCTCCTTGCACTCCACGCACTGAGCCACTTGCGCCAACCTGCGTCACTGCGCACACTGCACAACCTGCGCCACTCGCGCAACGTGTGCCACGTGCGCAACTTGCGCAACGTACGCAACTTGCGCAACGTACGCAACGTGCGCAACCGACGCAACCTGTGCGCAACCTGGCACGCACCCTATAGTGCAAAGTGCGCCAACAAAATGCCACATTACATCTCATGAGCCCATGAGCCCGAGTCCGAGTCCGAGTCGCGGGGCTTAGCTCCCATGGAAATAAATTTCCCAAGAGCAAAAAGCATGAATGCTTTCAATTGTTGATTTAGCCTTTTTCCCTTTAGAAAAATAACCCCACATGGCACACCCATGTGCACCTCCACACCACATGTGCATCTCTTAAGGGTGCAACTTGGGCGGGCTAAACCCGAACCCGATGGGGTAAACCCGTTAATGGGTTGGGTTAGGATTGAAGATACTCGGGTTCGGGCTCGGGTATGGGTTAAAATATTTGAACCCGATCAAAAATTGGGTTGGGCTCGGGTTCATGTGTCGGTTACCCGAAGAACCTGAAACCCGACTTGTTATATATATATATATATATATATATATATATATATATATATATATATATAGTTTCATATTTCTTAAGTAAAAAAGTTTAAATCCTAAATTTCTCTACCCAAACTCTTCAACTCCTTATCATAAATCTTATTTTAGTTTGTAATTTTCAATGATCAAGACTTTATTGGTATTTGATTATGTGTTTAATATTACTTTTGTTTAAAAGTATTTCAAATATTATATTAGAGCCCGATAAACTCGATGGACCCGACCCAACCCGAGCTAAATCCGATCCTCCGGACTTGGGCTTCATATGTTTAACCCGAGGTCGGGCCGGGCTTGGGCTCGGACTAGGCTTATGATTCATCGGGTTGGACTCGGGTTGACCTCAAGCCCGACCCAACCCGCCCGAGTTGCACCCCTACCATTTCTAAACTAGCAAAGCTAATATATAGAGATACAACTCCTTTAGTCTAGCCGATGTGGGACTAAAATTTTCTTTGAAAAAAACCAAACTCCAACATATCCCATGATGTTGGGATGTCTATCCGTAACTTCATGCATTGCAACTGCCATACATTCCAAGAGCATGAACACACGAAGAACAGACGAGATATCGTCTCCGGTTCCTGTTGGCATATGAACACCAAATCGTTGTAGTCTATCCATATCCTTTCCAATGTTAATGTTACAATCAATAGGAACAACCATAATGGCCTCCCTAAATTGCTTCCCTATTGGGTGATTTTCTAATTGCCACCGCCCTTGGTGTATAAACTGGGACGCATGCTCCTCTCGACCCTTGTTAGCAAATTCGGAAAACCGAAAAAAATTCGGGACGGCAAAAGTACGAGTATAATTCGGCTCAGTACAAATAGAATACGTTCAAAAATTCGGTCAAATATTCGAAAAATAGAAATATTAAGATTACAAACTTCACATTCTTAAATATGTTAACAAATTTGATTAATTAAACAGGTTTCCAGCACGTTTTTTGTGCCAAATTTTTCAATAATTTATCCAGAACAGTGTTCTAAAAATCGGCCTAGGCGCTAGGCGCCGGTCCACCGCACCGAAAATCTCCTAGGCGGTAGACTAGATGGACCTAGGCGGGCCCTAGGCGCCCCTAGGCGGCCGTATTTTTTTTTTTTTTTTAAACGACACATGTAGAATTGTCTTGTATGTTACCGAGTAATTATTATTACTCTTTTGTGTCCAAAAATTATCATTTTTCAGGTATCTGCCTCTGGACCACTCCGCCCATATACCTTCCAAAAATTTCCACGTTAGCTTAAGTCCAGCTATATATATATATTTATATATATATATATATATATATATATATATATATATATATATATATATATATTTATATATATATATATATATATATATATATAAGGAGAGATCAGGATCTCCATCTCAAAATGTTCCAAAATAGTAGCGATCTATCTTTTTAAAAAATATAGATTTGTTCAAAATTCGAAAAAAAAAAAAGTTTATGGAACTAGTCTATACTTATTTTTACATATAAATTAGTTCAAAATCTCACAAGAAATTAGACAATTTAATGAAGTAATTTGGTAAAAAAAAAATTAATCATTGTTATTTTGGAGGTATTCTGAGATGTTTAATACTAGGGTTACTGATCGGTAAAAAATACCGATACAACTACTACTATTTTGGAAATATTTCGAATATGATTAATAGCGTGTGTGTGTGTATACTATTTTGCATTGTATGTGCGTAAAATAAATATTGAAAAAAATAAATAAATATAAATTTATTGCCATTCCTAGGATTTGGCAATCAAAAAAATTGTCTCTTTCCTTAACCACTTGGTTTAGAGTTATTTAGTTTTAAATATATCATATTAGGTAGTTAAATGTTTGGTTTTTTTTTTTAATAATTAGTAGAGTATTTATGTAGTTATTTAGTTATCTTTTTAATTTATTTAAATGATAATATACATACGACTTAGACGGCTCATTTTTGAGCCGTTTCTAAGCCGCATTATAATAATAGAGATAATTATTATTGACTGTTGGATTTAACTTAAGTTGGATGGAATTGAAGGTAATAACTATTTGGTACAGATATAATATGGGCCATCATGTTCCACCTATAATAAATCTAAAATTATAAACATATAAAATTCGTAAGAGGAGTACCCCCCCCCCCCCCCCCCCCCCCCCCCCCCCGTTCTCTCTACGTTATTGAGAAAGGAAACAGATTCATCAAATAAGAGCACCAACCCCCCCCCCCCCCCCCCCCCCCCCCCCTCTTGTTCTCTCTACGTTATTGAGAAAGGAAACAAATTCATCAAATGAGAGTAAGATTTCGATCCAGGATGGCTCTTTCTGACATTCTAATGATCAAGTACAAATATTAAAAACAGCACTGGAAACAAAAGTAAATATTTTTCCGACATTCTAAGGACTTTGTAACTGCAGTTTCTCAAAATAAAAAATAAAGTATGGAGATTTTTTTACCTCCTTAGTACTATTACCTCCACCCACGTCTATACAATGATTGAGTCTAACTTTGTCAATATTTTACATTGTCTTTGTGTACAATACATTTTTCATTATCTATCTATAGTACTATATTAATGGGAAAAAAAGTTCAGCTTCACCTTACAACTTTTTTTTCGAAATATATCCTTACATATTTGCTAGTTAAAATTATTTATTAAAGTTAAGGTGGGGGAGGGGGTGTGGGTGAGGCTACCAGGAAATGGGTGCAGCGGGGACAGAGAAGACAACGGGACAGGAGGAGGGGTGACGGGTAGTCAAGTGGAAACAGATTCATCAAATGAGAGTAAGGTTTCGATTCAGGATGGCTCTTTCTGACATTCTAATGATCAAGTACAAATATTAAAAACAGCACTGAAAACAAAAGTAAATATTTTTCCGACATTCTAAGGACTTTGTATCTGCAGTTTCTCAAAAATAAAAATAAAGTATGGAAATTTTTTTACCTCCTTATACTGACTACCTGAGGTCACCGACATACTATTACCTCCACCCACGTCTATACAATGATTGAGTCTAACTTTGTCAATATTTTACATTGTCTTTGTGTACAATACATTTTTCATTATCTATCTATAGTACTATATTAATGGGAAAAAAAAGTTCAGCTTCACTTTAGAAGTTTTTTTCCGAAATATATCCTTACATATTTACTAGTTAAAATTATTTATTAAAGTTAAGGTGGGGGAGGGGCGGATCTACATAGAGTCCAAGGGGGGCCATTGCCCCCCCAAATTTTTTTTTATAATATTGATTACTATGTAGAACTTTTTCTACAAGTTTACAATATATATTAGTTTGACCATCTATTATACAAAGAATAAGCTAACTCAAGTGGTAAGGTTTTGGACTTTCAATTAAGAGGTTACAAGTTTAAACCTCACCTCTTACACAATGTTAAATATTTTAGCATTTTTTTATTTATAATGTTTTGCTTCCTTTTTTGTTACAATTTGAAAATAGTATTTATTTATTTTTTGCTCATTCTTGTTTGAGTTTTAGTATATTTTTTGCTATTGAAGTCCAATTAACATGACAACTTTAAGGATTTCTATATGCACTAGTACGGTCCCTCCATAATTTTAATCCTGGCACCGCTCCTGGGTGGGGGTGGGGGTGAGGCTGCCGGGAAATGGGTGCAGCGGGGACGGGAAAGACAACGGGCAGGAGGAGGGGTGACGGGGTAGTCAAGTGGGGGATGAACATGTTAGCTGAATGTGTGTTGTGTTCACACACACATGAGCTAGCAAAAGCTCAACTCCCTTACAATAATTTTGACCGTTATGAACCCATTAAACTTGTAACTTCACTCATGTCCAGGTACAATGTACCACATGGTTTTTCATTTGAATTTTGTAACGTTCAGTATTTATTGGCTGGATTAAATTGTCTTCATTCTCCTTTATTCCCTAACCTTAGAGGAAAGCCTATATATTGAGGCCAATCTCAATACTTTGAAGACACAGAAATTCTTCTTCTCCAAACTCTCTAAAATTCTCGTCTCCTTCGGATTACGCTGTTCTTCTTCATTGCTCTGGGCAGAGCTAAGTACGTGGTCACTCTCTCCGACGTCGTGTGCGACAACGAGATTCCGGTGGAGCGGGAATTTTACCACTAGGAGCGTTCGGATACGGTCTGCACATAGACCCGAGCTAACTCTTAGGGCAGTGCTTCGTGCACGACTTCCTCGGAGGCCGGTAACATTTACGTAATTTATTTTGTTTGCAGTTTTAAGTGAAGAAAATTGAAGAATTTCCAACAATCTAAGAGTTAGTTTTTTTTCACAAAATATTTTCTTTGTTCTTTTTCATTTTCTGTCAGGAAAAAAAAAAAAAAAAATTTCTTTCTGTTAACATAAGTTGCACTGTTAGCATACAAAACTTTGTTACATACAAAACAGAAGTTATTTGTTCTGTTAGCATAAAAAAAAAAAAAAAATTCTCACATACAAAACAGAAGTTATTTGTTCTGTTAGCATAAGTTGCTCTGCTAGAAAAAAATTTGCTTTCTTATACATTCATTTGTTCTATTACATATTGTTAGAACAATTGCTTTGCTAGAAAAATTCACTCTGTGAGCAATTTATTATACAAAACTTGCTTTGTTACTGTCCATACAACTTGCTTTGTAAAACACAACAAATTGCTTTGTTATAAAACTGTTAGCAATTTTGTTGCTGTTAGCAAATATTTCTTTGTTAGCAATTTTCTTGCTGTTAGCAAATATTTCTTTGTTAGCTATTAGCTTGCTTTTAGCAAATATTTCTTTGTTAGCTATTAGCTTGCTGTTAGCAAATATTTCTTTGTTAGCTATTAGCTTGCTGTTAGCAAATATTTCTTTGTTAGCTATTAGCTTGCTGTTAGCAATAATTTTTTTGTTTACTATTAGCTTCTGTTGAACTTTTACACCAATATTGCTGTCAACGTTTACACCATTGGCTTAACATTTTTTTTTTGTTGGCTTCTGTTGATCATTTACATTAATATTGCTGAAAACATAACAATTAATATTGTTTTTAAAAAGGCTTTAAAAGCTTCAATATTTATTTCTCATTGAATATTCTATTAATATTTGTCTCTCATTTAATATTATTTGCTACACAATTAATAATTGTTCATTGTCATTATTTGACATATCAATTATATTTCACATTTCAATTAATATTCATTAATTGTAATTATTTGTTAAATTGACATCTTAGACAAATACAATTGTATTAGAATTTTTTTTTTCAATACTAGTTTTCAATTTTACTCAATATTTTAATTTTAGGCTAAATCAAACAATTAATTGATTTAGTAAAATTCCTTTATTTTTAAAGTTCTAAAGTTAAGATTTGTTTGGGAACAAGCCGAAAGGGCCCTTCTGTCAACAAGGCAAAAAATTCGTCTAAGCGACCGGTACTTAAGAGTTCCTAGTGAACCTCCGCTTGCTGGGATCCGGCCCCTACAGCTAACCCAACCTTATCAAAACTTGAAAACTAAAAATTTAAGGGTTTATTACTAAAATTATTTTAATTGTTAATTTTAGTTTAAAGCCATCTTTATTGAGTAAATAAATTTCTGTAGTTTTTTGAAATCTTATTCTCAAGTTCTAAAGAGACTTGGAACATAAATCAGATTAGGTTGAAGTCCATAGCTATATCTAATTCCATATTAAACCTTATAGAAATCTATGGCAAACCCAAGCCTAATCACTAAGAAAACCTCCTTCAAAGGAATAGACTCATACATGCCAGAGGCGAACATGACTCAGAATGGGTCTTCTAGCTCCTTCAGGTCTGTAAGCTATCAACCTGTAGTAAACCTTTCTTTCCATTCTGATAATTGGTGGTTGGATTCTGGAGCTAATGTTCACGTTTCATTTGATCGCTCCTGTTTTTTCAACTATCAAGAATCGGGTGGAGGAGGTGTGACCCTAGGAGATGGCTCATCTGCACATATCGTAGGAAGAGGAAGAATAGATCTGAAGATGACATCAGGAAAAATTCTACCTCTCCGTGATGTGCTTCATGTGCCATCTGTCAGAAGAAATCTTGTTAGTGGATCCCTCCTTGTAGCCTCAGGATACAAAATTGTTATGGAGGCAAATAAAGTAGTTTTCTCTAAGAATGATCTGTTTATTGGAAAAGGATTTGTGAAAGATGGACTTTTTATTTTAAGTACTATGAATAAAAGTTCAAATCCTTCTTTTGTTGCAAATGTTGAATCATCAAATGTTTGGCATGGTAGACTAGGTCATGTGAACTTAGGATCTATCAAAAGAATGATGAACTTAGATCTTATCCCTAAGACTTCTATAGACGATGAACACAAATGTGAGATATGTGTTCAAGCCAAACATACTAGATTACCTTTCAAATCTGTCCATAGGAATTCTGAACTCCTAGAACTTATCCATAGTGATGTTTGTGATTCCAATAGGGTCTTGACTCGAGGCGGTAGGAAATACTTTGTAACTTTTATAGATGACCATTCAAAGTATTGTTACACCTACCTCCTTAAGACCAAAGATGAAGTTCTAGACAGATTCAAGGTCTATAAATCTGAGGCTGAGAACCAGTTGGATAGGAAGATTAAGATTCTTAGATCAGATCGTGGTGGAGAGTATACCTCAAATGAAATGACTAACTTCTGTGAAGAGCACGGAATTATTCATGAGGTAACTGCTCCTTATTCACCACAATCCAATGGAGTTGCTGAAAGGAAGAATCGCACTCTTTTAGATATGGTCAATGCCATGCTTCTTAGCTCAGGTGCCCCTGATAATCTTTGGGGAGAAGCCTTATTGTCTGCCTGTTATATTCTTAATAGGATACCCAGTAAGACCAATGATAAGACACCATATGAGTTATGGAAAGGTCGGACCCCTAGGATTAATTACCTCAAAGTTTGGGGATGCCTAGCTAAAGTAGGAATTCCTGAACCCAAAAAGAGGAAGATAGGACCTAAGACTGTAGATGCTGCATTCATAGGATATGCCCTAGATAGTAATGCCAATAGATTCCTTGTAACCCACTCTGAAGTAAATGAAATCTCTAATAACACAATCATTGAAGCTAGAGATGCAGTTTACTTTGAGAACATTTTTCCATTCAAGGATAGAACCCCTTCATCTTCCTCTAACCCTTCTCTTACTCCGTCTACTAGTTCTCATGATCAAATGCCTAATTCTCAATCTGAACAAGTCATAGAACCTAGAAGGAGTAAAAGAGAAAGAATTGAAAAGAATTTAGGAGAAGGATTCTACACATTTTTGATAGAAGGTGATCCCTCAACTTATGAAGAAGCCATATCCTCTCCTGATGCCCCTTTCTGGAAAGAAGCTATTAACAATGAGTATAACTCCATCATGGAGAACAATACTTGGTTTTTAGCAGACCTTCCTTTAGGCAGCAAACCAATAGGTTGTAAGTGGATCTTTAAGAAGAAACTTAGAGCCGATGGTACCATAGAAAAATATAAGGCTAGATTAGTGGCCAAAGGATTTACCCAGAAGAAAGGATTAGATTATTTTGATACCTACTCTCCTGTAGCTAGAATATCTTCTATTAGAACCCTTCTAGCTTTAGCATCCATTCATGATATGCTGATCCATCAAATGGATGTAAAGACAGCATTTCTAAATGGAGATTTAGAAGAAGAGATTTATATGGAGCAACCTGAAGGTTTTATTGCTAAAGGTCAAGAAAAGAAGGTTTGTAGATTAGTAAAATCTCTTTATGGCCTAAAGCAAGCTCCCAAGCAATGGCACAACAAATTTGACAAAGTCATTATAGAATTTGGTTTTGTACCAAATGAATATGACAAGTGTTTGTATTCTAAAAATACAAATAAAAGTTGTGTTATCTTATGCTTGTATGTTGATGATATCCTTATTTTAGGATCTTCACTGGAATTGATAAATAACACTAAGAATTATTTATCTAACCAGTTTGATATGAAAGACCTAGGTGAGGCTAATCTGATCCTAGGAATGCAAGTGTCCAAATGCAAAGGAGGTTATACTCTATCCTTAGCACATTCAATTGAGAAAATGCTAAGGAAGTTTGAGTACTTTGACCAGAAACCTGCCCTTACTCCATATGATAGCAATGTTGTTCTCAAGAAGAATGAAGGATCTTCTATAGAACAACATAGATATTCTCAGATGATTGGGTCCCTTATGTATATAACAAATAGGACCAGACCTGACATTGCATTTGCTATTGGGAGACTAAGTAGATATACTAGTAACCCAAATCAGTCACATTGGACTGCATTAGACAGAGTATTTAGATATCTTAAGGGTACTCTAGATTATAAACTTTATTATACTAGACACCCTGATATCATAGAAGGTTACTCCGATGCAAATTGGGTAACTGATTCACATGATGTGAAATCCACTACTGGATATGTTTTTACCCTAGCAGGAGCTGCAATCTCCTGGGGATCATGTAAACAAACTATCATAGCCAGAAGTACAATGGACTCTGAAATGATAGCTTTGGATACTACATGTACAGAGGCCGAATGGCTAAGAAATCTTATTATGCATATACCTGTTTCTGTTCATCCTATTCCTGCTATTTCTATAAACTGTGATAATAAATCTGTTATAGAACTACTAAAGCATGATTCTGTGAATGCTAAGATGAACAGGCACCTGCAGCTGCGCTTCAAGTCAATAAAGAGCCTATTGGGCAAATATGTGGTTCTTGACTATATAAAGTCAGAAAAGAACCTTGCAGACCACTTGACGAAGGGTCTGTCTAGGACATTGATCCTAGAATCATCGAGGGGGATGGGGTTAAGCCCATAGTATAGTCACCAGCAGTGGCAACCCAACCGAGTCTGACTGGAGATCCCAAGAAGCCGGTTCAATGGGTAGAAACAAGCTGGACTAGGTGACTATTATGGAACACTGACCTTGAGATTAAATTCTCTTTAAAATAAAAGCCCAGGAGGCTGTACATGTGTACATTGATATCCCATCCCTATGGTGACAGTGTTCCTTTTGTGATATGGATAGGTTGAGTTTAAACTCTTAATAAGTCCAAGCATGATATGCAGGGTTGATTCCTATCACCAACCCTTAAGGACTTACCTATATGAGAGGTCGTGAGGGCCGCGACTATAGGACAGGGCGATCCTAGACAACTCTCATGAATGTATAAAAGTGCGCATGGCCAACCAAATGCGCCACCCGATAGACCCAAGTACCTCTAGCGTACTATGTGTGCTATTTTTGAGTCTGGTTCAAGAAGACTGATTCAAGGCGTAGTCCATCAAGCTCTTCTTCAGACAAAAACAATAGTCACTACGTGAGATTCAAGGCTGTAGTCCATCTCATTTATGCATAGTATACAACTGCCCAGACATTCTCTTATTCTTGTCTTACTTTTTTCTTTCTATTACTTCGAAATTTGACCTTTTGGGGGGGGATTGTTAGCTGAATGTGTGTTGTGTTCACACACACATGAGCTAGCAAAAGCTCAACTCCCTTACAATAATTTTGACCGTTATGAACCCATTAAACTTGTAACTTCACTCATGTCCAGGTACAATGTACCACATGGTTTTTCATTTGAATTTTGTAACGTTCAGTATTTATTGGCTGGATTAAATTGTCTTCATTCTCCTTTATTCCCTAACCTTAGAGGAAAGCCTATATATTGAGGCCAATCTCAATACTTTGAAGACACAGAAATTCTTCTTCTCCAAACTCTCTAAAATTCTCGTCTCCTTCGTATTACGCTGTTCTTCTTCATTGCTCTGGGCAGAGCTAAGTACGTGGTCACTCTCTCCGACGTCGTGTGCGACAACGAGATTCCGGTGGAGCGGGGATTTTACCACTAGGAGCGTTCGGATACGGTTTGCACATAGACCCGAGCTAACTCTTAGGGCAGTGCTTCGTGCACGACTTCCTCGGAGGCCGGTAACATTTACGTAATTTATTTTGTTTGCAGTTTTAAGTGAAGAAAATTGAAGAATTTCCAACAGAACATGGGTATTTTTGTCCCCTTTTTTTAGAGTATCAAGTTGTAAAAAAAAAAGTTTAAGGTGTCAAGTTGAAAATTTGAAATATTTAAGGGTATAGCTTAAAATTAAGCCTAATAAAAATTTAAAAAAAAATTAAAAGTTTAGTCTTCGATTCAAAAAAAAAAATTTGAACTTTGATGGAATCGGTTCCGTGAAGGACAAAGGGCTCGTTGAGTACTTCCATTGCAAACAATATAGACTAGAAAATACAAGAAAACATGACAAGTTCATAATCAAATTCAATTAAATTCTTGGGAACAAGGTTTACTTGTATACAGACGGGCAATGCGACTGATACGGACTCGTAGGATGCAATGCAATGCTCGTGTCCACCTCCAGGCCGGCTTAACATCTCAAACATCACTCCTCGACACTCTCGAGCTCGTGAAAAGTTGAGAGGTGAAGTGTGAGGGAGAAGTGCGATATCTTTCTCTTGGCTCTAGGAGGAACACACACAGAGAGATAGAGGTTAAAAGAATTAACACACATGTGGACGTTAAACGGGATATGAGCCACTGTTTCATATTATTCCTAGATGAGTCATGCACATCTTCCACTATATAATGAGGCTTCAAAACGGTTCAAAAGTGAACCGTCTAAGCCGTCATTATATCACAGTCCATTTTATTTAAAAATAAATAAATTATGTAAACAAATGTTGAAAAAAGTTTAAAATTATTATATATATATTCAACATGGAAAATCGAACTCAACCAAACAAGAAAAATACCTCTCATCTTAACTACATGAGTTAGAAAAAAATATTTGAATATAATTGAAATTATTCTTATTATACATTATTATACGTGAAACACGTGCATTTACTAGTGTAGACTAATAAAAATATAGTGTACTAGTGTACATGCAGTCCGCCTATGGTCTATTTGGTTGGTAACAAGCGGGTAGGTAGTGAAGCTTTCTCTTTACTGTAGGCTGAACTTTCCATAGTTCAATTGTTTGGTTGGATCATGGAGGAAAGTGAGTTTTTATTGAGTAGATGTCAAACAAAGTTCATGTCCCCTCTAATTATTTCTTTTTCACATCCAAAAAATTTTCCATTAACTCCAACGAAGTCGAGAGATAAGAGAGTTCGGTGACCACCAATAATAATAATAATAATAATAATAATAATAATAATAATAATAATAGATATTTTAACAAATGTTTCCGTTTCAAATGTTAAAACTAGCATATACCTCCATTTTTTTTTATTAAACAAGCATATACCCCAATTATGTGTAAAACAATAAATATTTAAGTTAAAATAGTAGGACATATCTTAAATATTCTTTTTCATACAAAGAAACAGGAGCATGCGCTAGTTTTTTTTTAATGTGGATATATGCTAGTTTTCATATTTAAAACGGGAGCATTTGCTAAAATATTCCTATAATAATAATAATAGTAATTGTAATAGTATAGTAATAGTAACAGTAATAGTAATAGTAATAGAATATAAATAATAATAACAATAATCACAACAACAACAACAACAACAACTATAATAATAATAATAATAATAATAATAATAATAATAATAGTAATAGTAATAGTACAGTAATAGTAATAGTAATATAAATAATAATAATAACAATAATAATAATAGTAGTAATAGAAATAGTAATAATAATAATAATAATAATAATAATAATAATAATAATAATAATAATAATCATTATTATTCAATAATATAAATCTGAACTAGAAACTAATATCTAATTTATATTATTTAATTAAAAATTTGTGCTTTGGTGACCTCTTACTATTGTTTAGTAATAGTTTGATGACCGCTTATTATTAATTTTTTTATTTTTAGTATTAGTAATTAATTATGAATATTTTTATTTTTATTACTAAATTTTTGGTTATACTAATTAGCATTAGTAATTAATTAAACAATTAGTATGAGATAGTACCAAGTGAATAACTTAATTAATATTATTTAATAATAATAATAATAATAATAATAATAATAATAATAAATAGTACTCTCTTCTTTTTTTTTGGGGGGGGGGGGGGGGGGGGGGGGGGGGGCGGGGGAGGGGAGGTAACCTCACCATATTAAAAAATAAAAAACCATATCACTTTTCAACTACCATTTCATTACAAATCAAACATAGGAACTACAAATACTTATACTTTTTAATTCACTTCAACAACCATCCAAACGAAAAAATTATAAAATATACATACACATGACGTGTATACGCAATGCGTATGCAAACTCTTCACTTCCAAATTTTTTACTTCATTTCACTTCGATGAACCAAACAGCCCCTACAAAAACTCATATAAGAACTCAAACTAAGAACTTGCACTATAAATGTGATACATGGATGTCCTTTTCTATTTAGGCCATTGTATTTTCTATTTAGATCATTAGAAAAATTAGTGGATGAGCTTCATCTATTCCAACGGATTTTATTGTCGAGTTTAAAAATTAATAGCTCATGAGTTCCTGTAGAGATTTTGGTGTACATGGATGCACGTGGGATGAAGGAGTCCATTCCTAGTGGTCCATATACTCATGGATGTAATGTCCCTCTCCGCACGGTGCATTATGCTGAGTCATTGACTCGAAGGGTTGCATTGTCCCAAAGAACATATCGATTATGAATCGATACAATAGTTACATTGACCCGAGGAATGCATCAAGTCAAGATCGATGCAAGAGTTACGTTGGCCCGAGAGAAAGTATTGAGTCGGTTCGAAGATTCTAAAAAATTGAATCGATACAATACAAAAGTCTGATTTGAACGAATATTAATTTTAGTTGGTTTCGTGTGCAGGCTATACTTTTATACTGAAATATAAGAGATCGATATTTTATCTTGTTTGCAACAAAGTCCGCAAAACCAAATCATCGCCTCGCAACGGAATGAGACATAGGCACGGTAAGCCAAATCGGTCGGATAATTTAACGTAGCACGAAGTGCTCGAATGGCTAAGTCAGAAGAGTTGGTCTTGCAATAAAGTTATGAAATTGAGCCGCATCGGCTCGACGAAACGATAAGACGTATCGGCTTAAGGTGGGAGGACTTTGACCCTTCTTTCCTACTCCTTCATACCTAAGTAAAATGAATCATTGTATGCTAAGTTAACCTTCGAGTCCTAGGATGTGGCTCGAAGGAAAGAAATTACAGTGCATGTCAAACACTAGATAGAACAATTAAAATGAAACGTGCATCAAATGCACGAGTTGCTATTGAACATCGAAACACCGCAACGGCGAGCGCCTCGGTGCACAAGCCATAAGAACATGGGATAACTGTATCGACAAATGCCTTAACGCACAAGTCATTCATGCTCCCACGCATGAGTTAGAAGGCTAGTACATTGTGTAACCTCTGTTAACCAATTCTTGATTTTTTGAATTTTGTATTTTTTCAAAACTCCGAATTTTCTGAATCTCGAAAAACGTACAAATTTTAAATTTTGAGAAAACACTTTCGACCGTAATTGCTATCGGTCGTTGTTGGTTTTGGTTTATTATTTTATGCGATCTTATCCTATTGGAATTTTTCTGTCCATTCCTTAAAATCAATAAGTTTTAAATGTTGTTCTATATGGAGAAACGTTTATTGAATTTCGAAATTTCAAAATATATTTATTTAAAAAAAATGGTTGTTAAATATATATATAAATAATTAGTGAATAAATTAGTATTAATTTACTAACTAAAAAATCTTGGCTAAATTGTAATTAGCCCATTTGTTAAATTAGTGGTAACTAGTATTAATCAATTAATTTATAGCTAATAATTATTTAGTGCTAATTAATCAGTAGATGGTGTTAATGTTAGAAGTTAGCAGTTAGCATTAGTGTTAGTATGTTAGTTTTCCACTATGTATTCCTAATTTCCTATTACATTTTACAATTTGTTAGGGTTTTCTCCACTCCCCTATAAATAGACACCCCTATCCCAAAAACCTAAAAAATTTCTACACACATCCCTAGGAAGTAGAGCCAGCCGCCACCTCCCAAATGGTCTCTGTCATTGTTCCGACCATAGAGACCCCCTCTCCTGGCCATTCCGGCCGACCAAGTCATCGGACCACCACCATTCTTCCACGCCATCACGCCACCACTGCCATCACCACCATAGCCATACCTACAGACCATCCCTTCGGCCACAGCCGACCAGCACCACCCCCATTCACCCCAGTCCAACATTTCTGACCACCCTCTCCATCCGCGGCACCACCGCTGACAACCACATCGTCATCGATCCATCACCATCACCTTTTCCAACCTCCAGCCCAAACACTTCCGACCACCACCATCGACCACCACAAGAACCAGCAGCCAACTCTCCGACCTTCCCAAAATCACAACCACAGACCACCGCCATCGACACCAAATCACCAAGAAAGAATAAAGAGTGAGGGAGGGATATTACCTATCCTTCCCGCCATCCCCGGCCAGATCCAGCGAAGCCGACCGCTGTCCGACCACCGTCGTGTCTCGACCGGTGTGTCGACTTTCGACCGGACCATCCCAGCGCCGCTGCTCCGCGCCGGAACCCCTCCGCCGACCGAACCGTTGTGAGCCCCTCTTCACTTATTTTCCTCTGATAAGAATTTGGAGATCAGACCCCCCCTTTTGTTACATTATATATTAGTATTAATATAATAGTTTATATATAGTATATAATAGTGGTAATAATGAATGTTATTTATTGTTATTTTTTATTATTATTATTAAAAGTATTATTTGTAATATTGTTACTTATATTATTAATATTATTGATAACTTTTTATTTAGGTGGATGGTATTAATGCATTAATACAATTTGATTTTTATGGGATCTAAATTGTGTGGGTTGCTTCTCATGAGCTTGGGCTCATTGATTTTTATTAAACTATTTTGGGTTCATAAAAATACAAGATTTTGGGCTAAAATGTATAATTATGTTATATATAGATAAATAGTGTAATTTAATTAGAATTTTAATTAGTATTCTGGTTAATAATTTTAGTTGAAGATTTACTTTATGTTTTAGTAAAACAATAATTTTAGCTACTAGTATTTTATAAATACTTGATTAATTAACAATCATTTTTACTATTGGTTTTGACTATATATGTATATTTACGGTATTCTAGATATTTTTCAAGATAGTTTTTACCTAAGAATCCTACTTGCCAAGTTGAAGTTTTAACTTAGAATATTATCTATATTTTCAATATACATATATCTAAATATATTATGATTTATAAAATAAATATCAATAATAATAGTTTCTAATATTATATAATAATTTTCTAAATAGAATATCTGTAATTAGTTATATTTTTTTTCTAAAAATCATAAATCGTGACTATGATAGTCATTTTCTATTTCTTGATTTGATTATCGTACCAAACCCTGATTTTATACTTTTATATACCAAACTAGGCTATTTGGACTATTCTGGACTCATTGGGACTGCCCGTGTCGTTGTTTGGGACCCTTTGTGGAGCATAGCATTGTACCTACCTCGTGTCGACACGTTCGTGTCGCGTACGTCGACTCCAACCAAATCGAGGCGAGTACATTCTTTTACCGTTTTATACTTGATAGGATTTACATTTACGCTCTAGATTACTCTACTTAATGTTGTCACGTTGTTAACTCGGATTGGTACTATATGGATCCCTTCATGAGATGTTATCCCCCTCGAGAGCATCGGTTACATCATGTCATGTGTGTTTTACTTTCATCATGTATTCATGTGCTTTTACCATTCATATGCACTCTCGTGATTCATGTACTCTCATGTTCACGGAGCCCCCATGTTTACATTTATGTGCACCCATTTATGGGCTCCCATGTGATATTATGTGCAATAACATAACCTGTCTGGATCCTTGTGTATTGATTGGGATACGGGGGAGTATAAATAGTCATGTGGACAATTTCCAAAGTAGTGTAGTCATGTGTAAACTCATGTTTATTATCAAGCCGTTCACATGTCTAGCTTGTACTCTAAATCACTCGTTCACTGTAGCTCTTTACTTATAGTAGATATTTCATTACAGTCTTCTCTTTTACTCATGTATATTCTCAGCGTTTCATGTATCTTGCTCTATTGCATATTTATATATCCTGTCATATTATGAACTGCGTGAGATGTACTGTGCTCGCTCCCGTCCTGACTGGACCTGTTGATAAATTTTACAGATAGCTTGGAGGTTACCTGCTAGCCTAGAGGAGACACAGTAGAGGTTGGAGTAGATAGCTAGGGTTTTTTTTATTTTATTTCAGTTATCTTGAGCTGTATTTACTCTATGGATTACTGTATTTGAGATTTGAGAGGTTTTTTCGGATTTGTGATATCTTAGACACTTAGACTTCTATCTGCTGTATCTCTTTGTGGATTTCAGTTTTATCTATCTTTTATCGTATTCTACCTTAGATGTGATTGAGACTGTAATTGTTATGTCACCTCCATTCGGAGTGTAGATACTGTACAGGTACCTTATATTGTTAGATGATTGACCTAGGACAGCGTTCTACCACCGACATTGCGGCGTAGGCTGGACGTACCCACTTCTCGTGCTCTTACTCTAGGGTGCGGGTCGTGACACATTGAAAGATTATTGAGGCGAGTGCCCTAGTGTACGAGCCATGAACATTGAACACTAAGGCATAGAACATGTAAATACGGTATCGAGGCGTGCATCGCATGCACGATTCGAAGAATAGAGAACAATTGTGTCAAAGCGTGCGTACGTGCACCAGAATCATAAAAGATGGCTTTATTATGAAGAGAACAGTTGTGGCATGAATGTGACGGAACTGTCGAATGTGGCATGGTGCCTCAGAATATTCGGGGCCTTCGGATCTTTCGTTTGACGAACATTGAGTCGGGGCATGGTGCCATTGAATATTGAAACAAATAATAGAATTATACAAAGAATGTGAGAACATAGAAAGAGTGAGAACATTGAAGGAAAGAAAAATACAAGACGACGTGAAGTCTGAGTTCGAACTCAAGACTATGTTAGTTGTATGAGTTTGACGCGCGTTGCATGGTCAAATGGACTTGAGATATTGTCACGCCCCGATCCCGCAGAGCCCTTTCGTCCTCGCTTCGGACTCTTTTGGGATCGTTCGTCCTCGCTAAGGCGTGATGCCGTGCAAGCCTAAGTTGCGCTTGCACAAGGCCAAGACCTGGAACAAGACAAGATAGACAAGGTTGACAATACGCAGCGGAACATATTGCAGATAATTGAAGAAGCAGCAAACATATTTCAGAATACATGTATTAAACACAATGGTAACAAAAAACAATTCTCTTTATTGATTTCATTTGAACAGATTACAAGCTCTCGATTCTCTCTGATACAATGTTACATTCTCTCAGAACTTTATAGATTACAATGATCCCGTTCCCATACATTACATACATTTATATACAAAACCAACTCTTGCAACAGATGTCATCTCTTGGCATCTCTTCTGATTTCTGGCTCCTGAGGATGAGGCACGGGCTATCGCTTTGGACTATCCTTCTCGATGCATATTGTACCTGCATGCAGACTGATGGTGGGTCAGTATATCAGCATACTGGTAATTGTGAACAAAGAGCTACATTTGTCTGAAACGATCACTGTTCATTTAGTGAGAAAACGTTTCTTGTGATGTGATCTTGCTACTTTTTACCTATGTTCATTTCATGCATATAGAGTCAGTTTACATGTCTTTTGAAAACACATCTTTGAAAAGCCAACATATGTTTCATTTCATCTCAAGCATACAAAGGACTATTCAATTCATTCACTATGATTACGCATTTCTGTGGAGGTGCGCAGCGTGTTTCATGAGCATGTTCATTTTTTTATTCAAGCCACTGTTAGGAACAATTACAAGCACGATCTCATATCTTTTATTTAGTGGAACATAGCATTTCTTTGCACGAATTAATCTCTGCAAACAATTCATATAGCAAACTCAAGCAATACGTATTATCACTTATTCAGTGATTCTTACCATAGCCGACCGTTCATCCCTGCATAAGACATGGATTAGCATAAATATGATAAAACCAACATTGTCATCCATGTTCGTCTCTGCATCGTTAGCTCTTAGCAAAACATTCTTGACACATGCAAAATCAATTGGCTGTTGTGACTCTCCGGTTCAGCTCTGCACCAACCAACACCTATCTATATGATGGTCCATAGGAAAACCCATGATTAGCCGCTGTGACTCTCTTGGGTTCAGCTTGTCGCTAAGGACTCAGATATCGGCTACCCTTTTAACATGGGTCTCTTTTACCTAGGGTGCTCATAATCTCTCCTAGGCCGAGTGGTCCAGGTGCCCCCAGATTCCACTCGAGAGACAAATTTTACTCGTGCACGAGTTGTCCGAGACCATATGCATGCTCTAGCAGTTCTATCAGATGAGACAGGTTTGATAATCAGATGTACGTCATGTTCTTTTCATGCCTTTGCTGTCACCCTCACTTTTTCAAGATAGGGGTAAAATAGTAATTTTCCATTTTTAAATATTTTGGGAATTTTATTTCATGAATATTAATATTTAATGATTATAGGAGTCGAGTTCGAATTTCATCGCATTCCGATTTAATTCGGGACTCCGGAGAATTTCGACTTGAGTTGTGATTAACACATTAATTAGCCATGGTCCACCAAACTTAATATTTAGGTTTATGAGTTTGGACTAATCCCACATGAGTGTTTAGGCTTAAGTATGATTTTTATTTGGTCTAAACTAACTCCCAAAACCAAATTAGGAAGCTAACTTAGCATAGAAGTAAAGGGAGGGGCAAACTTGTAAATAGCAAGTGTCCCAAACCCCTTATTAGGGCTGGCTACTTCTTCCCTCTTTCCATTCTTTACTTCAAATATTTCTTCTTCTTCTTCTTCTCCAAGTTTCTTTCAAAAGGAAAGAAGTGATTTCCTTAGAAATCATCTCCAAAATAATCTCTTCTTCCCATTTTTCTTCCATCCAACCCTTCCTCTACCCTAAGTGAAGTTTTTCCAAGCTTTTGGGAGCAAGAAGTGCAAGGGTGTGTCCTAAACAATTCGTTTTGTGTCGGAGCCGTGTCAGAGGATTTTGCTTTGGATCCATCTCCCGATAGGTACAACCTATCCTCTAATATATTCTTTTCATCATGTAAACTAGATTGGACCCCGTAGGATTGATCTCCATGGTTGTGTCTCCATTTGTGTCCATTTCGTGTCCATTTGGAGATTTATAGATGTGTCCTATGTGTAGGATCGTGTCCTAGTGGGAAAATTCCTATTTGGACACATGTAGATTTTATATATATTGATTAGATGTTGTTTTAATATTAAATCTCAGATTTCTAATAGTTAGAGATGTGTTTTCCTAAGTATCATATTGTATCATATTATTTAATATATATATATATATATATATATATATATATATATATATATATATATATATATATATATATATTGAGGCTTATATATATATATATGTATATATCTATGGTATGTAAATGTGGATCCATTGTGTTCATGAATGGGGATGTAGGTTCGACCAAGGAAGAATTGGTGTGTGTATGTGTGTTGTATGGAGGGTGTATGAGAGTTGGTGTGAGAGAGAATTGAGAGGGGTTTGAGTGTAGAGTTTAGAAAGGGGAATGAGGAGTGGAGAGTGGTGTTAGAAGGGAGGAACCACCCATATTGCTGCTGCAAACAGCAGCAACAACAGGGCATGGACAGCCCCATTTTTCCCTTGACAGCCCCTCCCTAAACACAACTACATGGCTGTCATTTACCTGCCCCTTAACCCCCATTTTTCCAGTTCAAAACCTGTCCAATTGGCCCCCTAAAAACCACCCCATATCAGTCCTTAAACCACATGTTGGATGTCCTAAAACAGCCCTTGTATTTCCCCTTAACACCAACACAAATCAGTCCCATAACATGCCTATTTCAGCCCTTTTAAACCATCTATTGGCTGTCCAAAGACAGTCCAATATCAGTCCTTAAACCACTCAAACACAGCCCTACAAAGCCCATAAATCAGTCCAACTTCAGTCCATATCGCTGTCCAATATCAGTCCATTTTCAGTCCCATTAACACTCCAAATTTTAGCCCCTAAACACAAGCCTATATGGCTGTCCATAACCTATCTAAACCTGTCCATTTCATGCTTCTAAACACCCACTAATCAGCCCCCAAAATCAGTCCCTACATGCCTTTGTGTGTGTGTGTGTTTATGAGCCTTTTAGGTGTCCTATATAAGTCTATATATGTTAGAGTGTGTGAGCCATTTGTGTGTGTGTGTGTGTGTGTGTGTGTGTGTGTGTGTGTGTGTGTGTGTGTGTGTGTGTGTGTGTGTGTGTGTGTGTGTGTGTGTGTGTGTGTGTGTGTGTCAGCCTATATAAGTATGGCATGTGCCTATAGGTGTTAGCCTATATGTAAACCTAGGTGAGAGCCTATGAGTGTGGTATCATGAGTGATATATGTAAGTGAGTAAGTGAGTGAGTTGTGTGGGTGAGTGTTAGAATAATGTGAGAGTGGTACATAATATTGGTAAGGTAATGGGTAGGGTAAACCAACATATATTCTAAGATAGGCTAGATACCTAGGATACCTATATTTCTTGGTAGGTAAACCTTAGATAGGATAGTATCTAGCTACCCTAAGGAGCCTAGGCTAGTATCTTGGGTATTAGCGGGGTTTCCTTTGTATTGGACAAGGTATCGGGATTTACCTTAGTAAGGGTAATGTAAGTTTTACCTAGAACTAAGGTATTTGAGTCTAGAGTCTAAGATATGGTTAGAATTTGGTTCCCTTGGTTGGTAATGATCAAATATAGTGCTCCTAGACTAGTTTTGACTTCGGTTGACCATTTTGACCAAAAGTCAACAAAAGTCAACAGAGAGTCAAACTTAGCCTTTAAGCGACTAAATTTGACCGAAACCAAACCAGAGTTGACCAGTTGACTGAAAATCAACTGTTAGTCAACATTTGACTTGTTTGACCTAGGGTTGACCCAGGGTTGACTCAGTGTTGACCATAGTTGACCAGAGTTTACTTTTTGACCAAAAGTCAACTGTAAGTCAACCTTTGACCCAGATTGACCTAGTTTGACTTGGATTGACTTTCTGTGACCTTGTTTGACCTTGGTTATCCTAGTGTGACCCAGTTTGGCTCAGTATGACCTAGTGTGACCTAGTTTAGCTTAGTGTGACTCAGTGAGACCTAGTTTGACCTAGATTTCATATCATTCATTATAAATCATTCTTAACTTGTTAAACCTAAATTAATATGAAATATCTCATCTTTAGGTTTCTGATTACCACTCTGAGCATTGATATATACTACAGCTCAGGACAGCAGACGAGTATATTCACAGATAGTTTTTATTGTCTTGATATCTGCTATATCCGATTCAGTTGTAGTATCTTACTTGATTCCTAACACGATGGTTCACGGACTAGTATATGTCGGATCCTGTCATGAGATATTGTTCCCGGGTTACTTGGTATATTGGTACATGACTCGACTTGTTACTTGTACTTGTATAGACATGGACTTGGGAGTGGGCTGATCACCTGCTTTTGAATCCCGTGTCATGACATATTATGTCCGGATCCTTTATACTATTCGGGGATGGAGAGTTATTAGTGGTTGTGTGATCAAATTCCCACATTGTTCTACTGTATACATTGTTCATAGCTATACCCTCGCCTCACGACGGGTAAAGCCTTACCCTACATCATTCATAGCTTTCCATGGTGACCGGCCTTACTGCTCTATTGTACACATTGTTCATAGCCGGTCGGATGGAAAGCCTGATCATGTTTCCCAAGCCGATCACATAATGCTTTAATAATTCAAGGCACATTTTATATTTACTTATCTTATCATATATCATATTCTGTTCTACATTCAGTACTTTCTCACCATGCTATGATATTCAGTGACTCACATGTTCTACGTGCCTTTATGTTATACCTTGATTGGAGGCTAAGTTCTGCTCGGGAGAAGGGTTACAACCCCGATCCTTATTTGGTTTAAGGGTTGTAACTCAGCTTCCGAACGGTTCCCAAGTCTTCATATATCTTTGTTTTGTAGTTCATTATACTGTCTCTTATAGAATTTGTCAATTCACATGGAACTGCTGTTAGTATTTGTACTTGCTCATTTTCCTGACAGGATACCGTTGATATATTACAGATGATTCTGAGGCAGATTGCCCGACCTATTATGGGGTCGAGTCTGATGGAGTAGACCTGGACCATGGCTTGTTAGTAGAGCCACTAGACTTTGCTCACCCTGAGTAGAGGGCTCACCCTGAGTAGAGTAGCTTAGTTAGGGTTGCCTGGCCTGCGAGCCAGCTAGTACTTTTCAGACAATAGTATTTCATATTATATGCTGTGACTCTATGGTGTCGTGTATATATCTGGGCTTTTGTGGATCTCGAACTTATTTCCTACTTTCATCTATCTTATTTTCTTTCATGCTATCTATCCTAGTTTGCTTTGTGGTTGAGACTGTATTGCTATGTCACCTCCATTCGGAGTGTATATACCGTACAGGTACCTTTATCTGTTTAGTTGTAGTATTTATAGATGACCTAGACAGCATTTTACCGCCGATGCTGCGGTGTAGACTGGACGTAACCATGTACTCGTGCCCCTAATCAGGGTACGGGTCGTGACATTTGCAGATATACGACACGTTCAAGTCGTGCCTTTCTTTTATTCATGTCAACATGTACAAGTCCGTCTGTACATGTCTAAAATTCTCAAGCATACTTAGCAACAAGCAATGATCAAGCATTCAATTTGATTCATTTGTCTTCTCTTATCCTATCAAGTATGACAAGCATCATATCAGTTCTTATTAGCAGGCAACGAGTCTTCTTATTAGCATGCAGATTTTTTTTTCTTGTTCTTAGCATGGCAACATGTGAAATCTCTTATAAGCATACATACTGGTTACCGTCTTGTTATTAGCATGACAAGGTTCTCTTTATCAAGGCAACATTCATTTCTTAGCGAGGCAACATGTGAATTCTCTTAAAGCATACTCAATAATTTACCATCTTGTTATTAACAATAGTATTTAATCAGAAACTCAGATTCTTAAGGCGTAAGCGAATCAACAATTAAGACTTCGTCCACTCACCCAGATCAATCGTCTTCTGTTGCAAAGCCAGCAATCCGATCTTTCTGTATATCTAGTGCCTTCGCGGAGCGGGGCACTACATAATTAGCCACCGAAAAGAAGTTTCGTCCTCGAAACTTAAGGAGAAACTTACGACATCCATAGCAGCGATAGTCCTCATCCTTCGCCATCATCAATCCATGAAATCATAATTCAGTTCATATCAAAACTCTTGTTCAATCAAGCATTTCAATCTCAATCAATCAAATCGATAAAATATTTGTCGACATCATAAAAATATTTACGGACTTATTGTATGGAACGTTCATCTCATTATTGATATCGAGTAGGCAAAAGAATTTCGATCAGAAGACATGTACAAATTCAATTGAATCAAAATTGGCCAGAGGATCGTGTTGCTCTGATACCATTCTATCAAGTATGGTTCAATAAAGAGAATTGTTTCTTGTTACCATTGTGTTCAATACATGTATTCTGAAATATGTCCGATGCTGCTTCAATTATCTGTAATATGTTCCGCTGCGTATTGTCAGCCTTGTCTATCTTGTCTTATTCCAGGTCTTGGCCTTGTGCAAGCGCAACTTAGGCTTGCACGACATCACGTCTTACTGAGGACGAACGATCCCAAAAGAGTCCGAAGCGAGGACAAAAGGACTCTGCGGGATCGGGGCGTGACAGATATTGCCCGTGCACAAGTGTGGTATTTTCCCTTGAACGAGTTAAATGCTAGGCATCGGTGTAGTACCCCGCTTCGCGAAGGCACTAGATAGACAGAAAGATCATATTGCTGGCTCTGCAACAGAAGACGATTGATCTGGGTGAGTGGACGAAGTCTCGTTTGCTGATTCGCTTACGCCTAATAAGAATCTAAGTTTTGAATGAATGTATTGCTAATAACAAGATGGTAACCTTTTTGTATGCTTATAAGAGATTTTACATGTTGCCATGCTAAGAACAAGAAAAGAGTTAACCTGTATGCTAAAAAGAATTGTTGCATACTAATAAGAAACGAACTGATGTCTGTATGCTAAAGTAGAGATGTTGCCTTTAATCAAAAAAACTGTTGCCATGCTAAAAAACAAAAGAGAATAGATTGCTTGTACGTCCCGAACATGTATGCTTTCAAGGTAGAACACCATGTTATATCTGTATAGAACTGTTATTATATTCCAAACAGATTTATAATTGCTTGTCACTCAAGATATTCTAAATGCCAGACATGTACAGATGGACTTGTACGTATTATAAAGAGATGAAACATCTAGGAGCTTCGGCTCTGAATCAAAGAGAAAAGAAAACACAGAGGGCACCCATACGAAAATGGGTGTCGGTATGTCTAACACAGAGGGCACCCATGTAAAAATGGGTGTCGGTATGTCTATCGCAGAGGGCCTCATGTGAAAATGGGTGCCGGTATGTTTATCGCAGAGGGCCCCATGTAAAAATGGGTGTCGGTATGTTTATCGCAGAGGGTCCCATGTGAAAATGGGTGCCGGTATGTTTATTGCAGAGGGCCCCATGTGAAAATAGGTGTCGGTACGTTTATCGCAGAGGGCCCCATGTGAAAATGGGTGCCGGTATATTTATCGCAGAGGGCCCCATGTGAAAATGGGTGCCGGTATGTTTATTACAAATGGTCCCATACGGGTGCCGATATGTATTATGCTTATACTAATCGTTGTCTTATGCAGGGAAGGACCGTCGGCTATGGTAAGAGTCACTATAAAGTGATGTACATGTGTTGCTTAAGTTCCTAAATAAATGCTTGCAGAGATTAACCTTTTGCCATGAATGATATGTCCCACTAAAAAAAAGATAATGTATCATGCTTGTCATTGACCCTAACAGTTGCTCGAACAAAAGAAATGATATGCTCATGAGACACGTTGCGCACTCTACAGAAATGAATAGTCTTCGTGCTTGAAATGATTAGTCCCTTGTGTCATAACCTTAATTTTCTATTTTTTATTGGTATTTTAATTAATTTTCAACCATTCAAAATTATTTTCCTATAAATTATTTCTCAAATTTTTTTTATAGTGTAAATGAATATAATCTGAATTTTTCCAAATTTTCCCTCATGCAAAAATCTATTTTGCATTTTTCACTAATGCTTGAGTGTCAAACATGCATGGATGAGTGCCATTTGGCACTCATGCCTCATGACAAGTCTTAGAGGGCATTTTAGGTATTTCCTAATTATTAATCTTTCTTAAAATATGAAGAATGAGGGAGAGAGAAACCATTCTCTTCTCCTTCCTCTTCCTGGTAAGCTCCCTCTCCCTCTCTTTCTATTCTTCTTATTCCTCTTAATTCTTATTCTTCTTCCATTCCTTTTTCCTTCTCTTTTTCCCTTTTATTTATGCTAATTGCTGCTGCTGCTGCCGCTAATTGCTGCTGCTGCTGCCGCTAACTGCTGTTGTAGCTGCCGCGCGGCTGCTGCGCCGCCGCCCGCCGGCCGGCCGGCCGACCGTGCACCCCCCTTTTTCTTCATCTTCCTATTCTTCTTCCTCTTTCTTTCTTCCAATTCCTTTCCCATTTTCTTTTATTTCTAGGTTTTGTAACTTTAACCCAATTTCTCTTCTTGTGCCCTAGGATTTGAATTGGGACTTGGGGAATAACTCTTCTAGAGGGGAGATTGACCACAAAGCCAAGGCAAGCCCTCTCTTCCTATTCCTTTGAATTTGTCCCACGTTAAATTATCTAGTATCCTTGTATTTTTGCATGATATACATATATATATATATATATATATATATATATATATATATATGTATATATATATATATATATTATATATTCTAAATTTTGAAAACTATTGGTAATATCAACCAAAATGCAATGTAATGTGCTTACACCTTGTTGTAATTAGATGTATTTATATATATATGCATATGCATAGAGGTAGATATTGATGTTTCCTTAGAATCGAATTTATAAAACCTACATATATGTATGATTGTATATACATAGAAACCATGACACGATGAAACTTCTTGATTGCCCCATACAATGCAAACTTGTAGATACTAACCTTTCATACAATGGTATGTGTATATATATATATATATATATATATATATATATATATATATATATATATATATATATATGCTTATATGATAACTTCATGAACTTAGAAGCCAATAATGTTGTCTTCACTAAAGTATCCCCAAATGACCTCAAACGAGAAGTTGTAAGCCCATTTCATTATTATTTTACAATAATTCAATTCTGTCCAGTTTTTAATTTACACTTAAATGACTTATTCATCATGATAAATTAGCCAAAATAAGTTTATTTAGGTGTCGGTTTGATAAGGTAACCCTAACGTTGAAATTCCAAGTCAAATGACCTTTGGAACACATTCTAAAAGCACAATTAAAGTGTACCGTAAGTATGGAATTACTTTAAACTCGAAAGGGTCGATTTTGGGAAGTCTATTCATTTTTAATGGTTGTGTTGAGTCACATTATAGATAGATTGCATGTGTTATGGACTAATCCACTATTCGCATGATTTCAAGTCTACTTAAGGATGTCTTAAATTAACTTTGAGATAGGATGATTATTACTTATTTTTAGCATAATGTTCAATTCTGTCCAGAATTTTAGTTAGGCTTAAAATCACCTTTTTGACCTTGAAAACATGGTTTAACTTGATAATTTTGTATACCGGTCTACTATGGTAGCTACGTGCTAATTTTACATATCTTAGATTACTTTTCTATATTCTTGATGAGTTAAATACAATGTCTAGTCCATAGTAGTTCCCTAAAATCATGTTCATTACTAAACAAAACTCGTTATTGTTCTTGACTTGCTTAGCATTTTGTTAAAGCCTTGCAAACCAAGAATAATTGCACGCTCCCTTGCCTGCTAGGTAAGAAAGTTTTATTTTTGCATAGCTTTATATATTGCGTGTTGCCGGTGTTGAGAGTTGCTCCACCGAAGGGTCGGCGTACCCGGTATTATATTTGCGTGTTGCCGGTGTTGAGGGTTGCTCCACCGAAGGGGTCGGCGTGCCCATTTATTATTTTCTTGTATTTATATGTTCTGGAATATTTTTGGGTCAATAAATACAAAGGAGACTCTGCCAAAATTTTTGAGAATTTCCAGAGTTAGTCTATTTTTCGACAATTCGGACTTCTTGGAAATTTTGACTCAAGTTCTAGACCATTTGAACCATCCATCTCCGATCTATAATATCGGAGGGATTCTTGGAATCATGTCCATTTGGATATCTTGGAATTTTACCTTGGTTTCAACATTTCTCGGACTACTTTAGTTTCGGAAAGACGAAACCAATATTCGAAAGCAACTTGACTTCTAGGACTCCCGTTTGGGAGATAGTTTCTCTGAAGTCTAAATGTTTAGAATAGGTTGCATGGGGTTTTTGGGAGAGAAACCGTTGGATCACACCCGGCTGACTTCTTAGCAATATTATTTTTTATTTTCGTACTGATCAGTCCCTGATACGGTGTTCGTGCGGCCGTACAAATATCCGCGGTGAGGCTTAGCTCACTTTCTTGATCGCAATTGGACATCCAGGCCCTGAGTTTCAGCTCAGCTATCCATTTGCACATTACCCTGAGTTTCAGCTCAGAATATTTGTTAATTCATTAGATATCCAGGCCCTGAGTTCAGCTCAGCTCTCTAATGAATGGGTTCGATATTCTTGGAAAAGTCCAAGTCATACGAACTTCTTGATTATAACACATGATGCGATGACTCGACCCAGATGATTCGAAAACCACTCATGATGTTATCTTGCTTGTAATCACATCAATATGTGATAGTACAGACGACTGGAGTATCTAAGCACCAACCCGTTTTGTACGAGCCTGATCCCAGACAAATGGGATTATTGTTGAGATGCTAGGCGAGTGTGTGTGATCCAGGAGTTTCTCTAAATTGCATTTAGGCTAGAAAGATCTTGTCGTGTCCTTGTGACATTAATTGAGAATCACTTACTTTTGACTAATATCAAGGTATGAATTTAATCACTCTAGATACTAAATCTTGTTCACTTGTCTTATTATTACGTATTCATACTTCTCCTTTGACTGAGGGCTTGCTCGTCGTATTGACGACCTAGTTTTGTTCATTAGGGACTGAAAAAGATCATGATGTGGATCAAGCGTACACTGAGGATGATCTCTATGAATGAAGTGGAACGGATGGAATATAGTTTCATTTTGATAATATTTTCAATTATGTAAATTATGTGTTGAAGACTGAATCAATCATGTGTTTGAAGACAGTGAATTAAATATGTAATATATGTGTTTTGATGAATTCTAGACCAAATATGTAATATTTTTGGATAAATGAATGTTATAAAACTGTGGAATTCTGTGATTATTCCTTTTATCTATGCCTATCCCGGACCTTACAGGCGACAATCGCAGGGTACATTTCGGTACTCATTGTACAGTTGCGTAGCCTGGGGAGAAGTATCACGTACCTCGTGTCATTCTGGGAACCGGGGCGTGACACGTCTCTTTTGGTTGGTGGCCCATGCAGGTCTAGTCTTTAAGGATAGTGTATAGGTTAAGGAGAATGTATAGGTAGATAATAGATACTCTAAGGACTCACTTGAAATACCCCAGGACAGAAATGTTTAAATTGAAGATTGAATTTCCTAAATTAAAGAATCGAGGAATATGTAAGGATTTGGGATATGAATCTTGATTAAACTTTATCTAAACATTGATGATGCATTGTTTCTTGTCATAGATTTCTAATTCGAGGATTTTTGGGTATAGGTCATGGCCCGATTTATGCCGAGCATCTTTTGGGACGGGAGTGACAGAACATTTTACGGTTACGAGCAGTTCGCCCGGAAGGCCTGGCAAGTGGTAGACGATGCGGGACTCCCAGTATTCGGAGTTTACTTTCATCGCCTGCGTCCCAAGATCCGGGACATTGAAGATGGAGCGGAAGTTTATTTTAAGAAATAACTGCGTTTGATGTTCTTCCTTGCGAAGGACGGTCCCTCTCCCTTCACTTATGGGTATGATGGGACCATCAGCGAGTGGAAAGAGACCAACCCCTACGACAAGATTTTGGAGATCACTTACCTGAAGCTGACTAGGGGTTAGTCAGGATCACTGGGAGATGGGGTAGTTTTGTCTGCTGTACAACATTTTGACGGATCAGCAGATATATGTATATGTATGTATAGAAAGATATGTTGTGGAGGTGTAGAGGGGGAAATTTTTTGTCTGTTGTATTATATTTTGGAAATTACAACAGATGTATATAGTTTTGTATAGGGTTAGAGTATAGAAGTCGTAAGGACTTCTTTGAGAAGCATATTGTAATCCTGTTTTGTGCAATGAATGAAATATGCTTCTTTTGGCTTGACTATCTTAATTGTGATTGCTTTTTTCCTTTAGCAATTAAGTTCTTTAAGTTTCTCTTTTAAATTTTGCATTAAGAAATTTTCCATCCTTAATATTTAGAAAATGTCTTCTTCTCCAAATCCCGACACATTGCAAACGGAAACCACCGAGATGCGTCCGGCAGACGCTATGGAAAATTTTCAGAAAATCTTGGCAGCCAACACCCAACAAATCCAACTTTCCCAAGCTGTGTCTGCAAAGCTACTGGAAAGACTGGATATCGCAGCTGCTCCTAAAGCTGGGACCCTTTCGGATTTCAGGACAATTAAGCCCCCAGAGTTCAAGGGGACTGAAACTCCTATGGAAGCAGCACAGTGGATTAGGACCACAGAAGGGTTGCTGAAGGGCTCGAAGATCGCGCCAAATGACATAGTGTCTCTTGTAAGGATTCAACTAAAGGACGTTGCCGATATCTGGTGGAGCTCCTTACACCCGGAGGAATCAGATGAGATTGTGTCATGGAAGAAATTTAAGGAAGAATTTGAAGAGAGATTCTTTCCCCCAAGTGCCAAGTTGGAGCTGGAAAGGAGATTCCTACATCTGAAGCAGAATAAGACATCTGTCAATGAATACTCGGCGGAATTCACAAGGCTAAGTCGGTATGCTTCAAGCATGGTGACTACGGAGAAGGCAAAGGTGGTCCGATTCATAGAAGGGCTGGACGATAAGCTAAAGATGAAGGTTGCCCCCTACAAATGTCAGACTTACGCAGAAGTGGTCGAAGCTGCTAGAGACCAAGAAAGGATGCAAAATGATAAGAACAACTCGAAGGCGGCAGGACAAAAGCGGAGTCTGGAGACCAGCTCACCTCAAGGAAGGACCTCGGGACAAGGACAACAGAAGCGTGCTCAGCATGAGCAGAATAGAGTCACGCTAAGCTGTTCTTACTGCGGGAAGTCCGGGCATACAAAGAATAACTGCAGGAGACTTCAAGGGAAGTGCTTGAAGTGTGGATCCTCCAACCACCGGTTGAACCAATGTCCCCAGAACAATAGAAGATCTGTGGCACAGAATAATACACAGGGACCAAGAGCTGCAAACCAGGGATTTCAACAAAGGCCTTTCTTTCAAAACAATGAGCCCAGGTTTAATGCTGCTGCAGCACCACAAGCACAAGGTCATGCCCTTACAGGATATCAGCAGAGACCGACATTGGCACCCCAGGCGCATCAGTTCCATCAAGCTCAAAAGGCTAATCAGAATCACAACAACAGAAAGAAGAAGAATCACGGCCAAGCCTTTATGATGGATAGCAATGAAGCTGGAAGTGCGGGAGACGTGGTGACAGGTACTATACTCGCTTTTTCTAGCCCTGCATCAGTATTGTTTGATTTTAGAGCTACTCATTCCTTCATATCTGCATCATTCATAACTGAGTATAATATTGAGACTCAACCTCTAGTTAGAAAATTGAAAATCCTTACGGGCAATGGTGTAGTAGAAGTGAGTCAAATTTGTAGAAACTGTCCAATCAAGATGGGAGGAGCAAGCTTCCGAACTAGATTATTAGTCTTTCCCATGGACAACTATGATATAGTATTTGGAATGGATTGGTTAATAGCAACCTTAGCAATCATTGATTGTGGTCAAGGAAAAGTTTAGTTTTCCTTACCTAGTAGGAAGTTGCATGAATTTGTTAGAGCCCAGAAGGAGTTTGACAAAGAAGAGTTAGAGAGGTTTGAACTTAGGAGTCTCATGAACCAAGTAATAGAGGAATGGCCAAGGGTTGTAGATGAGTTTAAGGATGTATTTCCTGATGAATTACCCAGATTGCCACCGGATAGGGCAGTTGAATTTAGCATTGATCTAATTCCTGGAGCAGCCCCAATTGCTAAGAAGATATATCCAATGAACAAGGAGGAACTAGCAGAATTGAATAAACAAATCAAGGAATTGCTAGCTAAGGAGTTTATCAGGCCTAGTGTTTCTCCGTGGGGAGCGCCTGTTCTATTTGTAAAGAAAAAGGACGGGAGTCTGAGATTGGTGATAGATTATAGAGCACTGAATGAACTGACAATCAAGAACAAATATCCACTCCCTAGGATCGACGAATTATTCGACCAACTTGGAGGAGCAACTGTATTTTCCAAAATAGATCTCAGATCAGGCTATCACCAAGTGAAGATTAAGAAAGAAGACATACCAAAGACTGCTTTTAGAACTAGATATGGATATTATGAGTTCCAAGTCATGCCTTTTGGATTGACAAATGCTCCGGCCATATTCATGGATTTGATGAATAGGATGTTCTATCAATATCTGGATAAGTTTGTGATCGTATTCATTGATGACATATTGATCTACTCGAAGAATGAGGAGGAGCACAAGGAACACTTAAGGATAGTACTTGAGACTCTACGACAGGAGAAGCTGTATGGGAAGCTGAGTAAATGTGAATTTTGGTTAAAGGAAATTCCTTTCTTGGGACACATAGTTAGTGGAGAAGGCATTACAGTAGATCCTAAGAAGATAGAAGCAGTTAAATTATGGCCTACTCCCAAGAATGTAGCTGAAGTTCAAAGTTTCGTTGGTTTAGCTGGATACTATAGAAGATTTGTGGAGAACTTTTCCAGAATAGTTGAGCCGCTTACTAGATTGACTCGAAAGAATGAGAAGTTTGTTTGGACTGATAAATGTCAAGCGGCATTTGAGGAATTAAAGGAAAGACTTATCACAGCACCAGTACTAGCTTTACCCTCAGGATCAGGAGGTTACGAGATTTACAGTGATGCTTCTGGTAAGGGTTTGGGCTGTGTACTGATGCAGCACGGAAGGGTTATCGCTTATGCTTCGCGGCAGTTGAAGGTTCATGAGAGGAACTATCCAACACATGATCTGGAGTTAGCAGCTGTTGTGTTTGCACTGAAACTGTGGAGGCATTACTTGTATGGTGAACAGATCAAGATTTACACAGATCATAAAAGTTTGAAATATGTGTTCACCCAAAAGGAGTTAAATATGAGGCAACGTAGATGGCTCGAGCTCCTTAAGGATTTTGATATGGAGTTGGAGTATCATCCAGACAAGGCGAACAGAGTGGCAGATGCTCTTAGTAGGAGGCCTGAGGCTTTCTTTATGAACATGCCCAAGAAGATATTGGATGATCTCAGAAAAATGGGGATTGAAGTGATATGCCCAGTTGCAGATGGATTTTGGAGAAGTTTACAAGTTCAATCATCCTTAGTAGAGAGAATTAAGGAAGCACAGAAGAAGGATGTGAAGTTGCAAAAACTATGGAGTCAAACTGAAGCTGGGGTACAAACTGGATTGACGAAGCATTTTGATGGATCCTTGAGATTCGGAAGTCGTTTATGTGTACCATTTAGAGAACTCCGGACTGAGCTAATGACTGAAGCACATAGTTCTCAGTACTCTATTCATCCTGGGAGTACAAAGATGTACCAGGATCTGAGACAAAATTTTTGGTGGCATAGAATGAAACGAAAGATAGCTAAATTTGTCTCGAAATGTTTAGTGTGCCAACAAGTGAAAGCTGAGCACCAACGGACTGCTGGACTACTGCAACCACTACCAGTACCTGAATGGAAGTGGGAGCATATTACAATGGATTTTGTATCAGGACTCCCAAGTACACAGAAGGGTAACAATGCCATCTGGGTGATAGTGGATAGACTTACAAAGTCCGCGAGATTTCTACCATTCCGAGTTGGACAATCTACGAAACATCTAGCGGATATGTACATGAAAGAAGTTGTTAGTCACTATGGGGTGCCGGTAAGTATCGTCTCAGACAGGGATACTCGGTTCACCTCCAAGTTTTGGAGAAGCTTGCAAGACAGTCTTGGCAGTCGCCTGAAGTTCAGTTCAGCATATCACCCACAGACTGATGGACAGTCAGAAAGGATGATACAAATTTTGGAAGACATGTTGAGAGCGTGCTCTCTAGATTTCCAAGGATCATGGGATGACCATTTGCATCTGGTAGAATTCTCTTATAATAACAGTTATCAGGCCAGCATCAAGATGGCGCCATTTGAAGCACTGTATGGGAGGAAGTGCAGATCACCTATATGTTGGGGTGACGTCGGAGAACGACAACTTCTAGGGCCAGAGTTGGTCACTCAGACAGTAGACATAGTCAAGGCAATCAGGAGTCATCTTCAAGCTGTGCAGGACAGACACAAGATGTGGGCAGACAAGCATCGGAGAATCTTGAACTTCAAACCTGGTGATCATGTATTTCTGAAGATCTTACCAACTAAAGGAACTATCAGGTTTGGAACCAGAGGGAAGTTAAGCCCAAGGTTTATAGGTCCATTCAACGTCCTGGACCGAGTTGGCGACGTGTCTTATCGTTTGGCCTTGCCACCATCTCTAGAAGGAGTTTTCGACGTCTTCCATGTATCTCAACTGCGGAAGTATGTGCCAGATCCCAGTCACATACTGGATCATTCGAAAATCACAGTTGGCCCAACTCTCCGCATTGAACAGAAGCCAGTAGGGATCCTGGATCGAAGGCAAAAGATTCTTAAGAACAAGACCATCTCCTTAGTTCGAGTATCTTGGAACAAGGACTCCCCGGGAGAATCTACTTGGGAAAGGGAAGATGAGATGCGGCGACTGTACCCCTACCTCTTTGATGATTAAGGTACTTAGCAACCTATCCTTCTCTACACTCTCTTATCTTTAAATTCCGGGGACGAAATTTAAATTAAGGTGGGTAGGGTGTCATAACCTTAATTTTCTATTTTTTTATTGGTATTTTAATTAATTTTCAACCATTCAAAATTATTTTCCTATAAATTATTTCTCAAAAAAAAATTTATAGTGTAAATAAATATAATCTGAATTTTTCCAAATTTTCCCTCATGCAAAAATCTATTTTGCATTTTTCACTAATGCTTGAGTGTCAAACATGCATGGATGAGTCTCATTTGGCACTCATGCCTCATGACAAGTCTTAGAGGGCATTTTAGGTATTTCCTAATTATTAATCTTTCTTAAAATATGAAGAATGAGGGAGAGAGAAACCATTCTCTTCTCCTTCCTCTTCCTGGTAAGCTTCCTCTCCCTCTCTTTCTATTCTTCTTATTCCTCTTAATTCTTATTCTTCTTCCATTCCTTTTTCCTTCTCTTTTTCCCTTTTATTTATGCTAATTGCTGCTGCTACTGCCGCTAATTGTTGCTGCTGCTGCCGCTAACTGCTGTTGCAGCTGCCGCGCGGCTGCTGCGCCGCCGCCCGCCGGCCGGCCGGCCGACCGTGCACCCCCCTTTTTCTTCATCTTCCTATTCTTCTTCCTCTTCCTTTCTTCCAATTCCTTTCCCATTTTCTTTTATTTCTAGGTTTTGTAACTTTAACCCAATTTCTCTTCTTGTGCCCTAGGATTTGAATTGGGACTTGGGGAATAACTCTTCTAGAGGGGAGATTGACCACAAAGCCAAGGCAAGCCCTCTCTCCCTATTCCTTTGAATTTGTCCCACGTTAAATTATCTAGTATCCTTGTATTTTTGCATGATATATATATATATATATATATATATATATATATATATATATATATATATATATATATATATATATATGTATATATATATATATATATATATATTATATATATTCTGAATTTTGAAAACTATTGGTAATATCAACCAAAATGCAATGTAATGTGCTTACACCTTGTTGTAATTAGATGTATTTATATATATGCATATGCATAGAGGTAGATATTGATGTTTCCTTAGAATCGAATTTATAAAACCTACATATATGTATGATTGTATATACATAGAAACCATGACACGATGAAACTTCTTGATTGCCCCATACAATGCAAACTTGTAGATAATAACCTTTCATACAATGGTATGTATATATATATATATATATATATATATATATATATATATATATATATATATATATATATATATACGTATGCTTATATGATAACTTCATGAACTTAGAAGCCAATAATGTTGTCTTCACTAAAGTATCCCCAAATGACCTCAAACGAGAAGTTGTAAGCCCATTTCATTATTATTTTACAATAATTCAATTCTGTCCAGTTTTTAATTTACACTTAAATGACTTATTCATCATGATAAATTAGCCAAAATAAGTTTATTTAGGTGTCGGTTTGATAAGGTAACCCTAACGTTGAAATTCCAAGTCAAATGACCTTTGGAACACATTCTAAAAGCATAATTAAAGTGTACCGTAAGTATGGAATTACTTTAAACTCAAAAGGTTGATTTTGGGAAGTCTATTCATTTTTAATGGTTGTGTTGAGTCACATTATAGATAGATTGCATGTATTATGGACTAATCCACAATTCGCATAATTTCAAGTCTACTTAAGGATGTCTTAAATTAACTTTGAGATAGGATGATTATTACTTATTTTTAGCATAATGTTCAATTCTGTCCAGAATTTTAGTTAGGCTTAAAATCACCTTTTTGACCTTGAAAATATGGTTTAACTTGATAATTTTGTATACCGGTCTACTATGGTAGCTACGTGCTAATTTTACATATCTTAGATTACTTTTCTATATTCTTGATGAGTTAAATACAATGTCTAGTCCATAGTAGTTCCCTAAAATCATGTTCATTACTAAACAAAATTCGTTATTGTTCTTGACTTGCTTAGCATTTTGTTAAAGCCTTGCAAACCAAGAATAATTGCACGCTTCCTTGCCTGCTAGGTAAGAAAGTTTTATTTTTGCATAGCTTTATATATTGCGTGTTCCGGTGTTGAGAGTTGCTCCACCGAAGGGGTCGGCGTACCCGGTATTATATTTGCGTGTTGCCGGTGTTGAGGGTTGCTCCACCGAAGGGGTCGGCGTGCCCATTTATTATTTTCTTGTATTTATATGTTCTGGAATGTTTCCGGGTCAGTAAATACAAAGGAGACTCTGCCAAAATTTTTGAGAATTTCTAGAGTTAGTCTATTTTCCGACAATTCGGACTTCTTGGAAATTTTGACTCAAGTTCTAGACCATTTGAACCATCCATCTCCGATCTATAATATCGGAGGGATTCTTGGAATCATGTCCATTTGGATATCTTGGAATTTTACCTTGGTTTCAACATTTCTCGGACTACTTTAGTTTCGGAAAGACGAAACCAATATTCGAAAGCAACTTGACTTCTAGGACTCCCGTTTGGGAGATAGTTTCTCTGAAGTCTAAATGTTTAGAATAGGTTGCATGGGGTTTTTGGGAGAGAAACCGTTGGATCACACCCGGCTGACTTCTTAGCAATATCATTTTTTATTTTCGTACTGATCAGTCCCTGATACGGTGTTCGTGCGGCGGTACGAATATCCGGGGTGAGGCTTAGCTCACTTTCTTGATTGCAATTGGACATCCAGGCCCTGAGTTTCAGCTCAGCCATCCATTTGCACATTACCCTGAGTTTCAGCTCAGAATATTTGTTAATTCATTAGATATCCAAGCCCTGAGTTCAGCTCAGCTCTCTAATGAATGGGTTCGATATTCTTGGAAAAGTCCAAGTCATACGAACTTCTTGATTATAACACATGATGCGATGACTCGACCCAGATGATTCAGAAACCACTCATGATGTTATCTTGCTTGTAATCACATCAATATGTGATAGTACAGACGGCTGGAGTATCTAAGCACCAACCCGTTTTGTACGAGCCTGATCCCGGGCAAATGGGGTTATTGTTGAGATGCTAGGCGAGTGTGTGTGATCCAGGAGTTTCTCTAAATTGCATTTAGGCTAGAAAGATCTTGTCGTGTCCTTGTGACATTAATTGAGAATCACTTACTTTTGACTAATATCAAGGTATGAATTTAATCACTCTAGATACTAAATCTTGTTCACTTGTCTTATTATTACGTATTCATACTTCTCCTTTGACTGAGGGCTTGCTCGTCGTATTGACGACCTAGTTTTGTTCACTAGGGACTGAAGAAGATCATGATGTGGATCAAGCGTACACTGAGGATGATCTCTATGAATGAAGTGGAACGGATGGAATGTAGTTTCATTTTGATAATATTTTCAATTATGTAAATTATGTGTTGAAGACTATGAATCAATCATGTGTTTGAAGACAATGAATTAAATATGTAAAATATGTGTTTTGATGAATTCTAGACCAAATATGTAATATTTCTGGATAAATGAATGTTATAAAACTGTGGAATTCTGTGATTATTCCTTTTATCTATGCCTATCCCGGACCTTACAGGCGACAATCGCAGGGTACATTTCGGTACTCATTGTACAGTTGCGTAGCCTGGGGAGAAGTATCACGTACCTCGTGTCATTCTGGGAACCGGGGCGTGACACGTATCTTTTGGTTGGTGGCCCATGCAGGTCTAGTCTTTAAGGATAGTGTATAAGTTAAGGAGAATGTATAGGTAGATAATAGATACTCTAAGGACTCACTTGAAATACCCCAGGACAGAAATGTTTAAATTGAAATACATCTACTTAATGTCGGTTTAGTAAAGTGGGTCTCTGATCAGTACGCGAGAGGATTAGTACTGATCTTCCACCAGATTGCTTGCAGGTTCAGGGTATGATCTGCTCGCGGCGGAGCTTCGCTTGAACGCGCTGAGCCATGGAATACTGAAGCGTATTGTGGCGTGTGACCGCATTGACGCTCAGATTTGCAATAGGATATGATGCGGCCGATATATAGAAGAGATGATGTATGAAACGGTGAAATCCTTTGTGGGCAAGAAAGAACTTGAGTGTTGTAAGCCAATCTAAGGCAAATTCAGTTGCGCTATTGAAAGCCTTTGTAACCTCAGTTCATTTATCAATAAAAATAATTGTTTTGTATACTCTTTTTCTTTCGCTTGTAACGACCCACACCCGCTTTTAGGGATACGAGTGCGTGTCCAAGCCCGCCTACGTCGTAGTGTCGGTAGTAGAATGCTATCTAGCCACAATGCTCAAAATTATATAAATGATAACTTTATTGCTCGTTCACATTTTCAAATTAATTGCAACATTTATAAGATTTATATTTAAAGAAGAGTACAATGCTCTTAGAGATATTGAAAATGACTATAACACCTTTATCTAACTAATCTCTCAGTTTTGGCCTGCAAGTACACTCGTATCTTCTAATGCTAAGAGAAGCCACAGTTAACCTAAAAAATATTAGTTTTCAGTCAGAAATGGAACAAGCACACAGACCGACAGGCTATTCGAAAATATAATAGAATTTGCAAGACATGAAAATAGCATATGTGAGATAATCTAGTAAATAAGACCGATATCAGAGAAAATCAAGAAAGCAAGTAGATAACTCTATAACAAGATATATTAACTAGAAGAACATGTAAATAGGGTGACATGACATGTGGTGAAAAAACAAGAAAACCAAGTAAATGACAACTATTTACGTGTTCTGAAATATCGCGTTCGACGTGTGAACGGCTAGGGTAAATCCGGCACCCCGTACGTTTAGTGTGCGGCTGCTATTCTCCACGAAAGACACGAGGGATATTTCTGGGTAGTTCACACATCTACTAAAATATTTCTCCTTCCGACTAGTACTCATGGCCTCGAACAAGTCACGAAACACAAAAACATAATAATCAAGAAATATATTATGTAGAGATCCATAATACTAATCCGTGTAATAACGTGTCAACAAGGAGGAGAGCATATGTATAAACATGAAATAGAAAAACTACTAGGAATTGAAAGCAATCAGTATATGTACTTGCATGTGGTCCTTTGTTGGTGAAACCGATAATTCCATTGGATCTAGGATATTCTGATTAGCCAAGTGTGATATGCAGAAGTCCCAAATTGGCAAGGAAATATGAATATTCGATTCGTCACGGTCAAGATTATCTAGGCGGGAAATTCGATCTAAGAAAAGTTATTCCAATATATCCTAAGAAATTTGTTTTAGAACATATTATATATGACTTTAGGAAATATTTATAATACTAGAAAAACTATATTCATATTAGTCAAAATATCTAGATGAATAAGTTTTGGAAATATGGAAAACCGTTTAGAAAAGTATATTATATATATATATATATATATATATATATATATATATATATATATATATATATATATATATATATGAAAAATAGATTGACTATTTATGACATAATAGATATTTGAACCCTAAGAGAACTATTTTATTAATTGATAAAATCCATGTTAACATTCTAGGAAATTTTATAAAAATATATTTTGAAAGACCTTTTATGAAAATACCATCCTCATATATGTATAAACATTTAACCCAAATCAATAAAGCCATCTATTTGCATATTAAACTTATTTAGCATTAAAACCCCAAAATCCATTTAAAAGCCAATATTCTAGTCAAAGATTTATTTTATAAAGAATTATTCGTTCATCAAAACTCTCTTTTTTATAGGCCGAATAATACATATACCTATGTAGGTTTAAAATAAAGCTCTTATATATATATATATATATATATATATATATATATATATATATATATATATATATATATATATATATATATATATATATATACCCAATTACTTCTCCTTGGCTGAGAGCCCAAAACCCAATAGGAAACTTAGGGTCCGTTTGGATATGTTTTCTGAATTTTTTTCCTGAAAACAGTTTTCTGAGAGTAAGTTATAAAACTGTTTTCTGAGTATAAACATTCTGAGTTTGCGTTTGGTTAGTTTCATTTAGAAAACGGTTTTTTAAAACAAAAAATAAAAATTTTGTTTGGTAAAATATTTTTAAAAAATATTTTTTTGTGTCCATATTATTATGTGTCCTATCTAACTGTGTCCAAATGTTTGGGGGATCTTAGCACAGGCGGCCAAGCTCGAGGCGGCCCGAGATTGAGGCGGAGGGCCGAGCGCAAGGCTGCCAAACTCGAGATCGAGGCACGGTGAGGGGTCGACCTCCTCCGCCTCCACCGCACGCGCTGGGGCAGGAGCTCGACCTAACCTGGGTCGACGTCGACCAAGCGGGGCCACCGCACCCGAGGCGAGCTCCTCCGCCTCCACCGCACGCGCTCGACCTAACCCTAGGTCGACGACGACGTCGTCGTCCTCGAGCTCAAGCTCGACCACCCACCGTCGTCGTCCTCGAGCTCGAGCTCGACCACCCACCGTCGTCGTCGTCCTCGACCACCCACCGTCATCGTCGTCCTCGACCACCCGACTACCCCACTGCCATCGTCGCCAGATCTGGGTCGAGCTCGAGGAGAGGGAGGAGCTCCTCGTCGACGAGCCGGAGGAGTGGGAGTAGCACCGCCCAGGTCGTCGAGCTCGAGGAGAGGGAGGAGCTCCTCGTCGACGAGCCGGAGGAGTGGGAGTAGCACCGCCCAGGTCGTCGAGCTCCTCCCTCGGGAAGAGGAAGAGAACATAGATGAAGAAAAAAGTGAGAGAGAGAAGGTTGAACGGGAAAAGCGGGGTGTTGGTGGGGTGGGTCTCGCGAACAGTGCGGTTGTTTCAGAACGAGTGAACTCAGAAAGCAACTTTTTGTTGCTCTCCCAAAAGAGTGTTTAAACATTGGTTTCCGGAATTTTTTTTCTAAATGTCTTTTCCAAAAAACTGCAGCCAAACATCATTTGTATTTACTGTAGCATTTCTGTTTCGAAAACAGCGTTTAAACTTATAACCAAACGCACCCTTAACCCCCAAAATCTGTTCTCAACAATAACAACCAAAATAATAATAGTAAAACAATTAGTACATACTAAAACAATTAGTAAATACTAATAATAGTAACAATAGTAACAGTAAAACTATTAGTAGTAGTAAATACTGATAGTAATAATAATAACTAATGTAATTAACACTCAATTGTACTTGCATATACTGAGAAACCCTTTCATTGACCCAATTATAAAACCTAATTCACTACTGTTGCTCTTACAAATATAATAATAATAATAATAAGGGTCCGACTATACGCACCCCACCTATTTCTAAGTTGACCCCAACTTTTCTGAGTAACTTAAGTTGTATTGTTAAATGACTGATTTATCCTTTTTCTATTTCTAACTCTACACCCCAACTTATCTTCCTGAAACCCAAAAACCCTAGAAGACATTATTTGAAGCTTAAAGAAATTACAATGGAGGGCCAAAGTAATGATAGAAGATCTCCCTATTAATGTTTTTGTTTCGAGTAGTGATTGGGCTATTTCGATTTTGAAAAAAAAAAAAAAAAATTCGCGAACTGTTCGACCTGAACGAGTCGGACAAATTCGTACTGTTCGACATACATAGGTCGAACATATTAAAAGTGTTCGACATACACAGGTCGAACGTATAAATCCATACTGTTCGACCTGTGATGGTCGAACAAATACAAACTGTTCGGCAGGATGTTGTCGAACAGAGCCGATGGAAACCCTAAAAATTTCTGCGTTTTCGTTCGAAATTTTAGCGTCGTACAAATGGGAGAGTTCGGTTCGAAAATGGGGTGGAGGAGGAGGAGGAGGAGGAGGAGGAGGAGAGTTTTAGGGTTAGGTTGGGATGGGTTTGAATGTGTGTTTGGGGTTTGGGGTAGACTTAGAAATAATTGAATGATATGGTGGATTGGGGTGGGGTTATGTTTCATTTGGGTTAGGGGCATTTCTGTCCAGAATTGGGGTAGACTTAGAAATTTGTTCAGTCTAGTTTTCTATTAGCGGGGTAAACTTAGAAATTGGGGTCAACTTAGAAATAGGTGGGGTGCGTATAGTCGGACCCTAATAATAATAATGATAGTAATGATACAGATGTTTCTCTTCTCATTTCACGAGAGAGAGAGAGAGAGAGACATGAAATAGAAGAAAAGTATCTTCAAAAAAAAAAAAAAAATAGAAGAAAAATGAACAAGAAGCAGAAGTAGAAAGAGGAATACTTATAGGGAAGAGAGTTGATCGAAAGATGGGGAGACCGACGTCGCTTTGGCACGCAGCAGAAGGAGGCTCCGAACGGGCTGAGTGGGGTGCGGCTGGAGCGGTCGACGGCTCGTCGGATTAGGGGCGAGACTCGCGCGGCACGAAAAATAGTACGGCGGTCAGCGCCGAGATGGCTGGCATGAGCGACGGGAGGGAATTGTGCGGATCACCAACGCCCGTCGGGGCCGACCATTGGCTGCGGCAATGGAGGCCCCGACAGCGCTCGGGAATTTCTCGACGAAGCGTCGAGGAGGTCGGCCGGTGGTGGTTCCCGGCTCTGCGAGCCGGGCTTTGGATCCCGCGGGTTGGTCGGGCGCGGACTTGACCACGGGGCGGTCAGCACAGGGGAGGTCGGGGCTGGCAGAGATGGGCGACATACAGAAAGCATCGAGGCGGCGAGGTCATTGTAACAGGAAGGTGGTTAGGTTTCTGCCTTCTTCTTTTCCTTTTTTTTTGGTGTTGCTGCCGGCTGCGGTGCTCGTGCGCGACGGTGGTGTCCTGGCGAGATGGGGTTGACGGCAGTAAAGTTGGCCAAGGTTTGGATTCGACAGCGGGTGGCGGTGATGAAATTGGTGGTGTTAATTTGGGGAACCTGGAAAGGGGCACTGGGTGCCGGAGAGGCGGAGCCACGACTGTGGACTGGAACAGGAAGAAGATGGGGTTCGGTTGATCGTGTCCGGATCGGACACATGCATTGATTTGTATTTATAAAATTGGAATAAGATGGATATGACACGGACGCACGGGTCCGGACACGACTATGGTTAGCTACGGGTGATAATGGTGATGGACACGCGGATATGCGAACACGGATATGCAGACACGGATTATGATTTGTGTGGTGTTGATGATGGTTGCGAAGATGGATGTTTGCTGGTGGTCTGGTCAGTGGAACTAGTAGCGATGAGAGGGTTTATTTCTATGAACTTATATAGAGTATGACAAGGAGAAGATATAAGGAGAGATTGGATGCTATAACTATAAGAGAAAAATAGATTGAGAGAACTGGAACTGATGCCTATATATAAATTATAGACATATATCGTAGAAAATATGGCTTTGACGATAAGCAGAGAGAGATGATGCTAATAGTGGTTATTAATTATTCCATAGCCAAGTAAATTTTAAAACTAAATTAACCAAATCTTAATCCGATAAATTCTAAATTAATCAAAACTAATCCATAATTAATACTAGGTATTATCAATAATATTTAAAAATATATTTAGCCAAATCCAACTTAATACTTGATATCAATAAGACTTTAAAATAATATTTTAAAATAATATTTTGAAATAATACTCAGTATTATAAAATAATATAAACCTTAATAGATAAATATTTATATGTTTGATTTAAATCACATAGAGTTTAAATACAAGTTAACCTAATTGCCATAATATAAGCGATTGCAATAAGAAGTTTTAAAATAGTATTTAATATTACCGATGGTTGAAAGAATATGATTCCACAAATATAAATTTCATTTAAATTATCATAGCAATAGATTAAAAAAACAACCACTGATGGATTAGAATAACTCAAAAATATAATTTAGATTGATCAATCTAAACAAAGATTGATCGCAATAAGAATCTTAGAATTTAATGAACTTGCCTTTTTGAAATCAAATAAATATTAAAATAAATTATAAGGATAATTGATAATGAGAAATTTAAAAGTATATAAATAAATTATATAAAAATGGTTTGACAAATTCCTTCGTTTATCAAAATTATCTTTTATTAGAAAAATAAATTTTGTTTTCTACTAGAAAGTATTTAAGACAAAAAATAAAATAAATAAAAATTTAAAATTTTGGGAAGTGGGCTTACAAATCTACCCACCTTAAAAAAAAATTATCCTCAAAATTTTAAAGGCACGGTTAGGTAGGAATGGAATTTCGATCGATATGAATAAGGACGATAATTGATATGATTCATGATCAAATTAGTCACGCGTAATCGCGAATAGGATCAAAAATGATAAAAAATAATAAAATAATAGACAAAAGAAAATGTGATTTGGCACGATCAACCTTTGGTCAAAATGGTCTAGTCGACGACCAAGAATGTTTTAAGAACGATCAAAATTAAAATGGTTTGGCACGACCAATTTATAGTCAACATGGTTTAGTCACAATCTAAGTCATTTTGGAACGATCGAAATTTTGTTTGGCATGATTAAATCGACTAATTATTTAAGCAAAATTTATTTAGGCACAGGTCTAGAAGGATATGTGAATTGACACGACCAAAATATAACCAAAATAGTCTAATCGTGATCAAAAGTCGTTAAGGATGATTCAAACCGAAATCATTTTTAGCATGATTAATTATATAGGCACGATCATAGAATCATAATTTAGGTATGATTATGAATCTAGTGGAAGGAATTCAAAATAGGTTAAAAAGATTTCTAAGAAGACAAATGACAATTAGGAAATCGAAGGATAAGAAGAAAAGGTTCATGAAATAAGATGATAAGAATTGAATCAAATTTAAGCGAGGGTTCATAAAATTGGAACTTTGAAAATCAATAGTCACATGTCAAAAAGGACATAATATCTATAATATTCAAAAATCATATGTATATATGAAGCCATTCTACTGAGAATTTATGTCTTGCCAGTGTACATCTGGCTGCAGTAAATCCTTGGTTTCATGATTCAATTATAATATGATATCGAATACCCTATTAACTCTATCCAATATTGACATAAAGATAACTAAGATCAAATTAAGACATAGTTTTTAATAATCCTTGATAACCTACGCTTACTTGAAGTTACTTCAACTTAGGGATCATACCACGCCAGTGCGTTGCTGGCTGCAGTGAACCAGTAGTCTCGATAATTCAAATAAGTGACGACAGTACGTTACGATCGTGCCATCATAAGTCATCAGAATTATTCCAACAATATCTCTAAAATTTCAAAAGAGCTTTTATAACTTCAAACAAATTGATCGTGATGGAAAAAGTGTAAGTACCTGTCCTTGAATGAAAATATTCGTTTTAAAAATCAAACGATTGGTTAGGAAGAAAATGATCGAAGATGAGAGGGATATAAATTTTTAATTTATATTTCTCGAACATTCATAGATCGAGGAAAAACATATATATATATATATATATATATATATATATATATATATATATATATATATATATATATATATATATATATATATTGAATAACTAGTTCTACTACAACAAAAAACCCTTTTAATGACGGCTAAAAAGCGTCATTGATGACAAACCATGACGTTTTTTTTCCACGACAACCGTTATGAAAACGGGTGTTATAAATGTTTTTTAAAAGCGTCATAAAATAACCGTCATGAATAGTTTCTATAAAAGCGTTATGAATAGTTAATATATAGTGCACAATTCAGAACAATTTTAAAACGTCATGAATAGATAATATGTATAGGCTCAATGCAACACATTTATAACACTTTATACTATTCAAATTAGCACATTTATAATGCTCTATACTGCACAGTATATATTACATTCCAAAAACTTAATATTATATATCACCATCTTTATTACATTTCTCAAAATAGAGTACATATCAACATCTTCATTACATTGAATATCCAAATACAGATTGTACCCAGAAAATAGGAATAAATCTTTCTTTTGCTAACCAAATTATTAGAAATATTTACTTAAGTAGATTCTGATCATGGATCTTCTCTCTGCCATCTCTTGAAGATATCGGGAGTCCTAAAGAGAAGTAGTGTCGCAGCTGAGCGATCTGAAGGAGCAGCCAAATCATCATTGCCAAAAAAAATTCTTGTTCTTCTTCTTTTCCTTGACTGCACTGACCTTGACTGCCAATTCTCCAATAGCCCAACAAGCATTATTTGCCACTGATGCAGCCTCCTTACACTGACTTAGGTTCTGAAATAAACTATAAAGACTTTGGGGATCAAAGTCCGTAAAATAAAATGAACTCTGTAGTTTCAAAAAGATAAATAAATTAATCACTTACCAATTGTTTGGCTGCAACATTTAGAAATTCTGATAAGCGGGAGTGCAAATGTACAGGGCACACCTGGAAATATTTTGCAATTCTTAGAACTGCTGCAGCATGAAACCTTTTTAAATGAACAAGTATAAAGTTTCAATTTTTCACTCACTCTAGCAAGGTCTCCAAGAAGTGCAAGGGCACTTTGCCGTATATCAGCAGAATCATCCATGCAACATTGCAAAAGCAAGTCTCTCAAATTGCTTTGTCCGACCTACAGGCAAATCACAGAATATTGGAAAGTCCATTTTCGCCATAAGTATGAAAATGTACAAAAAACCTAGTACAGTAGATCACGTAACTGATAAGAAAGCAGTCACAAATAGAGTTTCTACCACCATATGACAAGAATTAACAAAGCAATTAGACCTTCGTATATGTACCTTGGTGAACCATTATTCAACACAAAACAAAAAAGTGTCTGGTGAACCATTATTCAACACAAAACAAAAAAGTGTCTAGGATCACTAGTACACAATACCAGAGGGAAAGTTCAAAAGATGCAGTCAAGCTAATACATAAGAAATACATACATCATACAAGAGAACCATTCTATGATGCCACAACAAAGGATGCAACAAACTAATTGTTTGTTCATCCAGTTCCCGATGGTCTGCATGGTTGCAACTGAAGACAATTTGGCAACAACTCATTTGTGGACACCACACTATGGATGGACGAGCATAAATAGAAGTACAGAGATTCTGAATCAAAATTATTTCACAGAAACCTACATAAAAAATAAATTCTCAGAGAAATCTGCATCACAAATTCTACGGATTGTTCTAAAAAAAATCATTAGTAGTCCATTTTCAATGGATACTTTCTTTTGAGAAAGTAAGCTAAAATTCAGCCAGGAGCACAACAGATGAGTAAACTAATCAAAAGCTGCACTTATAATCATAACAAATTCAAAAGTGCAAATCTTAAAAATAACGTTCAAGAAAACTTGTACATAAAGAGTGTCCTTCAAAACATAAAGGATATGGCTTTTACAATCCACATCTTACAAAGATGTACACCCATTTGCAAATGAACAGGTATGAATGCAGTAACAAAATATTCGACTCATGTAAACTGAGACTAACACATTAACACCTATCGCATAGACTTTAATAGTTCTACTTAATCTAGAGAATTCCTCCTGCTACCACTAGTATCTGGTTATAACACACCATTAAAAAGAAAAAAAAAGGAGGCACTTGGGTACCAACAAAGTTCTTCCGAGCCTAGGCGCAGAAGTTCAAAAGAAAGACAAACTGGCCAAAGCAAGGTACATGTAAGAAGAATAACAAAGCAAAAGCTACTTTCTCAGTAATAAACCACTTGCTTCTTCTAAAAAAAAAATCAATAAAGATAACATTAATTATAGACAAGTAACAAGTCAATCCATGTTTACTTTCTCGGACGCTGCAAGCCCACAAAGGGAGCCAGGATACGGTTACAAAGATGTTTGTGAACACGTGGATGTGTGTTTGGATGCTGCAAGCTTCTAGACGCATTTCCGCCACAGAGCCACCAATTTTGGCATTGCCTTGCTTCCTAGTATAATAATTCTTTACTGGCAAGCCAAAAAAAACCTTTAGAAGGGTTTGTAGTTAGAGCACACTGCTGTAGCTTCATATAAAGCTATTCATAAGACATAAATTAGCATGTTTTTACAACCTAAATTATGATATATAGAGCTCTGTTATTCAGAAAATACAAATTCGGGTTTCTATGGTATGTTTCATCATACCCAGACACAACTTCAGCAGGACTTTTTGCATGCAACAAGTTCTCTAAAATAGAATTTCTAAAAGGGGCCTTTATTCACAAAATGTCCACTTCAGGTTTTATCAATAAGTTTCTCAATCCTCACTAAGTGTTCAATGATGGCAACCAAAGTGTTTCCAGAAGTTAGATGAGCCGTATTGATAAAACTTTCATCGATTGCCATTAGTTTTCTGACTAGGAACTCATGAAACTCAATTATGGTGGTATGGAAACAGCCGGTTAGAACATTTTCATAAGATGGTCGCAAGTCCAAACAGTAATAAGCAAGATAGTAGGAGGCTGATTGGCTACTGTCAACAGATCCATGAATCAGAACAAATTTGAGCACAGTTAATATTCCAGTGATCAGTTTCAGGCAATTCACATAAAGTGCAGAAATGCCTGTCCCAAGCCCCAACAGATTAATCAAAATCAGCCTCTACACCATGCCCCGAACCAAGTCTCTTGGTTCCAACAAATGGAGAGATAAATTACATACCCAATACAGAGAAAAACATGCTACTTGAATTTTTTTTTTTTAAAAGCCAAGAAAATTTTGGTTTAAAGGAATACCTCTGGCATGACACCAGTACCTCCAGCAAGATCAGCAACTAATAAATTGATCCTCGTTAAGTTATGCCAGCCTGTCTCATTAAGCAAAAATAAGCTCAATGCTCCATCCAAGTTTACAGAAAAGTAACTAGTCAATCCAAGTTTACAAAATGGAATGGTTTAACAAACTTGTGAAGATAGCCTTGGTTCCGTTCTAACTAATAAATTGATCCTCATTAAGTAATGCAAGCCTGTCTCATTAAGCAAAATTAAGCTATACAAAATACTAGTAAAAAGACTCCATCATTGCCTATGTTTCATGGACATACAGATTCGACAAACACATTTTAGACACGACAACACGGATTCGGCAAGTATTTTGGTGCCCAACAATACACGACATGCATTTTGGAGTATCCATTACGTGTGTTCAACACAACACAATATAATTTTTGGAGTGCGCATGCTTCTTACCGGACATCGGCTTGAGGTACTAATTAAAAATTTAAGAAATTGTGCAGAGCATTAGGATTACGTGTGTTCAACAAAACAAAAAATCACAATAGTTGTAGCATCATTTTAAATAATGAAATTGACTACTATAGTTTATAGCAAGTGGTCATATAAATGTGGAGAAAAAACATAACATGATCCATAGCTAATAGAAAAAAAACCAGCACGATATTCTTAGCTCCAAGTAAGACTGGTAACAATTCTTAGCTCCCAGTCAAATCTAACATAACACTATTAGCTACCGATAAGATCTTTCTATGAACATAATAAAAATTCTTACTTCTTTAGGCATATAGCTACAGACGAGATCTTTCTATAAACATAATAAAAATTCTTACTTCTTTAGGTATATAGCTACAGACAAGATCTTTCCATAAACATACTAAAAACTCTTTCTTCTTTAGGCATAAAGAAAAGAAGGTTCTTACTAGTATCCATCCCTAAGACCACCAAACTTCTCCTGTCCTGCGGTGTCCCAGCAGTAGAATCGAATCTGTCCGCAATTTGTGTAAAAATCCAACGGATGGACTTCGACCCCGATGGTAGCTGCAAACAACAACAACAGGAAAACCAACCAAAATTACAAAACAAAAAAAGAAGCAAAATGCAATCTTTTTCCCTAACCATCAACAAAAAAATCCAAAAAATAGCAGATTCTTACGCTCATATTTCTTCTCAAATTCTCCGGTGAGATGCCTCTTCACAAAAGTAGTCTTCCCTGGAAGAGCAATGACAATATATTAAAACAAAAAAAAGGGTCTAACATATAATATATAAAAATATAATCAAAGCGATCGACAGTACCAGTGCCGCTGTCACCGACGATGACGAGCTTGAAGCTAGGATACTCTACGGTCTGCTGGTTGGGGAGAGCCTGCAATCAAAGAAGAAGAACAAGGCTGAGATGGAAGCTCTGGAACCTTCGTCGTCGTCGTCCGACGGAGCTAAGGTTAGGGTTAGGGTTTGTCGGAGGGGGCGTTGGGGCTAAGGTTAGGGTTTGTAGGAGGTTGAAAGAAGGAGGAGAAGGAGAAGATTAGAGTTTAGAAAAATTTTAGGGTTCATGGAGATAGAAATGAGCAAGAAATTGAAAGGGGTTTAGAAAATTTTAGGGTTCAGAGAGAGGAAGGAAGAGGGGGAGGAGGGAAGATCTAAAAATGATCGGGTGTGAAGGGTTTTGTTGGAAGTTTATTAATTACAAGTTTGCCACCGCTCTAAACAATTAATGACGCTTTGTTTTATAAACGTCATAAAAAGCCCAGAATTAGTAAAAACCGTCATAGAAATAAAGGTATTTTGAACTTTGATAACGCTTAGGTATCAGGCGTCATAAATACGTCTTATCGAGCGTTATTAAAAGGGTTTTTGTTGTAGTGTTCGGAATAGGTATATGAATAGTTGGGTCAGGTTAGGATCAAACACCATGGATGGAATTAAAACATTTGACTCTTAGAAAATAGATTAATATGGCTAATAGGAAATAAATAGGCGGTACGACTTTTATGATATGATGATGGTGATTAGAGGGAAGAAAATAAAATTGCACAAATGATTAGGAAATGAACCATAGGGAGGCTTAAATTACCAAGCGAAAAGTCTACCCACCTTGGGTCATACCCTCGTATTAAATACAACAATAGTATATCCTTCTATGAAAATCATCTAATAGGGTTCTAGAATTCAATAAATCCTTAGCCAAATCACATGGCCTAATAGCAACCTTAACTATCCAATAGTCAAACTGAATAAGGGACTCCTAGTCCTAGTCATCCCCCTAAAAATCAAATCAATCCTTATTGTGAATAAGCATTTTCTAGTCCCAGGCTCGCAATAGTACGACTAACTTAAGTACTATCACGAGTTCACAATCTTTTTACAAAAACTGACCTGTATGGACCACCGTAAAAATTTGTCACGACCCGTACCCGCTTTTAGGGATACGAGAGCGTGTCCATGACATTCTACAATGCACTATCGGTGGTAGAACGCTGTCTAGCCAAAATGCTCAAAATCACATAAATGATAACTTTATTGTTTATTCATTAATTATAATATTTACAAGATTTATATTTAAAGAAGAGTACAATGTTCTTACAGATATTAAAAATGACTATAACACCTCTATCTAACTAATCTCTATGTTTTGGCCTACAAGTACACCCGTATCTCCCAATGCTAAGAGAAGCCACAGTTAACCTAAAAAATATTGATTTCCAGTCAGGAATGGAACAAGCACACAGATTGACAGGCTATTCAAAAATATAATAGAATTTACAAGACATGAAAATAACATATGCGAGATAATCTAATAAATAAGACCGATATCAAGGAAAATCAAAAAAGAAAGTAGATAACTCTATAACAGGATATATCAACTAAAAGAATAGTAAATAGGGTGATATGGTATGTGGTGAAGAAACAAGAAATCAATTAAATGACAACTATCTACGTGTTCTGAAATATCGCGTTCGACGTATGAATGACTGGGGGGTAAATCCGGCACCCCGCACGTATAGTGCGCAGCTGCTATTCTCCATGAAAGACATGGAAGATGTTTCTGGGTACTTCACACGTCTACTAAGATATTTCTGCTCCCGACTAGTACTCATGGACTCGAACAAGTCACGAAACACTGAAACATAATAATCAAGAAATATATGTGAGGACCCTGACTTTTGGGAATTATTTTTTTATTTATTTTATAATATTTCTCTTTATTAGGTTATATTGTATATTTAATTAGGATTATATATGTAATTTTTCGTATCTTTGATTTTTGGGGCACAAGACATGCCCATCTCTCGAAATGCCCTTAATGATTTTTGTAGTAGACATGATGACCTTCAATTTGATATATCATGTCCCATCCAAACTTGTTCCATAGTATTCTTTTGACTTCGCACAACTTTGGGTCAATTTAGGCCATTTGATTATTTACCGTAATTCTAGAGCTAACTTCCAACTTGAGTTCATGACTCGACATTGATCAAAACCATTTGACCTAATATATGGTTTTGATCTATTTTGAGCCTACGACGCACATGCCAAGGGTGTGCCAATTAATTGAGTCCTAGTGTGCTATTTATTTACGAATGACACAAGAAACTCATTCGTTGACTTTTTCAAGTTTGGTTTGACTAGAAAATGTGTTTGGATCCTAACCTAACCAACCCCACTTGATAGAGCCATGTTAGGTTGCCATGACTTAGTAGAATTATTTTGAATTTATTTTGGTAGGTTACACATCCAAATAGATTTAAATACTATTTTGTGTATATATGATTATATTTATAATAGCCTAATACTATTGTCATGCCCCAGAACCAGAATACTGGAGAACGGGGGCAGACATAGCCAGCTACGTATAATGAAATAGGATCCACTCCACTATACGGTCACGGCTGTCTAGATATATGAGGGTTTATCTACAAGCCATCAGTCTTTTAAGGTCAACAAGAAGCCTAGTGTCTCAATCACAAGCAATTAAGTAAATATTACAAGATGTATGATCATTAAATATACAATAATAAGGCGTCCCAAATATTACATATTCAGCTAATCATGGAGCTAGTCGTTACAAAATGTTAGGACTAGTAAAAGTTTAGTCATACATGATCAACCCTAGGTTGCTAACCATGTTACAGCCCGTAGGCAGACAATAAGTAAAATGTACACGAGCTAACACTTGGTCGGCGGCTAAACGCCTCAAAAGAATAATTTTACAATAGAGTGGGGAGAGCAAAAATAAACCCACTCGTTGCCCTGGTTACGCCTAGTGTTCACCATCGGGCTGGAAAACCGGTAGATCCTCTGGAGCTGCTCTGGTATCTAGCCATACAAAACCAGCTGGGTCAGACCCCAGAAAGAGCAAGTGCCACAAAGGAGGCTTCACTTAAGAACCAAAACCAGCAATCGGCACAAGATATAAATAAAAGTAAGAACTGGAATTAAAGAAAATACACCAGGATGATATACGACGAGATAACCATGGAACTATTCAGATAACCAGGTTACAACCCGTAAACCAAACAAGGACCGGGGTTGTAACCCTTCGTCTGAACAGAACTTAGAATTCTCACCATTTATCGACAAGATAAATATAAGAGATCAGGACATGTAACAATCTTGATATTGAATTAAAGTAAAGCACGAGTAATCATGTCATGTCATAACCTTATACAGGATCGGGACGAGACAATGCTGGACTAGACTCCATCCAATCAATCACGGCCAAGCAAAGTGTACGGCTTGATAGTTTAACTAACTAGGGTTATCACAGGCCTAATTACTAGCAAGGTACAGTGAGATTATTCCACAGCCACAAGCCCTGCAGACCATCCAGGCTATCCGGACGCAATTAGAGTTGAATTCAAGTGGGTACATCGTCCAGGAAACACATGTACCCTTAGGTGACTTAGAAGGTGCAACACATGACAGTGTGCTGGAAATGTGCCCTACTCGACGGCAGGCTACAGATCCCAAGTGGGGCGCCCAGATAACGGGATTGCATGTAGCTGGGAAAATCTTTTCATGGCTACTAGATTATTCTAGTTGTTAGCCTTAGTCGATTTCAGTGGGTGCCCCTGACCGTGGTACTCAAGGATTCCCGTCCTAGACATGATGCAAGACAAGACGGGTTTATTTGTACAAGCACAATCGCCCACGGTGTCCAGATTAATTATACAGGTCATGTCATGTCAGGTAGCCGTCGTAACAGCTATTCGAGAAAATCATGTCAGGTTATCATGCCAAGTGTACTTGTCAGGAGTACGCCACGACGGGCCACTATCAGGTCATGTCAGGTTATCATGCCAAGTGTACTTGTCAGGAGTGCGCCACGACGGGCCACTATCAGGTCATGTCAGGTTATCATGCCAAGTGTACTTGTCAAGAGTGCGCCACGACGGGCCACTATCAGGTTATGTCAGGTTATCATGCCGGGAGTGCACCACTACGGGTCACTATCAAGTCATGCTCAATTATCAATTACAAACATATCAAGTAAATTTGTGATTATCAAGTTCAGGACAAAAGGCGTAAGGATATAAAATAGACGTTAAACATCTAATAAAATATCAATATACAAGGCTATAGAAGATCCAGGGTAAGCAGGCTACGCTCAGGTCAGGCTACGCTCAAGCCAGGCTACGCTCAGGTCAAGCTACGCTCAGGGCAAGGTCAACGCTCAGGGCAAGGTCATACGCTCAGGGCAAGTTATACGCTCAGGGCAAGGTCATATGCTCAGGGCAAGTTATACGCTCAGGACAAGGTCATACGCTCAGGGCAAGGTCATACGCTCAGGGCAAGGTCATACGCTCAGGGCAAGTCATACGCTCAGGGCAAGTTATACGCTCAGGGCAAGGTCATACTTCTCCAAAAGACAGCGTATGGACTCCACACAACTCCTGACTATCCAAGTGAGCGTATGCAAGTCATACGCTCCAAAAAGGCAGCGTATGGACTCCATACGACTCCTGGCTATCCAAGTGAGCGTATGCAAGTCATACGCTCCAAAAAGGCAGCGTATGGACTCTATACGACTCCTGGCTATCCAAGTGAGCGTATGCAAGACATACGCTCCAAAAAGGTAGCGTATGGACTCCATACAACTCTTGGCTATCCAAGTGAGCGTATGCAAGACATACGCTCCAAAAAGGTAGCGTATGAACTCCATACGACTCCTGGCTATCCAAGTGAGCGTATGCAAGTCATACGCTCCAAAAAGGCAGCGTATGGACTCCATACGACTCATGGCTATCCAAGTGAGCGTATGCAAGTCATACGCTCCAAAAAGGCAACGTATGAGGACTGCGCTGTACTAAAGAGCGTGTGCAACTCAGTGGCGCAAGCTAAAAAGCTCGCGCACTGCTCACTGTCTTCTCCAAAACAGCAAGAACTCCATGGTTGAACTCAAAGCTTCAAAAATCCATAACTTGGTCAAAATAAGTCCAAATCTAACTTTTCAAAGGTCAAAATTGGGTAGAATAAAATTCTCTACAACATGGAACCATCAAAACTTGAAAACAAAGAAGTTTAATAGATCAAAACCATCAAAATCCAAAAATAACAAATTTCTAGATCTACAAAAATTAAAGCCTCAAAATGGAAAATGACAAGTTCTAATGTGTCTTAGAAACGTGAGGAGAAGCTAATGGAACAATAAAAATGGGTTCTCTTGTGGAAGCAAGTTGCACTTGCCTAAGCTCTCCACTCTCTCTCTGGTGGTTGAAGAAGTAATAGAAGAAGAAAAAGAGTAATGAAGAGAGAGAAATGAGAAAGGGTAATAAATATGAATGGTGGTGGTAGGTAGGGGGTTCACCTTGGGTTCCTCATAAACCTAATCAAAACCAAGCCAAGCCGAACCAACCAACCCGAACCAGGAATAAACCAAGCCCAGAAGGAAATGCCAAGCCAGGAAATCATGCAATACAAGAATAAAATACGTACACGTATTCCAAGAATACGTAATACGAACCACAGGCATTATAACTCTACCCACCTTAAAAGAATTCCGTCCTCGAAATTTAATCAAGAGGCTAGAGTGGCAAGGACAAGCTATACTAATCATAGGCAAGCTATACTAAGCAATCAATCATGCAATTATGTATGTAAGCAAGGAAATCGAAGGCACGAGAAAGAGGAAAGATATCCTGCTAGGAACCTCTCTGCCGGTTCTGGATCTGAGCTTGGACCTGGGCATACTGCTGGGGTCTTTGTAGCTGAAAGGCTAGGGCCTGAGGCGGCAATGGCCTTGGAGGCTGGTACTGCTACTGAAACACTTGGGCCTGAGGCGACAATGGCCTCGAGAATGGATACTGCTGCTGCTGCTGGACTGGGGCTGGTCCCCTTAACGAAGGACTAGTCTGGGCCGATAAGGAGGAACCTGCTCTATTCGGACAGGACCCTATCTTGTGGTTCGGTGCTCCACAAGCCAAGCATAATCCCTGTGCTCTGCGACACTCCGAAACAACGTGCCCTGGCTTTCCACAATGAGTGCAGCCCATTGCGGAAGACTGCTTCTGCTTCTGCTGCTGAGGGTGCATCGGAGTTGAATGCTGAACCGACGTTACTGAGGCCGCCTGCCTCGGAGTTCTAATTGTCAAAGCCCTGACTGCCGAGGCTGGTGCTGTCGACTGGGTCATCTGGCCGTGATATCGCTTCCGACCTCCGGTCCTGTCTACGATCCTGTGGGAGATATACTCGTGCCTCCTAGTTGCCCTCAGTACTGCATCGAAAGTCTGATGCTCAAACTGTTCCACTGCCAACAAAATCTCAAGGTGGAGCCCCTGCTGGAACCGCTGGAATCTGTCAAACTCGGTCGCCACCAAAGTGGGAGCAAACCGACTAAGCCTCGAAAACTCGGTCGCATATCCGTCGACCGTTCTGCCTCCTTGCTTCAGATTGGTGAACTTGGTCTGTAGATCATACCGAGCCACCGCATCGAAGTACTTAGTCTGGAATCTCTCTCTGAATAGTGCCCATGGAATAGGGGCCACTAATCCTACGGCCTGTGCTGCCCACCATCTGTGGGCAAGATCCAGTAACTGCAGGCGCACCACGGCCACCTTCTCGTCTTCCGGGGTCTTGGCTGCCTCTAGAATGACTTCAGTATCCTGGAGCCATGTATCGGCAGTGATAGCATCTTCACTGCCATCGAAGAATGGAGGGTTCAGTCGCTTGAAACTGTTCGCTGCACTATTCCTTGGATGACCGCCTCTGTTCAAAGCATCTTCCACTGCCTGGTGCAATACATCACCTCGATGATCTTGGGAGGCTAACAGTGTCCTGATGAGTCCCACCAAGGTGCCATCATCAGGCTCTGCAGGCTGGACTGGCTGAACTGGCGGCTCTCCTCCAGTAGGTATGACTCGGAAGGCTGCTCCTGAGTGCTGGACCTGATCTTCTGGTTGCTGCTGGTCCACGGGAGGTGATCCGCCTTACTGATCGGCAGGTCCAGGTTCAATACCGCTGAAGAAAACGACATGGAAACAATAAGGAAGGACCAGAACAGATCAACGATTACAAGCATGTGATCAGGACAAGAATTTCAGGAATCAAGAGGATACGAGCAGAGATCAAGGGCGAGTACTGATTGAGACATCTATTCAGTAAACCCTCACATATCTTGATTTACAAGACCTGCATGGGCCACCACTTAAACCATGTCACGCCCCAGAACCAGAATACTGGAGAGCGGGGGCAGACATAGCCAGCTACGTATAATGAAATGGGATCCACTCCACTATACGGTCACGGCTGTCTAGATATATGAGGGTTTATCTACAAGCCATCAGTCTCTTAAGGTCAACAAGAAGCCTAGTGTCTCAATCACAAGCAATTAAGTAAATGTTACAAGATGTATGATCATTAAATATACAATAATAAGGCGTCCTAAATATTACATATTCAGCTGATCATGGAGCTAGTCGTTACAAAATGTTAAGACTAGCAAGAGTTTAGTCATACATGATCAACCCTAGGTTGCCAACCATGTTACAGCCCGTAGGCAGACAATAAGTAAAATGTACACGAGCTAACACTTGCTCGGCGGCTAAACGCCTCAAAAGAATAATTTTACAATAGAGTGGGGAGAGAAAAAATAAACCCACTCGTTGCCCTGGTTACGTCTGGTGTTCACCATCGGGCTGGAAAACCGGTAGATCCTCTGGAGCTGCTCTGGTATCTGGCCATACAAAACCAGCTGGGTCAGACCCCAGAAAGAGCAAGTGCTACAAAGGAGGCTTCACTTAAGAACCAAAACCAGCAATCGACACAAGATATAAATAAAAGTAAGAACTGGAATTAAAAAAAATACACCAGGATGATATACGACGAGATAACCATGGAACTATTCAGATAACCAGGTTACAACCCGTAAACCAAATAAGGACCGGGGTTGTAACCCTTCGTCTGAACAGAACTTGGAATTCTTACCATTTATCAGCAAGATAAATATAAGAGATTAGGACATGTAACAATCTTGATATTGAATTAAAGTAAAGCACGAGTAATCATGTCATGTCATAACCTTATACAGGATCGGGACGAGACAAAGCTGGACTAGTCTCCATCCAATCAATCACGGCCAAGCAAAGTGTACGGCTTGATAGTTTAACTAACTAGGGTTATCACAGGCCTAATTACTAGCAAGATGCAGTGAGATTATTCCACGCCACAAGCCCTGCAGACCATCCAGGCTATCTGGACGTAATTAGAGTTGAATTCAAGTGGGTACATCGTCCAGGAAACACATGTACCCTTAGGTAACTTAGAAGGTGCAACACATGACAGTGTGCTAAAAATGTGCCCTACTCGACGGCAGGCTACAGATCCCAAGTAGGGCGCCCAGATAACGGGATTGCCTATAGTTGGGAAAATTTCTTCATGGCTACTGGATTATTCTAGTTGTTAGCCTTAGTCGATTTCAGTGGGTGCCCCTGACCGTGGTACTCAGGGATCCCCGTCCTAGACATGATGTAAGACAAGACGGGTTTATTTGTACAAGCACAATCGCCCACGATGTCCAGATTAATTATACAGGTCATGTCATGTCAGGTAGCCGTCGCAACAGCTATTCGAAAAAATTATGTCAGGTTATCATGCCAAGTGTACTTGTCAGGAGTGCGCCACGACGGGCCACTATCAGGTCATGTCAGGTTATCATGCCAAGTGTACTTGTCAGGAGTGCGCCACGACGGGCCACTATCAGGTCATGTCAGGTTATCATGCCAAGTGTACTTGTCAGGAGTGCGCCACGACGGGCCACTATCAGGTCATGTCAGGTTATCATGCCAAGTGTACTTGTCAGGAGTGTGCTACGACGGGCCACTATCAGGTCATATCAGGTTATCATGCCAAGTGTACTTGTCAGAAGTGCGCCACGACGGGCCACTATCAGATTATATCAGATTATCATGTCGGGAATACACCACTACGGGTCACTATCAAGTCATGCTCAATTATCAATTACAAACATATCAAGTAAATTTGTGATTATCAAGTTCAGGACAAAAGGCGTAAGGATATAAAATGGACGTTAAATATCTAATAAAATATCAATATACAAGGCTATAGAAGATCCAGGGTAAGCAGGCTACGCTCAGGTCAGGCTACGCTCAAGCCAGGCTACGCTCAGGTCAAGCTACGCTCAGGGCAAGGTCATACGCTCAGGGCAAGGTCATACGCTCAGGGCAAGTCATACGCTCAGGGCAAGTTATACGCTCAGGGCAAGGTCATACGCTCAGGGCAAGTTATACGCTCAGGGCAAGGTCATACGCTCAGGGCAAGGTCATACGCTCAGGACAAGGTCATACGCTCAGGGCAAGTCATACGCTCAGGGCAAGTTATACGCTCAGGGCAAGGTCATACTTCTCCAAAAGACAGCATATGGACTCCATACGACTCTTGACTATCCAAGTTAGCGTATGCAAGTCATACGCTCCAAAAAGGCAGCATATGGGCTCCATACAACTCCTGGCTATCCAAGTGAACGTATGCAAGTCATACGCTCCAAAAAGGCAGCGTATGGACTCCATACAACTCCTGGCTATTCAAGTGAGCGTATGCAAGACATACGCTCCAAAAAGGCAGTGTATGGACTCCATACGACTCCTGGCTATCCAAGTGAGAGTATGCAAGACATACGCTCCAAAAAGGCAGCGTATGGACTCCATACGACTCCTGGCTATCCAAGTGAGCGTATGCAAGTTATACGCTCCAAAAAGGCAGTGTATGGACTCCATACGACTCCTGGTTATCCAAGTGAGCGTATGCAAGTCATACGCTCCAAAAAGGCAGCGTATGAGGACTGCGCTGCACTAAAGAGCGCGCGCAACTCTGTGGCACAAGCTAAAAAGCTCGTGTACTGCTCACTGTCTTCTCCAAAACAGCAATAACTCCATGGTTGAACTCAAAGCTTCAAAAACCATAACTTAGTCAAAACAAGTCCAAATCTAACTTTTCAAAGGTCAAAATGGGGTAGAATAAAATTCTCTACAACAAAACCATCAAAATCCGAAAATAACAAATTTCTAGATCTACAAAAATTAAAGCCTCAAAATGGAAAATGACAAGTTCTAATGTGTCTTAGAAACGTGAGGAGAAGCTAATGGAACAATAAAAATGTGTTCTCTTGTGGAAGCAAGTTGCACTTGCCTAAGCTCTCCACTCTCTCTCTGGTGGTTGAAGAAGTAATGGAAGAAGAAAAAGTGTAATGAAGAGAGAGAAATGAGAAAGGGTAATAAATATGAGTGGTGGTGGTAGGTAGGGGGTTCACCTTGGGTTCCTCATAAACCCAATCAAAACCAAGCCAAGCCGAACCAACCAACCCGAACCAGGAATAAACCAAGCCCAGAAGGAAATGCCAAGCCAGGAAATTATGCAATACAAGAATAAAATACGTACACGTATTCCAAGAATACGTAATACGAACCATAGGCATTACAACTATATATATATATATATATATATATATATATATATATATATATATGGTCATGGTTGAGTTTGGATATGCAAAACGACTAGAAAGCATGACATGCCTAGTGTAGTCGGGTGCTTTAACTAGCATACTAGCCATGTTAGGAATACCATGGTAATATTTTGGTCTTTTGCATGTTAAAAATTCAAATTATAGCACAAGTCATATTTTTATTTAATTAATTAGCTAATAAAGCCTTTATAACTTTTTTGGATACCCGGTTACACCAAACCTTCCCAAACCTCTCCCAAGCCAAATCCAAACCTATATAGGCATGTTGGGCATTAAAATAAATTAATAACCATATATATTTAATATTTATTCATATTTGGATTGCATTTATATATATAAATCTAATTAGTTCCATATTAGAAAATGTTTATTTAAATCCTCAATCAATCAATTATTCAACTTATCAAATAACTAAACAAACCAAGTGGACCCCACCCTATAATATTCGGCCAAGCACTCCCCCCTTGGCCAAATATTCCAAGAGAAATAGGATTCTAATTCCTATACATACATAAAACCCATAAAAGCCCATACATATATATATTAACTTATACCCAAACCCTAACCCTAACTTAATTTCTTCTTCTTTCACCTTCTTGGCCGACCACTCCCCTACTTCCCCCTCATATTCGGAAGCACCTCTCCCCATGAAAATCATTATCTTCATCCCCTCCATTACACATCTCTCCATCCTTCACAAAAACTTATCTCCTCCACCATACATCCACCCAACCACTCAAAACGATTAAAAACTCTATCTTCCCCATCCAGCCATCTAGAGCCATTGCCAACCCCTCCAAACTCATCAAGAGCGGATTAGAAAGCAAGGATAGCAAGAAAGGTTGGAGCTTCGGCAAGGAAAAATCTTTACAACCCCTCTAGCAAGGACTTTTGGTAAGAAATCCTATTTTTTTCATCTCAAACCCTTGCTAAAATTCTGTAGAATATATGTTATTAAATCTGTAAAAATCATATTTTGATGACTTTTGTTATGTATAATCATCCAGAAAAGTTTCATAATTTATAGTTGTAATATTCATGCTTCGGTAGGATCAAATTGAGCCCCGTTGTGAAGGAACTATAAGTTATTAATGGATATTTTTGAAACTGAATTTTATGTGTGTTCATATATAAAAATTAGGATTTTTAAGTATTTTTTCACAAATTTAGCAACTCAAATCTGCTCGAAAACATTATAGGTCAAAACTAGCTATTTTCGGATAACCTGTTGACCTAGAATGTGTCACACTTGTAGCATAACTTAACCCTAGTATCCATGATGATATTCTGGGAAATAAGGTATTTTAATTCTGTTTAAAATATATTTTTGGGTATTTTAGCAATTTTGAGTAATTGACAATGTTCCGGACAAGTATCGGGTAGACTAGCTGACATAGTAGTCAACTAGTCATAAATTTTTTTAGAAATATTAATTCTGAAATTTTAGAGATAAATCTATAGAAAATTATTTTAAATATTATTTTTATGGATTTTATATGATTTTTAAGTATGTTATTGAAGTGGGGTCATAACCGATTAATTGGAAGGTCGAAAACCCTAAAACTGTGTTCCGATGTCTCGTTGGACACGTATATATGTTATAAAATTTAAGTAGTCCTACGAGATATATGAATATAATTAAAGTAGTTTAAAATATTAATATAGTTAATTAAGTTCTGTTATAAGTTTCATAAGTAGTTAAATAAATTATTTAGGAGCATTGGATTCCGGAGGCGTGGACACGGGAGCGAGACTTCATCTTCACATCACGAAACCAGGCAAGTACACCTTGCCAAACTTTACAGTACTTACATGCTTTTTCTATACTGCTATTCTTTTATGTCTCACTTGGTACATATTTCTCTCCTGCTTCATGTCATAGTTACTTTCTAGTTTTACGTGCATATAGATTATTACTCTTTCTTTTCTCATGTTACTCGCCATATTTTTCTATTGTGTTCATATATAGTTATAGTATTGCTTAGCCTCTGTCGTGTCCCTTTGACATGATTGAGCTGGACTTGACTTGTTGACTTATTGACTTGACTTGACTCGTAGTTCTAGGCGAGGACCTTGTGATAGACGATAACAATACTTGACCACTATCTGTTGTGAGCCCCTACTGAGCTATGATAGAGACATAATATAGGTTGTGAGCCCCCACTGAGCTGTGATCTATAAGGCCGTGAGTCCCCACTGAGCTGCAGTTTACTCTGATTTACTCTTAGTCATGTTTATCAGCACGATTCTCGATGGCATGCCACTTCCTTATATTTTATTCTTGTACTACTGTGCAGTCTTTATTTTTTGCATGTTAAAACTGTTAAAGTAGGTGTTTCACTTAACAAAATGCCTAATATTGGCTTTTGAAAGAAAACTAGAAAAAGTACAAGAGTACAAAATTGTTCTAGAAAGTATTGCTACGGATGTCAGATCTAAGAGCGATCACTTTGTTCCTTGGACCATACGATGATGATGAAGAAAACTGCTTGAAGAAGACGAACAATCGGAAGAACTAAGTCACCAGAAAGGTATCGAGCAACGGCACTGATGGCACAGTCGAATGCTTTTCTGCTTTGCTTCACCCTGTTCTTGAGAAAAAGTTGAAGAAATGCTTCTAGGAATATCACTCTAAAAGTATGAGTTTTCTCAGAATTTTCTTTCCTGTATCTCTATTGATCTCTTGATCTTGTCTGTGTTAAAAATAAGTCTATTTATAGACTAGACCCTCTGTGCGTAAAATACAATAAAGTTGGGTCTCTACGCGAGTAACTGTCACCCACGATGAAAATCATCCTCTACGCATGATGACACGTGTCCCATATAGAGTTTTAATCTCTACGCATGGTGACACGTGTCCCACTACTTCAAAAAATAGGGAGAGCACGTACACACGTTCCTCTATAAGTGAGACATAAAAGCCACGTAAGCAGACCACATTCTCATGTAGCCAGAAAAGATTGGGCGTAAAAATGACCCAAAATATACTTCCTGCGTAAAGTAGCAGACTAGGCATAAAATAGCCCAAAATAAACTTCTCGCGTAAAGTGGCTAAAAATAGCCTTGAGCGTAAAATTAGCTCAAATAAACTTTACGCACACAACAGCCTTGAGCGTAAAAGCTCGAATAGCTTTCGTGCGTAAAAGAAGCAATCTCTTGAGCGTAAAGTAGCCCATCTGCACACTAAACGACAGTATTGGGTTTAGTGTAAATCAAATCCTCTCGGCTTCTATGTAATCTTGCTGTCAGAAAATTATTGTGTCAGAACAAGAATCACACTCATTAAATGCAGCCTGACAGCCTGTCCTCGACATAAAGTTTAGCGGATAGCTCTCGCGTAAAGTAGCTCGCGTAGAAAGTAGCTCGCGTAGAGAGTAGCTCGTGTAGAGAGTAGCTCGCGTAGAGTTTTATTCTGTTTGATTTGTGTAAAGTTCTCAACTTCTTTGACTTAGTCTATGAAGCACTTTTTACGCTCCTACAAGACCCCCTTCAAAGTTTTTAAATATTTTCAAAATTTGAAATACTTTGAACAGAAGCGTAAAATCTGGGATATTCAACAGTCAGCGTAAAATTTAGGATACTCAACGGTCAACAGTCCGCATAAATGTCGAGATATCCAACCGTCAGCGTAAATTTCAGAAATTTGAACCGATTCAAAATTTCTCTATAAATAGAGCTTTTCGAGTACATAGAGAACTTTACTTGTCTCTTGTAATCCCAAACTTCTTTATTCTCTTCTTCTTCGAAATCTCGATTCGAATCCATGGCCCCCAAGAGCAAGTCCGTCGCCGGCAGCAATGGCAAGAAGCCCGCCGCCGATTCATCGTCGGTCGACCGCGCAAAAACCACCGTCCCATCATCAGCGACGCCCCGACAGAGCAACCCTACAGTAGCTCCGGCAATGAAAGGTAGAGCACAAAACTTCGGCCGCGAATTCGCCGGAGAAGAAGACTCGAGCTTTTCACTTCACGCACACGTTATACGTGTCAGCATAAAAACTGAGATAACAAAATATGCCCATGTTATACGTGTCAGCGTAAAATTCAAAACATACGCCCACGTCTATACGTGTCAGTGTAAAATCAAAAATACACTCACATCAATATGTGCCAGCGTAAAATTCAAAATACGCTCACGTCTATACGTGCCAGCGTAAAATTAAAAATACGCTCACGTCAACACGTGCCAGCATAAAAATCAAAATACGCTCACGTCTATACGTGCCAGCGTAAAATTCAAAATACGCTCACGTCAACACGTGCCAGCGTAAAATTTCACAAGTGAAAAGACTTTGCGTAAAACAAAGAATTTTTAAAAGTTTTTATCAACTTTAATAAGCGTAAAATTTGCATAGTCAGAGTCTTTAATCTTTATGTGTAAAACTCAGACCAAATTATCTGCATAAAAATTTCAAATTATATTTTCACTAACTTGATTTTTCTTTTTCTTTTGGCAGTGGATTTACAAATTCACCCACTTGCAGAAATATTTGGCTCGCCAGCTTGTATGGTGGGTTCAAATTACTTAGAGAATTTGTCTCACGTGGAGTTTCCCCAGTCGAATCTGGAATATCCTGCAGAGAGAGCACAACTGATAGCTGCTCAAGGGGACAGAATGCTGTTGTCCATGATAGATGAGGAAGTGTTGGTATCACTAGATGACCAACAATTTTTGAAGCCAGCCTTCTTATTCGGGGATGCGATAGACTTCAAATCACAAACACACCCGAAGAAAGAAGCTTGGGTGTTCAAGTTTAGGGAGAGGGCGATGTATCTCCCCGACATGGACAGGGATTATCCCTTATCGGCATTTGTCCATGCCACCCATCCCCGACAGATGCTATGGAACCTGACTCCTAGCAGTCATGGTAGGCCGAGCAAAATCATCTTCAAGAGGGATAGAGCCAACGATATGGGGTATCACGCCAGTGTTTCCAGTGGTGATGTTGTCCCTTTCTCTGGTTTATTACCTGGGTTCACACCAAGTAATGATTCTGCTCTGATTCAGCCAGTGCAGACCCAAATATTCATAAATAAGTTCATAAGGGCTGTAGTATTATATCCTCAGGCTAACCCTAGGCTACCAGGGTGGCTGTCACCTTATAACCAGAACTGGATCCAACTCAGTGCTTAGATCATGAAGAACTTCAAGACAGATTTGGAAGCCATTGGTCTGTATGAAGCGGTAGCCTCTACGAGCCAAGGCATACCGATGAATTGTAACCTATTCTTGGCTCTGATGGAGTTGTATATAAGTTCAACAGGAACTTTTGCAACTCCACTAGGTGAGATGGGTCTCGCCCTATACGAGATGCAATTCATCTCGAAGCTGCCGATAGGTGAAGCGCCCTATAAAGAATATGTTCCCTCCAATCAAGAACTGGCAGAAATCAGAGAGAAAAATCCTCGATTGGTTGAGGTCTACCAAGAGCTTATGTGCCATTATTTAATTTGTACCAGCATGTATGACAGCGGGTCTCACTTGGCATATACTACCAAATGGACAACTTATCTATTCTACCATGAGAATAGGATAGCCAAGAACAAGAAGGGAAGATTTCAAGAAAACAAGGCTCCAATAATCAACCCTTGTTCGATAATCCCTTCAGATCTGATCAATGGTTTAATGATCTCATATAAGTCTCCGGATCAGTATCTGTCCAAAAAGACCGAAAATATCCCTATGGGGACTGAAACTTTGAGCCATCTGAGTGGTATCCAGAAGATCTCGAGAGAAGCCTTGTTGGCAGACTTTCTATCTTTGTGGCTGCGGAGATGGATTGTTCCCGGGATCAGCACGTACAGTAGATAGAATTCACCAAAATGTATTGTGGCCGACAGTATGTTTGGTTTTTAAGGCCAGAATCAACTTGCTATCGACAATGGTGTGCCGAATAAACGCAGGTTTGCGGACTTTCGGTGAGGAACTAATCAATAATGCCCCTCATCGAAAGGATTTTCCTAGGGTAGAGATGCCCTACACTTATTTAATGGGCTAGTTACTGCATCATAATTGTAGTTTGTTGCTACCGGTCCCTGGAGATAATATGGAGGTCTTCCTCCAAAAATTTAACAAAGCCACATGGATAGCAACTACCGTGACACCCGAGCAGTGCTGAACTATTCCCATGGATGGAACTTCTTCTATACAAGACCACCAGTTCCAGCCGACTGCCTCGGCGTACAGTTTGAAGATAAAGTAGAAGGGAGGACTTCATTGCCTGTGCCAGTTCTCAAATGGCTACAGTACATCAGACCCTCATATCTGATGTACAGGAATGAAGACAGCTGTGCGTTCGAACCATATCTACCAAGTCGGTTCGCTCGCCAGTTTGGATATGACCAACTTCATGTTGGCAATCCCTCTACTAGCTTCTACCATCATAGGAAGCTAATTGATGGTACGAGAGCCTGGAGATACTTTAGTACCGCTTGTACCGGTGCTAAATTCAGAGTATCGACTGCTACCAGCACGACCGAGCTACATATACTTCATACGTATGCTCATTTTTATACATCAATCTGCTCCTTTGCCCTTGGCTACAACCTGAAAGGGAGTCTAAGATGGCCCAGGAAGGGGAATATTGAAGAGCCAGTCAGGGTATTTCCAGACATACCCGATGACGCTGCTGTTCCAGATGAGTATCTGGAAGTCATTCCTACGGGTGCTGGGGAAATAGCTACGGGACCAATTATTATTGGCAAGACCCAGAAACGGAAGCAAGGTACAGCTGCTACTCTTCCAGAGAAGACCCTTCCTAAGAAGAAGAAGAAGGTTACCGTCAAAGGGCCTTCTAGATCAAGAGCTGCTACCCCGGAGAATGACACTCCGGTCGATGAGCCGCAACATCTGGCATCTTCTTCAGCTCACCCTGGAGAAGGATCTTCGGCATCTCAACCAGCAGCATCAACAGAAGCTGCTGGAGTCCTATCTCCAGGATGCCTCAGTTCATCACTTCACCTGTCTTTGCCACCAAAGGCACAAGCTACTGAGGAGGCTGTCCTTACACATACTGTTGATCGAGAGATCATTCCATCAGATGAACCAGCTATTACTTTTGATGATGATGACTGGGATGGGGACTATGACACATACTTGGCACGTTCTGCCTCTACTCCAGGTAAATATATATCACACAAAATCTATACAAGATTATGTATTATGATTTTGTATGTTAATTTGTTTTGTTTAATTTATAGGCATCGTCACTGCAACAAAGCCTGTGGCTCCTCCTCCTCCTTAAGAAGATATTTATGAGGAAAACACGGAGTCTGAGGAAGAGGATTCTTCTTCAGAAGAAGACTCTGTTCCAGAAGAATGTCCTCCATCTATGAAGGTACAACAAGAGCCCGAAGTGTAGGCTCAGCCAAAATTGTCTCCTCCTGCTGAGGGCAGGGATAAAGAACAAACTGCAGTAGAACCCACGGTAGATGATAAAGCGGCTGCTGAGGAAGAAATAGACTTCAATGAAAAAACTGAAGTCCCAGAACCTGGAGAACCAGTAGCTTATGAAGGTGATGAGGATATAGTCGATCCATCAACTGAAGCTGGAGAAGTTGTAATAACATCCACATTTATTGCTACTGATCTAGTACAAGTTCCTGAGGAAACAGTATCTGAACCGGAGCCAGCTACCATAACTACCATTCCACCTGCACCAATCACCGCCACCGAAACTCAAGTAGTTTCGACTCCAAAAAGGACTGGAGTAACAAGTGCTGAAGACATTGTTCCTGAAGCTTCTGGAAATCAGTTGGCCATGGTAGCAGTGACAACAATAGCTTCATCTCAGTCTATTACCACAGCAACAACATATGCTCCTAGTCTTCAGAGAAGAGATCTGGTAGACATCGTCGCAATACCTAGCTCAAATACAGAAATTAATCTCTTAGTTGAAATTCATACTGAAACTTTCTACAAGACTCTGGCAGCTCTAATCAACATGGTCCTGAAGAAGGGCCTCAGTTATGAAAGCTTGAAGGCGGCTATTACTCTTACTATCAAGAATGTCGCCATGTTCAACGATGCAGCGAGAGCAGCGATACTGGAGAAGATTATGGAAGAACTTGAACAGCCCATTAGAGAATATCTAAGGCTGTCAAGTAAAACTACTGAAAGTCTCATCCAAGAGGAGTATGACGCTTTATCAGCTGAATACCTCGCTCGGGAGACTACTTTTAATGAAGCTCTCCATGATTACAGCATCAAGGTGGCTAAAGAAAAAGCTTTTTTGTGTGAAGCTAAGCCTCAACTGGATATCCAGAGAGAAGCCTATGAAACTTCGAATATAAAAATTCATCAACAGAATGATAGAATTCGCGAAGTCGAGGCTGAGCTGGCTCACTTGCAGGCGGAGGAGGAGCAGATGATCATAGCTCGAGACCAACATCTAACACAAAGCTCAATCTTGGAGGAACAAGTCTTCGAAGCTGAGGCTACCATCAAAACCCTTGACGAAGCCAAGGATAAGATTATAGTCACTTTTGTTGGACTTTCTCATATCTGTACTCCTGAAGCTCGACGCTCTGTAGCGACTAAGAATGTATTGAACTCTCGTGAAAAACGTCTAGCGGAGCTACAAAAATTGCTTGAGGATGTCTCTGCTCCGCCTTAGGCATATAAAGAATTTTTTGTAATTTTTTATCTTTTTTCATTCTGTAATGTTTACAAAAAATGAATAAAATATTCATTTTGTGACCCTATCATTTATTTTGAAAGTAAACAATAGGTATGAGACAGAAAACACTTATCAGAGGTAATATGGACATGACAAATCTTCAAAACTCAATAAATTATATCTATCCAGAGGTAATATGAACATGATAGATAATGAATCTTGTTTTCTGTTTAGAGCATACGATACTATCAGAGGTAACATGAACATGACAGATCGTAACAACTCAAAGAAAAATAGATTAATATCTATTCAGAGGCCAAATAGACATGATAGATAGGAAAAGAAGTAGACTTAATATGTATTCAGAGGTCATGAGAACATGATAAAGATCCAAAATTCTCTTTTAGGAGACAAGTAATCAGCTTAACCAAACACTGGTAGCTGGAGAATAAAGAAGAAATTCAAACATAATATTTTTTCAAGAATTTTCCATTGATCGGCATCATGAGCAGATCTCCATTAGGTTTAGACAACCTATAGGCACCATTAGAGAAGACTGTTTCGACTACATAAGGACCTTTCCATTTTGCTAGGAATTTTCCTTTGCTCTTATGAGTCATTACCATCGGTCTTCAAACAGCTAGAACTAGCTCACCAACTTTAAATACCCTCTCTTTAACTTTACGATTGAAAGTTCGAGATATACGGACTTGATATAGCTCAATGTGCTGTTGCGCTTGAAGACGCTTCTTGTCCAATCCTTCGAGTTTTTGGAGTCGTAAGCGATCATTATTCTCTGTAGTTAGCTCATTAACAATGGCTATTCTAAGAGATGGAATCTGGATTTCCAGCGGGAGAACAGCCTCACATCCGTAAACCAGTAAAAATGGTGTAAAACTAGTAGGAGTTCGGACTGTCGTTCGGTATGCCCATAAATATTCTCCAAGTTTCTCATTCCAATCACGTTTATTAGAAGAGATGAACTTTTTGAGAAGTTTAATGATTGTCTTGTTGAAAGCTTCGGCCAAACCGTTAGCAGCTGGATTATAAGCTGTAGAAACCAAATTTTGGATCCGATTCTTATCGCAGAATCGATAAAATGCCTGACTGGCAAATTGTGGTCCATTGTCATGAATTATTCGTTGGGGAATCCCAAAACGATAAATGACATGGTGTTTAATAAAACCAACCGCATTTGATGTTTTTACTTCAACAAGGGGAATCGCTTCTGCCCATTTAGAGAAATAATCCATTATGGCTAGGATAAACCGATGTCCCTTGACAGAAGAAGGGTTAATCGGACCAATAATATCTATGCCCCAAGCTTCAAAAGGCCAAAAAGCTGATGTAGGATGTAAGAATTCAGATGGTTGATGAATAAAATTAGCATAAATCTGACATGCTTTACACCGTCTGGCATAATCTACAGCATCTGATATCATGGAAGGCCAATAATACCCTATTCTTCGAATGCGGTCCTACAATTTTGGACCCGGTTGATGGGCACCACAAATACCATCATGAGCTTCATGAAGTATTTGCTTAGCTCCACTCTCGAAGAGACAACGCAGCAAAAGTCCGTCATAAGAACGACGATATAACATCTGTAAAGAAGAATCATAGTAAAATCGAAATAATCGTCTCTTGATTGATGCAGCTTCTTTTGGATCTTCAGGTAAAATCCTATGGACCGCATAATCAATTAATGGACTTCTCCAATCTCTTAGTTGAGAACTTGATTCTGTAGTATAACTCTGTTCAATATGTAAGTTATTCTTTATACAGAATAAGTCTCAATCCAACAAAGTGATGGTATTTTGTCTTCTAATTGGAACAGCTAAGTCTGCAGCTAAACTAGCAAGAGCATCAGCTTCCAAATTTTGAGAACGTGGTACAAATTCGATAAAGAACCCTTTGAATGAAAGGACCAATTCGATTACCACTTGATGATAAGAAATGAGATTAGGATTTCTGACTTCATATGTCCCTCTGACCTGATTAACAATCAGTTGAGAGTCTCCATAAGCTTCCATGAACTCAATGTCCAATTCTTTTTCTATTTGAAGACCAATCAACAGAGCATTATATTCTGCCACATTGTTGGAGCATGGTTCATTAAGAGAATAAGCACGGTATATGACCATTTTATCAGGAGAGACCAAGACGATGCCTACTTCGGAGACAACATTGCCTTTAGGTCCAACCCGCGATGCTCCATCAAAATATAGTTGCCAAATATCATCCTTCAAAGTCATGTTGCAATCCACAACTTCATCTGGAATGTCCTCATATAGCTTCGATGTTTCAGGTATAGGGTGAGCTGCTAAGAAATTAGCTAATGCTTGACCCTTCACTGATTTTTGAGGTACATAAACCATATCATAAGGAGTAAGCAACATCGCCCAGGTGGCTAACCTGGAGTTAAGAATGCTCGATTTTCTCATTAACACCCGAATAGGATTTATCCTGGATATGACATGAATAGTCTGTCCTGACACATAATGTCGTATCTTTTGAACAGCAAAAACCAAAGCCAGACATTCCTTCTCCACAGGAGTATACCTGTGTTCAGCTCCGACCATCATTCGGCTAAGATAATAAATTGCTTATTCATGGCATTTATCACTTTTCTGTGCAAGAAGAGCACCAAAAGAATGATCTAAGGCTCGAACATATAGCAAAAATGGTCTTCCTACCACTGGAGGCACCAGAACAGGTGGATTTGTAAGGTATTGCTTGATGTCATTGAAGGCTTTCTGACATGCTTTATCCCATACAAAAGATACACCTTTCTTTAATAGACGGGAGAAAGGTTGACATCTCCCAGAAAGATTGGATATAAATCTCCTGATATAAGCAATGCGACCTTGGAAGCCACGTAGTTCTTTTAGATTGCATGGAGGACGCATTTCAAAAATTGCTTTGATTTTGTCAGGATCAACATGGATACCCTGTGAAGTGATGACAAATCCCAAAAACTTGCCACTGGAAACCCCTAAGAAAGACTTAGTGGGATTCATCTTGAGTTGATGTTGACGTATCAACTCAAATACTATTTTCAAGTCTTGAATGTGATCATCTTTTGATCGACTTTTGACAGCAATGTCATCTACATAACATTCAACTGTTTTTTGTAGATGTTCTTGAAAGATGTTGCTCATAGCCCGTTGATACGTAGCACCGACATTTTTGAGAAAATGGCATAACTGTATAGCAATAAACCCCAAGGGGTATACGGAAAGCGGTATGCTTTTCATCTCCTGGATGCATCTTAATTTGATTGTATCCTAAAAATCCGTCCATAAAAGACATGCGCTCAAAACCACATGTATTGTCTATCATGACATCGGTAATCGAAAGTAGAAATTCGTCCTTTGGACAAGCTGCATTAAGATCCCAAAAATCAATGCAAACTCGGACTTTTTTGTTCTTCTTCAAAACATGAACAATATTGGCAACCCAGTCCGGGTGTTGTTCTTCACGAACAAAGCCACATGTAATCAACTTTTTGACTTCTGCTTCAATTGTATCCATCATATCTGGTCTAAAATGCAGCTGCTGTTGTTTTACAGGCTTGGCATTAGGAAGAATATTGAGTTTATGAGTAGCTACTTTAGGATCTAGACCCGGCATATCCTCATAACTCTATGCAAAGATATCAATATATTCTTTAATCAGTTTTATCAACTCTTCCTTTTCATCTTCAGAAAGATTTTTACTGATGAATATTGGCTTAGACGTAGTTCCATCTCCAACATCAATCTGGACAATTTTATCTTCCGTAGGTGGCTGTCGCTGTTTAAAACGAAGCTCCCACTGAGTGTCCATTTATTGAGCCCAAGGGTCATTTTCAAATGGCTCAGTTTCATCATCAGTTTGAACCATATTAACTGAGAATACACACTCAGAGTCATCATAATGGTCTCCTCCAGAATATAAGGATTGTAAAAAACTGGAAGAATATTCTTCCGTATTTTCCTTGCACATGTGGGGTATATCTGATTCGATGAATTAGATTTCTTCAGAATCTGAGGATTGTGAAGAACTGGAAGAAAATTCTTCTTGTATATCTTCGTTAAATATGTGGGACGGATCATATCCTAATCCATGACGAGTTTTCTGGTAAAACGGATCACCACATAATGGTAATCGTCTACCTTTGCCTTGATTGAGACCTTGCATAGTCTTCAAATCATATCCTATATTCTGGATAATCTTAAGAGATTGTTGACTATATTTGTCAATTCGGATTCTTCCTTTATCTTTGTCTCTGAGATCATCCGTATGAGCAACAGGGATATTTCTAGCTAGGCCAAACACAATTTGGCGCTTGTTTTTCTTATTAGACGGAATCACAAAATAAGATTCTTCATGACGTCTATAAGTCACACAAGCTTGTGATGATGAGGCTACAAGGAGAAGATGTTAAGAACCTTCGAGCATAAGGTCCAACATCGACATGAGGAGGAAAAGAATTTTTCTTATGATTAATATATAAGGTTTCCTCTGTATTCATGTCATTTTCATATTGATGACTTTGATCATCAGAAGATAAAGTCATTCTTTCAATAAATTTGACAGCCCTGTACTCCAAAAGGAAATCTTCATTGATATTAGAAAGTACAGAATGATCAATATTTACATCATTTACAAGTTGACTACTACGCTTTGGATTGATAATTAACGGACCGTCATCCGTCTTCTGCGTAGGCTTGCCAAGGTTGATGATCAGTGGCTCTGGCTCATTCGTACGAGAAGTATATCATTTGACCTTGATCATGAGAGGTTGAACTTGGCTTTTGACTGGAATCTTCACAGAGTCCTCAGATGAAGCTCGAGTTCTTCCTTTGACTTTGATCATCAGAGGTTGATCATTGACAGGTTGGGATTGGATTCGACCTTTGACTTTAATCTTCAAAGTTTGCTCTTCCGGAGGATCTTCATTGACAGATTGATCTTCTACAGGTGATCGATCTTCGGCCATATCCAATATCTCCTTCACATTCTCCTGCAGCTTGTAGAGTATTGAATCAGAGAAATAGGCTTCAACACCCTTAAAAGGATTGATATCTGCAAACTCAGTCTTCACAACCCCTTGAGAATCTACGTACTTGGAGCATTGGTGGAGAGTTGAAGGCACAATGTTATGCTCATGTATCCATGGTCTTCCAAGAAGGATGTTGTAAGATACATCCGAGTTAATAACATAAAAGGTCGCCATAGTTCAAAGATCACCAATTTGAATCTTCAGACGAATCTTCTCCAGTGGTTTACTCTTTCCAGAGTTAAAACCAACTATTGTGGTACTAGTGTAAGTTAAATCACTAATAGGAATCCTCAAGGGTCGTAGCATACTCTGAAGAATAATGCTAATAGAAGACCCAGGATCAATATAAATCCTGTCAATTTCAGTGGATTCAATATACCCTGTATAGCATAGAGGCCTGTCATGCTTATTATGCTTCAATAGCATATCTTCTTGTGTGAAGGTAATATTAGGAATTGCTTCCATCACACTATGACATTATGGACATGACATTGGTATATTGTCAGGACTCTTGAGTTGAGCTAAGCATGAATCAGATTGTAGCAAAGCTTCACTCAAAGTTTCGCGACTTTCTTTAGAAAGGTGAAGCAGCTCAAAGATCGAAAGTCTAGCCGGAGTATTAGCTAACTGGGCTAGAATATCAAACTTGTAGGGCTTCATCACTACCCCTTGATTTGAAGCAGATTTTAATGGAACATCAAAGCATACTGCTTTCTGTTTTCCTTTCTCAACCACAGATGGTTTAGCAGGAATAAGAGATGGTTGAGCTGGTAATGTTTCAGCAATGTCCTCCGCTTCTTTAGAGGTTCCCTCATAATCTTTGTGGTACTCTTTTCCAGATCTCGTACCAGCAAAGGTTTCTTCTTCAGGCTCAGGAGAATGAAGTACCGTATTACAGGTTTTATTCTTCTTTCCCTTAGTCTTCTTCTTGCAAGATTTTTTATGAGGGACTTCAAATCCCAATCCAACAGTGGATTTTTGACTTTGAAGTTGTAAAGGAAGTCGTATTCCTTTATCATAGTTCAAACCTTTCGTCTTTTGAAAATCGTAGCCCATCTTTTTTATGAGATGGACTGATTGTTGACTGTACAAATGAGTGGGTAGCGGACTTTCAATAGATAGTTTAACAGAGGAAGAAAAAATAGAAACTTCTGCAACCACAGAAGGAGGCATAGAGACTTCTGTAGCCACAAGAGAAGGAGGAATAGAAACCTTTGTAGCCACATGAGAAGGAGGAATACTCGGGACAGAAGGAAATATCCCTGTAGGAGCTTTCTCATATGCAGCAAAGACTTGTTGTGCCCTGTATAAGGGGACACTATTCATTGCTAACCATTGCTGATGAGTAAGTTTAAGTTTGGTAGGAGGAGCCAAACTTGGAGGGCATATATTCAAACCCCTCAATCTATCCTCCAAAGGAATGCCATCCCAAAGATGATCCAAATCATCATGATCTGGAGTTACAACATGAGAAATCATGTTGCAGGTTTTGACTTTTTTACCTTTCTTGGATTTTGAAGTTTTATCTTCATCTTCCATTTCAGGTACTAAATCAGGATGTACCCACATGATTTCACCATTTTTCAATGTGAGAGGCAATAATCCTTCATGTTGCTCTCTAGCAGGCGGGAGATTTACAATTTTTATTGTCGCCTTAGGAATTGGGACAATCCCATCTGGAATTTGCTGTGGAGGAAAACCTCTAAATTGAAGAGAAATCACATTAGTTATAACCGTATGCTCATCATTGTTTAAAGCGATGGCATTGGCATTTATCAACTCTTGGATTTTCTTTTTTAAGATGTAGCAAGCCTTGGTAGGATGATTTATGTATCTATAATAGATACAATATTTAGAATTGTCAGTCAGATTTATCTCATTATGCCTTTTTGGCTCTGGAATCTGGAGTTTACCACTCTTAACAAGACATTAAAATATCCCTGGGATATCACTGTCATCAAAAGAGTATTCTTCCTTTGGTTTGGAAGACTCCTGATTATTCGGCATCATTTTGGGTTTTGAAAGATTAACCACTAAGGTTTCCTTCCCTTTCCTATTGCAATTGCCGAAATTATTGCCTGAAGAGCCTTTCTTTCCCTTGTCTTCTGAGGCAAAGATCATCCCATGTTCACGAGCCAACCTACCATTGGTCTCGGCTGAAACTGCAGCTATAATGAACGAGGCCCAATCTGTGAATTGAGAACCCGTAAAGACAGCAATAGATGGTCGTAGATTCATCTTGCACATATCAATCAATGCTGAATCTGGCATGCCAGGAGGCATTTTCAAAGTTGCCTGTCAGAAACGTTCGATAAACGTCCGAGTATCTTCTTTATCCTTTTGTTTGATTTCTATTAGGGAGGACATATTCATGTCCATGCCTCATTCATAGAAGCGGGAGAGAAACATTGCTTTAAATTCGTCAAAAGACGATATGCAATTGTCGGGTAGACTGCGATACCAGTCATAAGCTGAACCCGTTAAACACCCGATAAAAACTCGGGTAAGAAGAGCATCATTCTTCTGCAGATGTACAGTCATAATATCAAAGTAATTGATATATTGATTAGGAGAGGCCTTTCCATCAAATAACACCATCGATTGTTGTTTCACTTAACAAAATGCCTAAAAATTGGCTTTTGAAAGAAAACTAGAAAAGTACAGAAAGTACAAGTAATCTAGGAAGTATTGCTATGGAAGTCTGATCTGAATACGATCACTTTGTTCCTTGGACCATACGATGATGATGAAGAAAACTGCTTGAAGAAGACGAACAATCGGAAGAACTAAGTCACCGGAAAGGTATCGAGCAACGGCACTGATGGCACAGTCGAATGCTTTCTTGCTTTGCTTCACTCTGTTCTGGAAGAAAAGTTGAAGAAGAATGCTCTGGAAAATCAAAGTCTCTGGGCTCTGATCTCTATGTATTCTCTCCTATCCCTTCTGATATGTGAAAAATAAGTCTATTTATAGACTTGACCCTTTGTGCGTAAAAAGCAATAAAATCGGGTTTTTACGCTAACAACTGTCATCCATGGCGTAAATCACCCTCTATGCACGTGGACACGTGTCCCATGTAGAGTTGTAATCTCAATGCATGATGATACGTGTCCCACTATCTCAATAAAATGGGGAGAGCACGTACACACGTTCCTCGAGAAGTGTGGCATGAAAGCCACGTGGGCAAACCACGTTCTTAAGTGGTCAGAAACAACCGGGCGTAAAAATGACCCAAAATACACTTCCAGCGTAAAGTAGTAGACTAGGCGTAAAATAGCCCAAAAATAGACTTCTCGTGTTAAGTGGCTGATAAAACAGCCTTGGGCGTAAAATGTAGCCCAAATAAACTTTACGCATACGTCAACTTTGAGCGTAAAAAGCTCATATATTAGTCATACGTAAAAGAAGCCATCTATTAAGCGTAAAGTAACCCAATCACACACTAAACGACAATATCGGTTTCTGTGTAAATCAAATCTCTTCGAATTCTGTGTTATACGATGTCAGCAAATCATTATGTCAGATTCATTATCACTTGCATTAAATGTATGATCTGACAGCCTGTCCCCTTCGTAAAGTAGTGTGCGTAAAACAGCTCACGTAAAGTAGCCTGCGTAGAGTATCCTGCGTAGAGTAGCCTGCGTAGAATAGTTTGTTGACTCTTTTTGACTTGCGTAAAGCTCTATTTCTTTGACTTGGTCTATGAAGCATTTTTTTACGCTCCTACAAGACCCCCTTCAAAGTTTTCAAATATTTTCAAAATTTGAAATACTTTGAACAGAAGCGTAAAATTTAGGACTTCACCAGTCAGCGTAGAATTCGGGATATCCAACGGTCATCCGCGTAAAAGTTGGGATATCCAACAGTAGGCGTAAAATCTGGGAATTTTAACCAATTTCAAAATTTTATAAATAGGGCTTTTCGAAGAGAGATAAGAGTTTACTTCGTCTTTCGAAATCTTAATCTTTCCTCTCTCTTCTTCCTTCTTCGATTCTTGCTTTGATTCGATGGCTCCCAAGAAGTCGTCTGCCGCCGGCAGCAAAGGCAAGAAGCCCGCCGTCGATTCCTCGTCGATTAACCGTGCACAAAATCCCATCCGGTCATCAGCAGCATCTCAACAACGCAACCCCGACGTGGCTCCTCCAATGAGGGGTAAAATACTGCCCTTTGGCCGAGAATTCGTCGGAAAAGAGGACCTAAATCTCTAATTTCACGCCCACGTTATACGTGTCAGCGTAGAAATTAAGATTACAAAATATGCCCACGTTTATACGTGTCAGCATAAAATTAGGAAAATACGCCCATGTCTATACGTGTCAGCGTAAAAATATATAAATTACGCTCATGTCTACACATGCCAGCGTAAAATCTAAAATACGCTCATGTCTACACATGCTAGCGTAATATTCATAATACGCTCATGTCAACACATGCCAGCGTAAAATTTATAATATGCTCACATCAACATGTGCTAGCGTAAAATTCATAATACGCTCATGTAAACACATGCCAGCGTAAAATTTATAATACGCTCACATCAACATGTGTTAGCGTAAAATTTCATAATACGCTTATGTCAATACATGCCAGCGTAAAATTTATAATACGCTCACATCAACATATGTTAGCGTAAAATTTTACAAGTGAAAGACTTTGTGTAAAACAAAGACTTTAAAACTTTTATCAACTTTTAATAAGTGTAAAATTTATATAGTCAAAGTTTTTTACCCCTTTATGTGTAAAAAAAACTTAGACCAATATATCTGCGTAGATTTTCACTAACTTGATTTTTTTTTCTTTTTCTTTTGGCAGTGGACTTGCAAGCTCACCCACTCGCAGAAGTCTTTGGCTCATCAGTGGGTATGGTGGGCTCGAATTACTTGGAGAACCTGTCTCATGTAGAGTTTCCCCAAGCGAATCCGGAATACCCCATAGAGAGAGCTCAGTTGATAGCTGCCCAAGGGGATAGAATGATGCTATCTATGATTAATGGAGAATTGTTGACTTCACTGGATGGCCAGCAATTTGCAAAACCAGCTTTCTTGTTTGGGGATACAATAGACTGCAAGTCGCAAACACACCCCAAGAAAGAGTCTTGGGTATTTAAGTCTGGAGATAGAGTGATGTATCTCCCTGATATGGATAGAGATTACCCCTTGTCCGCATTCATCCATGCAACCCATCCTCGACAGATGCTGTGGAATCTGACTCCTAGTAGTTATGGAAGGCCAGGTAAAATTATATTCAAGAGGAAAAATGCCAATGACATGGGGTATTATGCCAGTGTTCCCAATGGCGGCGGCGTTCCATTCTTTGGTCTCTTACCAGGCTTTACTCCGAGTGAAGATTCGGCCTTAATCCAACCAGTGCAAACCCAGATGTTCGTCAATAAGTTCATGAGGGCTGCTATATTGTATCCCCAATCAAACCATAGGCTACCTGGATGGTTAACTCCGTTTAACCAGAACTGGATCCAGATTAGCGTTTGGATGATGAAGAACTTCCAGACGGAGTTGAAAGAAATCGACCTGTATGAAGCAGTGGCTTCCACCAGTCAGGGTATACCATCGAACGGTAACTTGTTCATGGCCCTGATGGAGATATACATAAGTTCAATTGGAACTTTTGTGACCCCAAATGGTGAAATGGGTCTCGTACTTCATGAGATGCAATTCATCTCGAAGCTGCCAATAGGAGAAGCCCCATACGAAGAATACGTTCCCTCCAACCGGGAACTTGCTAAATCAGAGAGAAAAACCCTCAGTTGGTTGAGGTATATGAAGAATTGATGTGCCACTACATGATCTGCACTACTATGCATGAGAGTGGATCTCATCTAGCATACATTAACAAGTGGACAACGTATCTTTTCTTCCATAAGGATAAAATATTCAAGGATAATAAAGAAAGATTCCAGGAAAACAAAGCTTCAGTTATCAACATTGGTTCAACAATTCCTGATAATAAAATTCGGGATATGATGACTGTCTACAAATTCTCGAATAAATATTTGTCCACCAAAACTGGGGAGTTCCCTGCTGAAACAGAAGCTTTGAGCTTTCTCAGATATGGTAGTCAGAAGATTTCCATAAGAGCCTTGCTGGCAGGCTTCCTTTCTTTGTGGTTGAGAAGATGGATTGTACCAAGGACTGGTACAGTTGATAGAAACCACCGGAACGTGCTTTGGCCAGCGGTGCGTTTGGTGTTTAAAACCAAAATCAACCTGCTCTCGGCAATGGTGGGCCGAATAAATGCAGGTCTGAGGACTTTTGGTGAGGAGTTAATTAATAACGCTCCTCATCGGAATGTATTTCCCAGGGTAGAAATACCCTATACTTACTTGATGGGCTGGTTGTTACATCACAACTGCAATCTATTGCCACCCGGCCCGGGAGATGATGCGGAGGTCTTCCTCCAAAAATTCAGCAAAGCTACTTGGACTGCCACGACAGTGGCAGATACCCGAACAGTCCTAAATTATTCTTATGGTTGGAATTTCTTCTGTACCCGACCACAAGTTCAGCTGACTGCTTCGGCGTTCAATTCGAAGATGAAGTTGACAGGAGAACTTTGTTGTCACCATCAGTCTTCAAATGGTTACAGTGCATCAGACCCTCTCACCTGATGTACAGAAATGAAGATAATTGTGCGTTCGAACCATATCTACCCAGTAGGTTTGCTCGCCAATTTGAGTATGACCAACTTCATGTTGGTAATCCCTCTACCAATTTTTGTCACTATGGAAAATTGTTTGACGGTGCAAGAGGATGGAGGTATTTTAGTACTGCTCGTACTGGTGCAAAATTCAGAGTATCAACCGCTACTAGCACCACCGAACTACGTATACTCCATTTGTATACTCATTTTTATGCTTCCATCCGTTCCTTCGCCCATGGCTACAATATGAGAGGTAGTCTGAGATGGCCTAAGAAAGGAAACGTTGATGAGCCAATCAGGGTTCTATCAGATATCCTTGATGATGCTGCCATTCCAGATCTATATCTGAAAGTTATCGCTACAGGAGTTGGGGAGAAGGCCGCAGAACCTATTGTTATTGGCAAGTCCCGTAAAAGGAAGCAAAGTGCAGCCGTCACACTTCCAAAGAAAACTCCGGAGAAGAAGAAGAAGAAGGCTACCACAAAAAGACCTTCTAGATCAAGAGCCTCTACTCCAGAGAGCGATACTCATGCGGATGAGCTACAACATGTAGGATCTTCTTTAGTTCACCCTGGAGAAGGATCTTCAGCACCTCAACCAGCAATACCTGCAGTAGTCTTATCTCCAGGACGTCTTAGCTCGGCACTTCATTTAACTCTACCACAAAAGGCACAAGTTGCTGAAGACGTCGCCCCAGTATAAACTGGGGATTCAGTGCTTATTTCATCCGATGAACCGGCTATCGCTTTTGATGATGAGGATTGGACTGGAGATTATGACGAGTACTTGGCACGTCCTACATATACTCCAGGTAAATATAATTTATACAAAATCCATATAAAACTATGACTTTTGTATATTAACTTATTTTGTTCAATTTTTGTAGGTGTTAATATTACTCCAAAGCTTGTGGCTCCTCCTCCTCCTCAAGAAGATATTTATGAAAAAAATGAGGAATCTGAGGAGGAGGCTTCTTCTTCAGAAGAAGAAGATGCTGAAGAAGAAGTGCTACGAGAGCCTGAAGAGGAGACTCAAGACGAATGTCCTCCTTCTATGGAGGTACAATAAGATCCAGAAGTACAAGTTCATCCAAAAGATCTTCCTCCTGCTGAGGGCAAAGATAAAGAAGAAAATACAGTAAAAATTACTGTAGATGATGAAACAGCTGCTGAGGAAGAGCTAGATTTTAATGAAGACTCAATTGTAGAAGAAATTACTACAACTGAAATACTCAAAGAACTTGCAGAGTCAATAGCTGAGGGAGGTGATGAAGGCATAATCAAGTCACCAACTGAAGCTGGGGAAGGTATAATAGCATCCTCTGCTATGACTACTGATCCAGTACAAGTTTCTGAAGAAATAATACCATAACCTGAGTCAGTTACCACAAATAGCATTTCACCCGCAACTATCACCGTCACCGAAACTCCCGTAGTTTCAGTTCCAGATACGACTGGAACAACAAATGTTGAAGACCCTATTTCTGAGACTCCCGAGAGTCAATTAGCTTTGGTAGCAGTAACAACAACAACGACATCCCAACCTACTACCAAGGTATCAGCATCTGCTCCTAGCCTTCAAAGAAGAGACTTGGTAGATATCGCTGCAACGCCAAGTTCAAGTATAGAAATGAATCTCTTAGTTGAGATTCAAACTGAAACTTTTTATAAGACTCTGGCGGCTTTAATCAAGATGGTCCTGAATAGGGGCCTCAATTATGAGAGTTTGAAGGCGGCGATGGCTCTTACCATCAGAAATATTGCTATGTTCAATGATGCGGCCAGAGCAACAGCATTAGAGAAAATCATGGAGGGACTTGAATAGCCCATCAAAGAGTATCTTAAGCTGTCAAGTGAAACTATTGAAAGTCTCATCCAAGAAGAGTATGACGCCTTATCGGCTGATTACCTCGCTCGGGAAACGAGATATAATGAAGCCCTCCATGAATATAGCATAAAGGTCGCCAAAAAAAAAGCTTTTTTGGCTGGAATAAAGCCTGAGCTGTATAGCCATAGAGCGGCCTATGACACTTCGAATATGAAAATTCATCAACAAAATGATAAAATTCGAGAAGTTGAGGCTGAACTGGCTCGTTTGAAAGCAGAGAGGGAGCAAATGACCATGGTACGGGACCAACACTTAACTTAGAGCTCAATTTTGGAAGAACAGGCCTACGGTGCTGAATCTACTATCAGAACCCTTGATGAAGCCAAGGATAATCTGATAATCAGCTTTGCTGGACTTTCTTATATTTGCACTCCCGAAGCTCGATATGCCGAAGCTACCAGGAATGTTTTGAGCTCTCGTGATAAGCGTCTAGCAGAGCTGCAGAAATTACTTCAAGATATCTCTGCTCCACCGTAGGAAAATTAAAGAGCTCTTATAATCTTTTATCTTATTCATTCTGTAATGTTCACAAGAAATGAATAAAATATTTGTTTTGTGATCCTATCATTTAAAACAATAGGTATGAAATAGAAAACACTAATCAGAGGTAATACGAACATGACAAGTCTTCTAAAACTCAATAAATCGTATCTATCCAGAGGTAATATGGACATGATAGATAATGAAATCTCATTTTCTGTTTAGAATATACGATACTATCAAAGATAATATGGACGTGACAGATCATAACAATTCAAAGAAAAATAGATTAATATCTATTCAGTGGCCAAATGGACATGATAGATAGGAAAAATAAGCAGACATAATATTTATTCAGAGGTCATAAGAACATGATAAATAATAAATCCAACTTTTTAATCAATAGGTAAGATAAAAGATTAAAATTTCTCTCCAAGCTTAACCAAATATTGGTAGCTGGAGAATAAGAAAGAAATTCAAACATAATATTTTTTCAGGAATTTGTCATTGATCGGCATCATGAGCAAATCTCCATTCGGTTTAGACAACCTATAGGCACCGTTGGAGAAAACTGTCTCGATAACATAAGGGTCTTCCCATTTTGCTTGAAATTTTCCTTTGCTCTTATGAGTCGTCACCATCGGTCTTCGAACAGCTAGAACTAGCTCACCGACTTTGAATACTCTCTCTTTAACTTTACGATTGAAAGTTCGAGATACGCGGGCTTAATATAGCTCAATGTGCTGTTGCGCTTGAAGACGCTTCTCGTCCAATCCTTCAAGTTTTTGAAGTCGTAAGCGATCATTATTTTCTGTAGTTAACTCATTAGCAATGGCTATTCGAAGAGATAGAATTTGGATTTCCAGTGGAAGAACGACCTCACATCCGTAAACCAGTAAAAATGGTGTAAAACCAGTAGGAGTTCGGACTGTCGTTAGGTAAGCCCATAAACATTCTCCAAGTTTCTCATTCCAATCACGTTTATTAGAAGAGACAAACTTTTTGAGAAGTTTGATGATTGTCTTGTTGAAGGCTTCGGTCAAACCATTAGCAGTTGGATTGTAAGCTGTAGAAGCCAGGTTTTGGATCCGATTTTTATCACAAAACCGATAAAATGCCTGACTGGCAAATTGTGGTCCATTGTCATGGATTATCCGTCGGGGAATCCTAAAACTATAAATGACATGGTGTTTGATAAAACTAACCACATTAGACGTTTTTACTTCAACAAGGGGAACTGCTTCCGCCCATTTAGAAAAGTAATCGGTTATAGCTAGGATAAACCGATGTCCTTTAACAGAAGGGGGATTAATAGGACCAATGATATCCATGCCCCAAGCTTCGAAGGGCTAAGAAGCCGCTGTAGGATGTAGGAATTCAAACGGTTGATGAATAAAATCAGCATGAATCTGACATGCTTTACACCGTCTGGCATAATCTACAGCATCTGCTATCATGGATGGCCAATAATACCCCATTCTTCGAATACGGTCCTATAATTTTGGACCCAGTTGATGGGCACCACAGACACCATCATGAGCTTCACGAAGCATTTGCTTAGCTTCATTCTCAGAGAGACAATGCAGCAGAGGTCCGTCATAAGAACGATGATATAACATATGTAAAGAAGAATCATAATAGAATCGAAATGATCGTCTTTTAATTGATGCAGCTTCTTTTGGATCTTTAAGTAAAATCCTATGAACAGCATAATCAATGAATAGACTTCTCCAATCCCTCTGTTGGAAACTTGATTCTGTAGTATAACTCTATTCAATATGCAGATTATTCTTGACACAGAATAAGTCTCGATCCAATAAAGTAATGGTATTTTGTCTTCGAATTGGAACAGCTAAATCTGCCGCTAAACTAGCAAGAGCATCAGCTTCCAAATTCTGAGAATGTGGTACAAATTCGATGAAGAATCTTTTGAATGAAAGGACCAATTTGATTACCACTTGATGATAAGGGATGAGGTCAGGATTTCTGACTTCATACGTCCCTCTAACCTGATTAACAATCAGTTGAGAATCTCCATAAGCTTCTAGGAACTCAATATCCAATTGTTTTGCTACTTGAAGACCAATCAGCAGAGTATTATATTCTGCGATATTGTTGGAGCATGGCTCATTGAGAGAATAAGCACGGTATATGACCATTTTGTCAGGAGAAACCAAAACGATTCCTACTCCTGAGACAATATTGCCTTTAGGTCCAACTCGTGATGCTCCATCAAAGTATAATTGCCAAATGTTATCCTTTAAAGTCATGTTGTAATCTACGACTTCATCTGGAATGTTCTCATATAATTTCGATATTTCAGGTATAGGGTGAGCTGCTAAGAAATTAGCTAATGCTTGACCCTTCACTGATTTTTGAGGTACATAGACCAAATCATAGGGAGTGAGCAACATCGCCCAGGTGGCTAACCTGGAGTTAAGAATGCTTGGTTTTCTCATCAATATTCGAATAGGATTTATTCTGGAGATGACATGTATAGTTTGTCCTGACACATAATGTCGTGTTTTTTGAACAGCAAAAACCAAGGCTAGACATTCCTTTTCTACAGGAGTATATACCTGTGTACAACTCCGACCATCATTTGACTAAGATAATAAATTGCATGTTCATGACCCATATCACTTTTCTGTGCAAGAAGAGCACCAAGTGAATGATCCAAGGCTCGAACATATAGTAAAAATGGTCTCCCTACCACTGGGGGTACCAAAACAGGTGGATTCGTAAGGTATTGCTTAATGTCATTGAAAGCTTTTTGACATGCTTTATCCCAAACAAAAGATACACCTTTCTTTAATAGACGGAAGAAAGGTTGACATCTTCCAGAGAGATTGGATATAAATCTTCTGATATAAGCAATACGACCTGGAAGCCGCGGAGTTCTTTTAAATTGCGTAGAGGACGCATTTCAAGAATAGCTTTGATTTTATCATGATCAATATGGATACCCTAAGAAGTGATGACAAATCCCAAAAACTTGCCACTGGAAAGCCCTAAGAAAGACTTAGTAGGATTCATCTTCAATTGATGTTGGCGCATCAACTCAAACACTATCTTCAAGTCTTGAATATGATCATCTTTTGATCGACTCTTGACAGCAATATCATCTATATAACATTCAACTATTTTTCGTAGATGTTCTTGAAAGATGCTGCTCATGGCCTGTTGATACGTAGCACCAGCATTTTTTAGTCCAAACGGCATAACCGTATAGCAGTAGACTCCAAGAGGTGTACGAAAAGCAGTATGCTTTTCATCTCCTGGATGCATCTTAATCTGATTGTATCCTGAAAATCCGTCCATGAAAGACATGCGTTCAAAACCATATGTATTGTCTATCATGACATCGGTGAAGTAGAAATTCGTCCTTTGGGCAAGCTGCATTAAGATCTCGAAAATCTATACAAACTCTGACTTTTCCATTCTTTTTCATAATAGGAACAATGTTGGCAACCCAATCTGGGTGTTGTTCTTCACGAACAAAGCCGCATGTGATCAGCTTTTTGACTTCTGCTTTAATTGCTTCCATCATATCTGGTCTAAAATGCCGTTGCTGTTGTTTCACAGGCTTAGCATTAGGAAGAATATTGAGTTTATGAGTAGCTACTTTGGGATCTAGACCCGGCATATCTTCATAACTCTATATAAAGATATCGATATATTCTTTAATCAGTTGTATCAACTCTTCCCTTTCATCTTCGGAGAGATTTTTACTGATGAATATCGGTTTAGATGTAGTTCCGTCTCCGATATCAATCTGGACAATTTTATTCTCTGTAGGTGGCTGTCGTTGTTCAAAACGAAGTTCCCATTGAGTGTCCATTTGTTGTGCCCAAGGGTCATTCTCAAATGGTTCTGATTCACCATCAGTTTGAACCATATTAACTGAGAATATACCCTCAGATTCATTATAATAGTCTTCCTCGGAATATGAGGATTGTAGAAGACTGGAATAAGATTCTTCTTTCATATCTTCTTTGCACATGTGGGGTATATCTGATTCGATGAATTTGATGTCTTCTGTATCTGAAGATTATGAAGAACTAGAAAAAAAAGTCTTCTTGTATATCCTCGTTAAACATGTGGGATGGATCATATCCCAACCCATAACGAGTTTTCTGGTAAAACGGATCACCACATAACGGTAATCGTCTACCCTTACCTTGATTGAGACCTTGTATAGTCTTCAAATCATATCCCATATTCTGGATAATCTTAAGAGATTGTTGACTATATTTGTCAACTCGAATTCTTCCTTTATCTTTATCTCGAAGATCATCTGTCTGAATAACAGGGATATTTCTAGCCAGACCAAACATTATTTGGTGCTTGTTTTTTTTATCAGACGGAATCACGAAATAAGATTCTTCGTGACGTCTATAAGTTACACAAGCTTGTGATGAAGCGGCTACAGGAAGAAAATAAGGAGAAGATGTTAGGAATCTTTGAGCATAAAGTCCAACATCGACATGAGGAGGAAAGGAATTTTCTTTATAGTCGATGTATAAGGTTTCCTCTGTAGGTATGTCATTTATATGATGACTTTGATCATCAGAAGATAAAGTCATTCTTTCAATAAATTTGACAGTCATATACTCCAAAAGGAAATCTTCATTGATATTAGAAAGTACAGAATGATCAATATTTACATCATTTACAAATTGACTACTACGCTTCGGATTGATAATTAGTGGACCGTCGTCCGTCTTCTGCGTAGCCTTACCAAGGTTGATGATCAGTAGGGGTTCTGGATCATTTGTACGAGAAGTACGTCCCTTAACTTTGACCATAATGGGTTGAACTTGGCTCTTAATTAGAATCTTCACGGCTTCCTCAGATGAAGCCCGAGTTCTTCCTTTAACCTTGATCATCAAAGGTTGATCATTGACAGGTTGAGGTTGGATTCGGCCTTTGACCATAATCTTCAAAGGTTGCTCTTCCGGAGGATCTTCATTGATAGATTGATCCTCAGCAGATGATCGATCTTCGGCTATATCTGATATCTCATTTACATACTCCTATTTATAGAGCATTGAGTCAGAGAAATATGCTTCAACACCCTTAAAGGGATTGATATCCGCAAATTCGGTCTTTACGACCCCTTGAGGATCCACATACTTAAAGCATTGGTCAAGAGTTGAAGGCACAATGTTATGCTCATGTATCTACGGTCTTCCAAGGAGGATGTTGTACGATACATCTGAGTTAATAACATAAAATGTTGCCATAGTTCGAAGATCACCAATTTGAATCTTTAGTCGAATCTTCTGCAGTGGTTTACTCTTTCCAGAGTTGAAACCAACTATTGTGGTACTAGTGTAAATTAATTCACTAGTAGGGATCCTCAAAGGTCATATCATACTTTGAAGAATTATGCTAATTGAAGACCCATGATCGATGTAAATCCTGTCAATTTCTGTGGATTTAATATACCCTGTATAGCATAGAGGTCTGTCATACTTATTATGCTTCAACAGCATATCTTCTTGTGTGAAGGTAATATTAGGAATTGCCACCATCACACTATGACACTGTGGGCATAACACTGGTATATTGTCAGGACTCTTGAGTTGAGCTAAGCAAGAATCTGCCTGTAGCAAAGCTTCACTCAGAGTTTCGCAGCTTTCTTTTGAAAGGCGAAGCAGCTCAAATATCGAAAGTCTAGCCGGAGTATTAGCTAACTGGGCTAGAATATCGAATTATTAGGGTTTCATCACCACCCCTCTGATTTACGCGAGTTGCTTATACAAAAATGTAAAGACAAAATCTTCTGTGACACTCCCCAAAGAAGATCACCATTGTGAGTGTCACCAGATTATAATTAAGTGTTGTTGTTCGACGTCTAAACGGTTACTTTTTGATCGGTTAGGCTATAATGTTCACCAATCAGTTGATGATCAAGAACAGGAGTTGTCATATGCCTTAGTTAATATGGCATCTCATACAAACAGAGGACAACGTCCAAGACGCAACTCGTCACAGACTCCTGGTCAACAACAGTTTAATCGACTTCTTGATAATTTCGAAGGAGTATATCAGAATACTCGATTGAGAAGTCAGAGACAGTTGCAAACTTCTGACTCAGAAGCTGGGGGTACCCAGTCTTTAGAGTCTAAAACTGATAGCATTGATTCATACTTCTACACCAATCCCTCTGTATCTTCAAAGGAGGTTGAATCTTATGCTATTGGAGACGAACCCGAGACGTCATCTGTTAATACAGAATAATGTCTCTCTGCAGTTGAGCAGTCGCTGAAGGATATGCTTGCTATGATGCAAAGTATGCATCAAATAATAATGACTCAGCAAGTTGCTCAACCGGCTGTAGTAACTCCGGTGCAAGTAGCAGCACAAACTCAAGATAGTCAAAGGGTTGATATACCTTTGAATAATCTTAGTCAGGAGCCTGCTACCAATCAAAATTCTGCATCTCCAGATCCTATCATTCCAGAAGATGTACCACCTCCGGTGGGGGTTAAGGTACATCCGACAATAATTTAATCAAATGTGCTTCCTTAAACCAGTGAAGCTATTCAAGCAGTGCGAGAGCTAAAAGCACAGTTTGAAGTTCTAAAGCACAAGGATCAGCTCCAGAGGTTAGGGATTAAGCAACCTTATCCTCCTAACTGGAATGATGTACCATTTCCTCCAAAGTTTAAACCACAATCCATGGTATTATTTGATGGAAAGGTATCTCCCAGTCAATATATCAATTATTTTGATATTATGACTGTACATTTGCAGAAGAATGATGCTCTTCTTACCCGAGTTTTTATCGGGTGTCTAACGGGTTCAGCCTACGATTGGTATCGCAGTCTGCCCGATAATTGCATTTCGTCTTTTGACGAATTCAAAGCAATATTTCTCTCCCGCTTCTATGAATGAGGCATGGACATGAACATGTCTTCCTTAATAGAAATCAAACAAAAGGAGAAAGAAGATACTCGGATGTTCATTGAACGTTTTCGACAGGAAACTCTGAAAATGCCTCCAGACATGTCAGATTCAGCACTGATTGATACGTGCAAGATAAATCTGCGACCATCTATTGCTGTCTTTACGGGTTCCCAATTCACAGATTGGGCCACGTTTATTATAGCAGCAGTTTCAACCGAGACCAATGGTAGGTTGGCTCGGGAGCACGGGATGATCTTCGTTTCGGAAGACAAAGGGAAGAAAAACTCTTCAAATAATAATTCCGGCAATCGTAATAGGAAAGGGAAGGAAACCTTAGTAGCTAACCTTTCCAAACCTAAAACGACACCGAATAATCAAGAGTCTTCCAAGCCAAAAAAAGAATACTCTTTCGATGACAGTGATATCCTAGGGATATTTTAATGCTTAGTAAAGAGTGGCAAACTTCAGATTCCAGAGCCGAAAAGGCCTAATGAGGTAAATCTGACCGACAATCCTAAATATTGTATCTATCATAGACACATCAATCATCCTACCAAGGCTTGTTATGTTCTGAAGAAGAAAATCCAGGAACTAATAAATGCCAATGCCATCGCTTTAACTAACGATGAGCATACGGTCACAACCAATATGGTTTCTATTCAATTTGGAGGTTTTCCTCCACAACAAGCCCCAGATGGAATTATCCCAATTCCAAAGGCGATGATGAAAATTGTGAATATTCCGCCTGCCAGAGAGCAAAATGAAGGGCTTCTGCCTCTTACACTTAAAAATGGTGAAATCATGTGGGTGCACCCTGATTTAGTGCCGAAAATGGATGATGAAGGTAAAACTTTGAAATCCAAGAAAGGTAAAAAAGTCAAAACCTGCAACATGATTTCTCATGTTTCTATCCCAGACCATGATGATTTGGATCATTTATGGGGCAACATTCCTTTAGAGGATAGACTGAGAGGTTTGAACATATGCCCTCCAAGTTTGGCTCCTCCTACCAAACTCAAGCTTACTTATCGGTAATGGTTAGTGATGAATAGTGTCCCTTTATACAGGGCACAACAAGTCTTTGCTGCTTATGAGAAAGCTCCTACAGGGATCTTTCCTTTTATCCCGAGTATTCCTCCTTCTACGGAAGTCTCCATGCCTTCTTCTTTTCTTGTGGTTACAGAGATCTCTGTCTCCTCTTCCTCTGTCAAACCACCCATTGAAAGTTCGCTACCTACTCATTTGTATAGTCAACAATCAGTCCATCTCATAAAAAAGATGGGCTATGACTTTCAAAAAACGGAAGGCTTGAATTATGATAAAGGAATGCGACTTCCTTTACAACTTCAAAGTCAGAAATCCACTCTCGGATTGGGTTTTGAAGATCCTCATAAAAATCTTCGCATGAAAAAGACTAAGGAAAAGAAGACTAAATCCTGCAATACGGTACACGTTTATACGTGTCAGCAAAAAATTAGAAAAATACGCCCACGTCTATACGTGTCAGCGTAAAAATATATAAATTACGCTCATATCTACACATGCCAACATAAAATCTAAAATACGCTCATGTCTACACATGCTAGCGTAATATTCATAATACGTTCATGTCAACACATGCCAGCGTAAAATTTATAATACGCTCACATCAACATGTGCTAGCATAAAATTCATAATACGCTCATGTCAACACATGCCAGCGTAAAATTTATAATACGCTCACATCAACATGTGTTAGCATAAAATTTTACAATACGCTTATGTCAAGACATGCCAGCGTAAAATTTATAATACGCTCACATCAACATGTGTTAGCGTAAAATTTTACAAGTGAAAGACTTTGTGTAAAACAAAGACTTTAAAACTTTTATCAACTTTTAATAAGTGTAAAATTTACATAGTCAAAGTTTTTTACCCCTTTATGTGTAAAAAACTTAGACCAATATATCTGCGTAGATTTTCACTAACTTGATTTTTTTTTTCTTTTGACAGTGGACTTGTAAGCTCACCCACTCGCAAAAGTCTTTGGCTCATCAGTGGGTATGGTGGGCTCGAATTACTTGGAGAACCTGTCTCATGTAGAGTTTCCCCAAGTGAATCCGGAGTACCCCATAGAGAGAGCTCAGTTGATAACTGCCCAAGGGGATAGAATGCTGCTATCTATGATTAATGGAGAATTGTTGACTTCACTGGATGGGCAACAATTTGCAAAACCAGCTTTCTTGTTTGGGGATGCAATAGACTGCAAGTCGCAAATACACCCCAAGAAAGAGTCTTGGGTATTTAAGTCTGGAGATAGAGTGATGTATCTCCCTGATATGGATAGAGATTACCCCTTGTCCGCATTCATCCATGCAACCCATCCTCGACAGATTCTGTGGAATCTGACTCCTAGTAGTTATGGAAGGCCAGGTAGAATTATATTCAAGAGGGAAAATGCCAATGACATGGGGTATTATGCCAGTGTTCCCAATGGCGACGTCGTTCCATTCTCTGGTCTCTTACCAGGCTTTACTCCGAGTGAAGATTCGGCCTTAATCCAACCAGTATAAACCCAGATGTTTGTCAATAAGTTCATGAGGGCTGCTGTATTGTATCTCCAAACAAATCCTAGGCTACCTGGATGGTTAACTCCGTTTAACCGGAACTAGATCCAGATTAGCGTTTGGATGATGAAGAACTTCCAGACGGAGTTGAAAGAAATCGACCTGTATGAAGCAGTGGCTTCCACCAGTCAGGGCATACCATCGAACGGTAACTTGTTCATGGCCCTGATGGAGATATACATAAGTTCAACTGTAACTTTTACGACCCCAAATGGTGAAATAGGTCTCGCACTTCATGAGATGCAATTCATCTCGAAGCTGCCAATGGGAGAAGCCCCATACGAAGAATACGTTCCCTCCAACCGGGAACTTGCTGAAATCAGAGAGAAAAACCCTCAGTTGGTTGAGGTATATGAAGAATTGATGTGCCACTACATGATCTGCACTACTATGCATGAGAGTGGATCTCATCTAGCATACATTAACAAGTGGACAACGTATCTTTTCTTCCATAAGAATAAAATATCCAAGGATAATAAAGAAAGATTCCAGGAAAATAAAGCTCCAGTTATCAACACTGGTTCAACAATTCCTGTTGATAAAATTCGGGATATGATGACTGTCTACAAATTCTCGAATAAATATTTGTCCACCAAAACTGGAGAGTTCCCTGCTGAAACAGAATCTTTGAGCTTTCTCAGATATGGTAGTCAGAAGATTTCCATGAGAGCCTTGCTGGCAGGCTTCCTTTCTTTGTGGTTGAGAAGATGGGTTGTACCAAGGACTGGTACAGTTGATAGAATCCACCGGAACATGCTTTGGCCAGCGGTGTATTTGGTGTTTAAAACTAAAATCAACCTGCTCTCGGCAATGGTGTGCCGAATAAATGCAGGTCTGAGGACTTTTGGTGAGGAGTTAATTAATAACGCTCCTCATCGGAATGTATTTCCCAGGGTAGAAATGCCCTATACTTACTTGATGGGCTGGTTGTTACATCACAATTGCAATCTATTGCCACCAGGCCCGGGAGATAATGCGGAGGTCTTCCTCCAAAAATTCTGCAAAGCTACTTGGACTGCCACGACAGTGGCAGATACCCGAACAGTCCTAAATTATTCTTATGGTTGGAATTTCTTCTGTACCCGACCACAAGTTCCAGCTGACTGCTTCGGCGTTCAATTCAAAGATAAAGTTGACGGAAGAACTTTGTTGTCACCATCAGTCTTCAGATGGTTACAGTGCATCAGACCCTCTCACCTGATGTACAGAAATGAAGATAATTGTGCGTCCGAACCATATCTACCCAGTAGGTTTGCTCGCCAATTTGGGTGTGACCAACTTCATGTTGGTAATCCTTCTACCAATTTTCGTCACTATGGAAAACTGCTTGACGGTGCAAGAGGATGGAGGTATTTTAGTACTGCTCGTACTGGTGCAAAATTCAGAGTATCAACCGCTACTAGCACCACCGAACTACGTATACTCCATTCGTATACTCATTTTTATGCTTACATCCGTTCCTTCGCCCATGGCTACAACATGAGAGATAGTCTGAGATGGCCTAAGGAAGGGAACGTTGAGGAGCCAATCAGGGTTCCATCAGATATCCCTGATAATGATGCCATTCCAGATCTATATCTGGAAGTTATCGCTACAGGAGTTGGGGAGAAGGCCGCAGAACCTATTGTTATTGGCAAGTCCCGTAAAAGGAAGCAAAGTGCAGCCGTCACACTTCCAGAGAAAACCTCGGAGAAGAAGAAAAAGAATAAGGCTACAACAAAAATACCTTCTAGATCAAGAGCCTCTACTCCAGAGAGCGATACTCAGGCGGATGAGCTACAACATGTAGGATCTTCTTCAGTTCACCCTGGAGAAGGATCTTCAGCACCTCAACCAGCAACACCTGCAGTAGTCTTATCTCCAGGACGTCTTAGCTCGGTACTTCATTTAACTCTACCACAAAAGGCACAAGTTGCTGAAGACGTCGCCCCAGTACAAACTGGGATTCAGTGCTTATCCCATCCGATGAACCGGCTATCGCTTTTGATGATGAGGATTGGACTGAAGATTATGACGAGTACTTGGCACGTCCTACACATACTCCAAATAAATATAATTTATACAAAATTCATATAAAACTATGACTTTTGTATATTAACTTATTTTGTTCAATTTTTGTAGGTATTAATATTACTTCAAAGCTTGTGGCTCCTCCTCCTCCTTAAGAAGATATTTATGAAGAAAACGAGGAATCTGAGAAGGAGGCTTCTTCTTCAGAAGAAGAAGATGCTGAAGAAGAAGTGCTACGAGAGCCCGAAGAGGAGACTCAAGACGAATGTCCTCCTTCTCTGGAGGTACAACAAGATCCAGAAGTACAAGTTCATCCAGAAGATCTTCCTCCTGCTGAGGGCAAAGATAAAGAAGAAAATACAGAGAGACGTTGAGTAAGATTATTCAAAGGTGTATCAACCCCTTGACTATCTTAAGTTTGTGCTGCTACCTGAACCGGTGTTATCACTGCCGGTTGAACCGTTTGCTGAGTCATTATTATTTGATGCATACTTTGCATCATAGCAAGCATGTCCTTCAGTGACTGTTCAACTGCATAGAGACGTTGTTCTGTATTAGCAGTTGATGTCTTCGGTTCATCTTCGATAACATATGATTCAACCTCCCTTGAAGATACAGAGGGATTGGTGTAGAAGTATGAATCAATGCTATCAGTTTCAGACTCTAAAGACTGGGTACCCCCAACTTCTGAATCAGAAGACTGCAACTGTCTTTGACTTCTTGATCGAGTATTCTGATATACCCCTTCAAAACTATCAAAAAGTCTATTGAACTGTTGTTGACCAGGAGTCTGGGATGAGTTGCATCTTGGACGTCGTCCTCTATTGGTATGAGAAGCCATATTAACTGAAGCATATGACAACTCATGTTCTTGGTCATCAATTTGCTGCTGAGGCACATTGTAGCTTAATTGATAAAAAACTGATCTTTTAGAAGCCGAACAGCAACACTTGATTACAATCTGCTGACACTCACAATGGTGATCTTCTTTGGGGAGTGTCACAGAAGATTTTCTGTTTTTACGCTTTTGTACGAGTAACTCGCGTAAATCAGAAGGAGTAGAGGGAGTCGTCTTCTTTATTACATTTGGGACAGAGAAACATTTAGTCCCTTGTGTATTAAGAAGATTGCTGGCTGCATTAGCATAACCAAACTGCACATTTTTATGCGCCTGGAGTTACGTGCGTAAATCTTGCAATTTTTGTGCACAAAGGACTCCATCAGCATTACGCGTAATTTGAAGGTTTGGTACCTTGCATAAAGCAGTATAAGAAGGCTGTTGGTTGAAAACTGAAGTTTTACCAACTATGGAACTCTTGTTTTTATGCTGCATGCGTGCAGGCAAATTCACTTTAGATGCAAAAATATCATTGTGAACTTTATCTACGTTGTCACCGACAAGAGATTTACCTTTACGCGTAGAGCACAAAACATAAGTATCTGCCACGTCATAGACGAGAGATTTTCCTTTACGCGTAGAGCATAAAGCTTGTGTGTCTACCACGTCACAGACGGGAGATTTATTTTTACGCGTAGAGCGTAAAGCTTGGGAGTCTACCACGTCACAGACGGGAGACTGATTTTTATGCGCAGGGCGTAAAGTTTGATTTCTACGTTGGAGCGGGCGTCAATGGGAGGCGCGGTGGGAGCACAGAGGCGGCGCTCAGCGACGACAATCGTGGTGATGGCAGAAATCTAAGGTGGAGGAGATCGGTACAGTGGACGGGGGTTCTTGGAGAGGCGGTGATGGTCGTGTGTGGTTGCTATTATTGGTGGTGGCAGTAGAGATGAAGATGGTGATCTCGATCGTGGCGTGGCTATGTGGTAAGGATGTCTGCCAGAAAAGTTGGGAAGAGGGTGTTACCGGAGTCAGGACTGGTTGGACCGGCCATGGCTGTTTGGGGAAAGTGGTCTTTCACTGGTACTGACGGTTAGGAATGGCCGGAGTTGGCCTAGATAAGGGGTCGGAGAGTCCGGTGGTGCAGCATCAGTACACGGGTTTAGGTTGGTATCTTTCGGTCGAGGAACAGGTGGAAACTTAGGGTTAGGGATTTGATGATGTCGGGGTGTGTCTGACACGGGGGAGATGGGTTTGTATATGTAAACTAGATGGAATAAGAATTTGGACGGGAAACACGGACACGATGCACGCACGTTTGGTTATAGAATTTTGGTTGTGGAATTTGGAGAATAGAAATACATGGATGAGTACCTGCCTATTTATAGGATGTAGGAATTCCCATTTGGATAGGATTAGGAAAAGATTTAAATCCCTAATAGATAATTGCTACTAATTTCAATAAATTTAAAACCAATCAAATCCAAACCCAAATCCAATTTAAATCTAATTAAAATCCATCCTTTAGTTTAAAATCAAATAAGATATATCAAATTTCAAATATAGAAGTTAATTAAACTATTTAAATCAATCCCTAAAATCAAATCAAAATCCAATCTCAATCTAATTTAAATCCAAATAAATCCAATAGATAAATATTCATCCTTAATTTAACTATTTAAATCAATACCAAATTTAATAATAATAAAAATAGTAGAAATTTAGGGGTTTTACATCCTACCCAACTTAAAAGAATTTCGTCCTCGAAATTAAGAATTCGTAGGGGGTGAGAAGACACAAGGGGGTATCGATGGGGAACAAACAATGACAAAATCACGCCGTAAGAAATCGCGATCTAGATCATAGAAAATAATACGGTATGGTCATGGGTAGTGAATGAGGGTCATAGTAAGGCCGAGAAGAAGGACGAGGAGTTTAGGATGAAGACATAGCAACATCGAGTGGTAATAATCATAATTGATAGGACAACTAGAGGAATTTCAAGTATAATGCCTTCGTCCTTCAAAAATTAGTGAAGGCGAAAGCAATATAGATTTCGAAGGAGGCGTTATCGAATACGAATACATGATTCAAAGACGATCGAATAATTTCAAAGGAATCGTCAAGGCAGTCGTGGATGGGATTCTAGAGGACAAGTTTAGCTATGTCCCCATCCACGTAGAACGATAGATAAAAGCGAACTAAAGTGCACTAGGTTGATCAGACCATCATGCACCGGTTCTGAGTAGACAATACGTTAGTGGATGCATCCAATAACATATGTCATGAACAAGCTTGATAAAGAATTGAGCTTGCAAAAACTAGGCTACATTAGCATCATTAGTCTATATAGTAAAAATATAGGCATGATGGTAGATGAAATAAGGACAAATATGAATAGTCTAAGAGTCATAAGAATCTAAGTTTTGTTTATTCCTATACCATCATTCTACGGTTTTATTGACCAAGGCTTGGTTGACCAAATGGGTTAAATTTCTCTAGTCTCTATGGTCTAGATAATACTATTTGTATTCCCTTAATGGTCAAGGGTGTGTCAAGTCGTGGGGTATTCTACCCAACTTAAAGAATTAAGTTGAGGGTGTTTGGGACATCTAACTAGTAGGGTCAATCTCTAGCAAGCATGAAGGGAAGATAAGAATAATGATAGAAGGAATCAAGCAAGATGCAGTTGATGAGTCGAACGATAGTTCGAATATTTAATCGAGGAAAGAGGTTAAGTATGTGGATGAGATCCTAGACTTCTAATCCTATTCGCAGGCTTGCTTGGTACAATAAAGTAACCAAACAATTTATCTCGACCTGCATGGGCCACCACAAAAATATGTAACACCTCAGTCCCAAAATACATAGGACTAGGAACGTAGACATGCCAGCTGTATTCATACGAAGTATACTCCAATATATGGAAATCTCATATGAATACATAAGCTGTAAAATGCAGTAGAACCATAACTAATCTCATCCACACAAAATAAAGGAATAAAAGATATCAAAAAATGATAATGAATTGTCTTGATACAATATGTTGGGCGGAGACAAATCCACTACCAAAAAGTAAAAAAATAAATACATAAGAAAAGAAATGAATTTGGCGAGCGAAGCGAAGACGATCCAAGTGCAATCATCCTCGAAGAGAATAGCGATGATCACGGCTAGAGTTAGAATACCTGCAAAAGACAAGAGCACACACCTGGAGAGATAACCAGGTCCTCAGAGGGACGTAACAAGACACATAATATCATGCTATATAAACTGAATAAATATTGCTCAAATAAATAAGTCAATTGAATTATAACATGGTCCAATACACACCTATTGAACGAGCGTACCATCCCCTCAACCAAACAAGGACAGGAGATGGTAAACTAATTCACGGTGACGTATCTTTCCATGCTAAGAATCCAATATGGTATCCAGACCCCAACAAGGTTCAATACCTTCTCATCGAAGCAGTAAGCCACACCTGCAACCAAATAAGGACAAAATGTGATGAACTAATCCGTGACAAGTTATTGTTCCAAGCCATGGTCAGATACAAGTACCCAAACCAAAAGTACTCGTACCTAACGGATAAAGGTGCCTAACTGTTCTAAGTGAAATGTAGTTAAGAACAATCCTTCCTACGCATGGGCCCTGGCTAAATAGGATCAGCATAGTTCCCCCTTGGGGCACTAGAGGTTCCATCAGTAAGAGCATAACGTTCCGCAGAACGTCAGTGGCCGTCAGTAATCATGGGTCATCAACCCCGTATCTCCAGCGGAGAATTCGGGTCACAAGGGAACGTGCATCGAAGCCCATATGCTAAGGAATTGTCCTTCCCGCCCAATGCCTAATATGTTGTATCCACAACAGTAAACCTCTATAACCGCTAAGTCAAAACTAGCATGCAATCTCTATTAGCGGTTATTCCTATCGCACGGCTTATACGTACTGGTGGCCAGCCAATCACGCACGTCCGTATTCTACATGCGACTCACAACTTCGTGGTACAACGTGTCAAGGCCATGAATGCAACACACAAAGGTGGTCCCTTAAATCTAGGTTGAATGTGTAAGAAAATAATACATAGCAGGTAATATAAATGAACAGTAAGTTCTAACAGGTTATGCCACGTATCACAGTTTATTTTGCATAAAGAAAATAATGAAGAATGCATGAAATATGAGCTAAAATAAATAAATAGCAAATGGTAAGGTATCTTGCCTGGTAGGACGCCTGGTGTACTGCAAAGCTCAATGTGGTACGAACTGCGACTTCGGATAACAACTACACAAGGGGACCTCTGACGGTGGTACGGACAGTTCTATTGGGTCCAGAAGGATCAATTTGGCTAGGGACGATGTAGAGAGGTTTGAGATTGCAAGAAGATGGAAAGAATTCGTAGAAATATATATATATTTTAAGAAATATTTATAATCTTGAAAACTAAGTCTTTATTATTCAAAATATTATAAATAAATACTTTAAAAATCTAGAAAAATATTTTAGGAAGTTGTACGTGGAGCCCAAGTCCAATAATATATTTAAAAAAAATATATAAAACACATTAGAACCTTTATAAATATAAAAACTTATCAACGACTACACTTAGATTCCAAATATCAATTGTATTTGTAAAAGCCCAGACAATTAATTTAGTCCCAATATACTATTCAGAAAATCAAAAATATTATTCGCCCAATATAATATTTTTAGGAAATTATTTATTACATATTTAATAAAACAATATTTAAATTAATTTTATTAGTGGTTTAATATATAACATATATATACATACATATTCATACTAATACTGTAGTATAATATACATATACTGTATAAAAAGTTTATAATAATAAATAAAAAAATAAAAAATAAAAAAAACCAAGCCACTTCTTCTATAGGAAAAGAGAATTGAACCAAAAAGAGAAGAACAAGAAGCTGAAGAATAAGAAGAGGGGGGAGAGCTATGAGTAGTAATGGTGAGAGAGATCGAGAGAGAGGGAGTAATGGAGAGAGGGCGTTTCCACCGGGAGAGTGTGCGCGCGTGGCCCAGGGACGGTCGGAGGAGGCTCGACACGATGCGCACGGTGGTCCGGGAGGAGCTGGCTCACCGGAGGGCACAACGGCTCGCCGTGGTTGCTGCGGCTTAGGGCGATGGTGGCGCTCGCCGTGGCCGATGCTGAGTCTAGATCGGGCGATAATCGGTGCTGCCAAGTTGGAGCGGGCGTCAATGGAAGGCACGGTGGGAGCACAGAGGCGGCGCTCAGCGACGACAATCGTGGTGATGGCAAAAATCTAAGGTGGAGGAGATCGGTACAGTGGACGGGGGTTCTTGGAGAGGCGGTGATGGTCGTGTGTGGTTGCTATTGTTGGTGGTGGCAGTAGAGATGAAGATGGTGATCTCGATCGTGGCGTGGCTATGTGGTAAGGATGTCTGCCAGAAAAGTTGGGAAGAGGGTGTTACCGGAGTCAGGGCTGGTTTGACCGGCCATGGCTGTTTGGGGAAAGTGGTCTTTCACTGGTACTGACGGTTAGGAATGGCCGGAGTTGGCCTGGATAAGGGGTCGGAGAGTCCGGTGGTACAGCATCAGTGCACGGGTTTAGGTTGGTATCTTTCGGTCGAGGAGCAGGGGAAAACTTAGGTTAGGGATTTGATGATGTCGGGGTGTGTCCGACACGGGGGAGATGGGTTTGTATATGTAAACTAGATGGAATAAGAATTTGGACGGGAAACACGGACACGATGCACGCACGTTTGGTTCTGGAATTTTGGTTGTAGAATTTGGAGAATAGAAATACATGGATGAGTACCTGCCTATTTATAAGATGTGGGAATTTCTATTTGGATAGGATTAGGAAAAGATTTAAATCCCTAATAGATAATTGCTACTAATTTCAATAAATTTAAAACCAATCAAATCCAAACCCAAATCGAATTTAAATCTAATTAAAATCCAGCCTTTAGTTTAAAATCAAATAAGATATATCAAATTTCAAATATAGAAGTTAATTAAACTATATAAATAAATCCCTAAAATCAAATCAAAATCCAATCTCAATCTAATTTAAATCCAAATAAATCCAATAGATAAATATTCATCCTTAATTTAACTATTTAAATCAAACCAATAATTCTAACCACAATTTAAAGTATAATAATTAAACTAAAATATATTTTTGTAATTAATTAAAAATAATTTCGAAAATAAATAAATATTCTTAAATATCTTTTTGAATAATAAAATACTAATACTAATAATTTTGAAAATGAAAAAAAATATATAAATTCAATTTAATGTACCTCATATGCAAGGAATATAAAATAGTTTTCTAAATTACAACTAATAAATAAATAAATAAAAGTAATATGTTTTTGGTCATCTCAATACACAACTTTAAGTAAAATACAAATACAAATAATTATTATATATATTATTTGAACTATAAAAATAGAAAAATATTTTTCTAAAAAATATGTACGCTCGCACATATTCGCACTCGTCGAGCAATTACGAAAATAAAATTTCGTACACAACGTACAATACGACTACATGACGTACAATACAAAATTTTAAATCAGTACCAAATTTAATAATAAAAAAATAGTAGAAATTTAGGGGTTTTACACAAGTGCAGGTACGGTTCTAGTGCTGAGCTGGTATGGCGCGGTACGATACAACTCGGGAGGGACACGGATGCGATGTAGGTGTCTCGTCCTAGAACTAGAATACTGGAGAGCGGAGGATAGACACAACCAGCTACGTAAATTGCAGTGTAACACACTTTGCAATACGGTCACGGCTGTCTAGATGCATGAGGGTTTATCTACAATCTATCAGTCTCTTATGGTAAAAAATAAGCCTAGTATCTCAATCTCAAGCAAGCAAATAATTGTTATAAGATGTTAGATCATCAGACATACAAAGTAAGGCGTCCCAAACATAATATATTCAGATGATCATGAAGCTAGTCATACAAAATACGAAGACTAGCAAGAGTTAAGTCATACATGATCAACCCTAGGATTTGTTAATCATGTTATAGCGCTTAGGCAGATAGAAATTAAGTTGCAACACTATCTAACATATGCTCGACAGCTAAACGCCTCAAAAGAATAATTTATAATAGAGTGGGAGAGCAAAATAAGAAACCCACTCGTTGCTATGGTTACTTCTAGTGTTCACCATCTGGCTGGAAGGTAGGTAGATTCTCGTGTGCTACTCCAAAATCTGGCCACACAAAACTAGCTGGGTCAGAACCCAGAAGAGCAAGTAACACAAGGGAGGCTCAACTTATGAACTAAAACCAGCATAAAATGAAAGAAGAACTGATAAAAGAACATAATTAAATAACATAAAAGACAGAGTTAAAAGAACACACTATGTTGCATTAGGAAAACAAGAGGTAGAATATAATTCCCATGTAAATCATGGGACAATCATTCAGGCACGACCAATCAAGTCATACAGCTTGCTATCATTAGCTAACTAGGATTATCATAGGCCTAGTTACTAATAGGATGCAGTTGAGATGTTCACGCAGTCACAAGCCCTTTAGACTATCTAGGTTATCCAGACGGGGGTTACAAGAGTTTATCAAGATTTAAGAGTACTTTTAGTTTACAAGGAGTGCAATATATAACAGTGTGCTGGAAATATGCCATACTTAACAGCAGGCTACAAGTCCACAGGTGTGGCCCGAATAACGGGATCGCCTATAACTAAAAAATATCTCTATATGAACTACTTGATTGATCTAGTCGTTAACCTAGTCAGATTCATTATGAATCCCTGACCGTGGTAACCATGAATCCATATCCTAGACATGATGCAAGACGAGACAGTTAGCTTGTACAGTCATAATCAAGAAAAATCAACCACGGAGTCAAGGCAAGAGTTACACTTAGCAAGACAGAAATAGTTGTCACAACAACAATCAAAAATACACATGTCATGTCAGGTTTACTTGTCATGTCAAGAATAATTATCAAGAGTGTGCCTCGACGGAACACTATCAAGATTACCAAGATGGGTTCATATGATCATGTTCAAGAAAAGTTGCTAGCTCCAGATTACCAAGTTGTCAATTCGGGTCGTCACAATTTACGTTAAGTATAGAAGAAAAAGATATGCAAAGAAGACTAAGGACATCCAGGGGTGATTTAAACTATCAGTCGCATATGAACTCTGGTTAAGGTGAGACAAGAAGATTCTTGAAGCCAAGACGAAGATCTACAACCTTAATATTTTGAGTTTTACAAGATTTTAGGTACAAAATAGCTTAAATAGGCAAAAACAGTCATTCGCGTGTACGGACAAAACTGGCCACGGTGTGCGGAGCGCGAGGGCACGGTACGCAGGTGTGCGGCAAACTAATCATGCAGGCGTACGAAACGTACAACACACGCGAACCAAATTGGCCACGATACGCAGACCACGAGAGCACGACGCACAGGCGCACGACAAACGAATCGTGCAAGCGCACGGCGCGCAAAATATACAGCACGCGGATGCACGACGCACAGGGCACGGATGCACGATGCACGGGAGCGCAGCAAATGAATCGCGCAGTGCGTAGGCGCACGGATGCACGGTGCGCGTAGTACGAGAGCATGGCGTGTATGGCGTGAGAGCACGGCGCACAGCCGCATGGTAAACGAATCGTGCAGGCGCACGACGAACGAATCGCACAGGCACGCGGCCGCGAAATACGCAGTGTACAGATGCATGGCACGCAACAAACGAATCACGAGTGCGGTACTGTTCATCATCCCAGCAGCACCGAAGATGTGCAGGAACCCATAAACACAAAAAATATCATAACTTTTCTAAAATAAGTCAAAATCAAGCGATTCAAAAGCCAAAATTGGGTAGAATTGAATTCTCCACAACATGGAACCAATAGTTTTCGAAAATGCCAAGTTTTTAGATATCAAAATCCAAGAAAAATAAGAAAAAGTTAAAACTAAGATCTGCAAAAATTTATCTATCAAAACCGAAAATTTTAAGTTCTAAAGATGCTTAAAATTATGTAGTGAAGGAGATGAAACAATAAAAATAAAGATCCTTCATGGAGCAAGTGGCACTTGCCTAGGGTTTGGTGGAGAAGTAAATGAAGAAGATTGAGAAGAAGTAAATGAAAAAAAATGAGGAGAGATAGAGAAGTTGGTTTATATACCAACCCTCTCATCTCAAACCAACCCAACCAAACCAAACCAAGCCAAGCCAAGCCAAGTTGAACCAAGGTGAACCAAACCCAAACTGTAACACCCAATTTTCCAAATGAGGGTAATTTTGAAATTTTGTGATTATAATCATTTAATAATGATATTTAAATTATATTATGATTTTTGGTAATTTTTAGTCAATTTAAAACTATTTAAAATATTGAATTATGATTTGGATGGTTAACTAGTTAAACCCTAGTTTTGCTAAACCTAGAGACTAACCATGACCAAGGGAGCCTAGTCATGTGATTAGGATGACTAATTATAACTTTTTAGCCTAAGAGTATTTTGGTCATTTTGACAATTTTGTGAAATTATAATTTATATTAATTAAATATTGTGCTAATCCTTTAGTTAAGCCTTAACCCTAGAAGTTTAACCTAATCTAGATTAGTCTTGAGGTTAGAATCAAGGTTAGAACATTCCTACTAAGTGCCAAGGTTAGTAATATCTAGATATTATTGTGGTAGGATATTTTCCTTAGGATATTTCTGAAAAAGAAAGCCTTGAACCAATATGAAGGCTTGGAATTGGGTGGACAAGCCCTATCCACTCATCTACATCTAACCCTAATCCTAACCCTAATTCACTATTGTGGCAGCCATACAAGCCCCCCTCCTATAAAGTATCATTAGCCATTGCCTTCTTTTTAATACCTAGAAAAGAGCCCTAATTTGTTCTTCCCTAAACATCTCCCAATTAATCCAAATTGAGTCAAATCAATTGTATCATCATCCCCAATATTAGAGGAGACTTGTGGGTGCTTTCTAGCAAGGTTCGAGGACGTTTGAACCGTAGCAAATCGAGGAAGACGTCGAATCGAGGCTCTTTACATTGAGTTTGAACACTAAATAGGTAAAACCCTACAAACCCTAGTAAATTCCTGATTTCTTTACATAGATGCATTCATTTAGGGTTTTCCTAGGTGTAGCCCAAGTTTGGTAGAAAATCGTGTCCATTTCGTGTCAGTATCGAACACGTATCGGTGTATTTAATTGGGTGTTCGATGAAATGCCACATAGAAATAGATTTTAGTATTTTACAAAACAAATTACATGGTTGTGTAGCCCTATATATGGGGATTAATTATATATATGACTGAGTCAATTTTTAGGGAATTTTCGTGTCCAAAAGGGACACAGACACACAGTACGAGACCCCCGTGCTGTGCCCTGCTACCCGATACCAATTTCTTACTGTACAGGACACGGGGACACATAAAACTTGACACGAAGGTGGGGGACATGTCTGTCGACATGTTCCCAAAGTTTCGTGATGTTTCGTGTCGTGTCGAGTGAGCATTCGTGTCTGCACTGAATTTGTACTACACTGGGACACTGTTAAAACACGTTCTGACACTCACTGTTTGACACGACACGATATGACGTAGATCCAATACAGATACTAGACACCTAGCCCTAGTCCCCCTCTACCCCTAGACACAATTACGACGTTTTATGTGTCGTGTGTCATTCGCACGAGTCTGTGACACGCATGCACGAGGCACCGCACTGTGCCGTGCTCTCCCCTGCTACTCGGGCCCTCTGTAGGACACGACACGGATTCTTTTGACACGATTTTTGGTGGACATGAGGGGGCATACACTGACAGCATGCCCCCAAAGTTTGGGTCGAGTTAGTTAGGTATTCTAGAAGTTATCAAGCTTGCACTGACTTTGTACAGACACGCGTACACGCAGAAAATCCCACTGATATGCAACTCGAACTCAGACATGACACGACCCCGACACAACTCAGGCACCTAGACACTTACCCTGACACCCTACCTAACTACTGACACGAGCACGAGGCTCTAGGGTGGACACACGAGTCCCTAGGCTAGTCGACACATGTGCACGATGCTGCCTATGCGCAGTTCAGTCACACATTGACACTTGGGTTTAGACACTGTTTGGACACTTTGTGTCCAGCTAAGTGGACACGAAATGACACCCCTAGACACGTATACATATGGGGAACACTTTTACATGCCTGATTTGTGGGTTTTCTTTGGGTTTTGGTTTTCGATTTTGGACTCTACCTGTATCAGTTCATTTCCAGTTTAAGTTTAATAAAACTGACAGTTAATAGAAACCTGAGAATTGTTTTGTATTCCAGTTGGTTTTCGTGATTGTTGGGTTTCAATTGTATGTATATTTATGTATATTATCAAAATCTAAATATATGTACTTATGTAGGTATATATTGAATCGGTGTTTATGAGAAAACTGGGCATGTTAGACTGAACATTGAGTATTTACTGAAACCTAAAAATTCAGGACCTAGTAGATGGTTAAAGTTGGGATTCACTGAATTGTTAATATAGATTAGGTTGGTTTGGTTGAATGTAAACCTGAGAATTTTGAAGGATTAATTATGAACTTCATTCACTGAATGTATGAATGGAGTTCACATTGACATGTAAACTGAAATCTAAGTTATGATGAAACTGGGCATGTTAAACTGAACACTGAGTTCAGTTTGGGTTTATGGTGTTAACTGGAAATTGGGATTAAATGTTAGGAAATCTAGGATGTATTGAAATGGGTTTTGCAGGTATATAAGTATCTATATATATGTTATATTTTCACATAGGTTTAGAATGTTGCATGATATATATATATATATATATATATATATATATATATATATATATATATATATATATATATATATATATATATATATATATATATATATATGTTTTTGGGATATGAATGTTTGAGCCTGTGGGTTCACTCATATTAGAGGGGAATTGGGGGAAACTATCACTAACAGTGATGTTAGAGTGAGTGACATGGAGTGGAAGATGAGAGAATAATATGTAGTACATTATATAGATTAGGTATATATATTGTCTAGTAGATATATGTATATGTGTATTTTGGCTTGTAAGGTTTGATGGGGAAAAGTTGATGTTATGTTATAGGGTGATATGTCTTAAGATGTGATATGGTTGGGTTAGAAGTTGAGTCTAGTTAATGTAGAGGATAATTGTATAGGAGTTGAACTTAGGATATATGATATATTTGGATATAGGGTTGAAGGTAAGGTTAGTTAGTTGAGGATGTACATATGTATATGGTTATAAGGTTGATTAGTATATATATATATATATATATATATATATATATATATATATATATATATGTATATATATATATATATATATATATATATATATATATATATATATATAAAAAAAAAAAAAAAAAAAAATATATATATATATATATATATATATATATATGATATAGAAAAATATATATATATATATATATATATATATATATATATATGATATAGAGAGTTGACCAATAGTCTAGTTTGACCCAAGGTTGACTAGTTGACCAATTGACCCTTACTAGCCTAAGTTTGAAAGTTTGACCTAGTTTGACTAGATGTTGACTTGGTTTAACCCGGAGTTCACCAAGTTTGACTTTGACCTAGATTGGCTTAGAAATCATGTAATTGCATCGTAAACTTTATTTACCTTATTGTAAACACATTATAACATGTACTGCTCCATTTAGGACATTGTGATTCCGGTGCAGACATCTGATATTATACTACTCTTTTCAGAGTGTTAGGCGAGTACATTCCCTGATAGTTCTTTCATTTACTTGTCAATTACTGTACTTCAGTTCTAGTTAGTTCTATTTGATTCTTGTTACAAACACGTATTGTTATTACTGAATCCATGTATACGACACACATACCTTACTCGTCTTTCCTCTATTATTCGAATTACTATTCGAACTATTCGAACCACCTATGTCATGACCCGCACCCGTTTTTCGGATACGAGACGTGTTCAAGCCCAGCCTATGCCGCGGTATTGGCGGTAGTACGCTGTCTAGCCCGCAATAAATAAAGTGCTCATAAATACTAACTGCTCATTCACAACAACTAAATCAACTTTACAAAATATAGAAGTTTTACATTTGAAGAAGAATGTAAGCTTTTATATTTATAGAAAACTACCACACAACTAACTAGTCTTCTATGGTTTAGCCTTCGAGTCTCTATCTCCCCCTCGTATGGTCCATAGTGCAAGAGTAGGTACGTCAACCTCACCTATAACAACGATCCAATCAGGAAAGGAGCAGAGTACAACCATATTGCAATTAATGTTGTTAGTCCAAAATAAGTTAGAACAAGCGAGAAACAATGATGACAAAGAGTATATAAAGAACTAGTACTAGCCAGGTATGAACGATCAAGATATGAACTAGCAAGATGTAACTAGCAAGAAGATGTAAACTAGTAGGATATGAACTGACAAGATAATGGACTAGATAAAGAAAAAATAGAAACCACTATGTGTGTGAAATACCTTTTAATATGTGAACGGCTGGACTAATATGGCACATCGTACGATGGCTATCATTCAGTAATTGGTACGGCTAACTCATACGTGGGTGTGTATGACTTAGCTATCATTCGGTAACGGTAATTGGGTTTGTTCACGTATTTACCGAGTATTTCCCCTCCCGACTCTCTAACAATCAATAACGGTCAATGATACACTAAGAAGGATATGATAACTACAGTGTCACAATCGTGTCTCAATGGAATATCAAGCAATGACTCAACGGGATATCAAACAAGAAAACTATAGTGTAAACATTATAATGAAATAAAACATAAATACATACTGTACTTGCCTGAGTCCTTGCCCAAACCGTAGCCATAAGTAAAGGATAAGGAAAATGTCGATCTAGAAGCTATCAACCTATAAAACATATCTCACCACGAATCGTGCACGAAAACCATAAATCAATTCTAATGTTCTAGTTCTAAATAGTGGCTAGTTGGGTTACTAATCTAATAATAATTAATTCTGGAATAATTCACTTAAAAATCTAATTTAACCTAATAATAATCTGAATATAATCTAAACATGCAAGTTTGGCCATCAAAAGTCATATTTTCAATTTTGGAAACCATGGCACGTAAATCGAGACGTACCATTGACTTCTTAGTCAAACGTTGTAAACTCTAGATTTTGAAAGTGCACTTTGGTAGATTTTAGCACCATGAGTGCGCTGGAATCAACCGTGTCGCAAAATCACGCTTTGGTCAAAAGATATCGCCGTTATGGCTAATTGTGACCAAAACGGGGATCAATCGATCAGTTCTGAGTTCAACAGAATAAATAAAATACTAAATGAATGAAATAATTTTTGGGAAAAATATATGTCGCAGAGCTCTGTGTTAGCTTTTCATAACTCCAAACAGTTCATGATTTCGATTTTTGGTTCTCCCGGAATCTCGAAAATACCAAAACATGTCAAATTTCGGACAACCGACACTCTACGAATTTTCCAGAAATTTAGGTTCAGAAATTACAAAAATAAATTAGATATTAAGAAACTATACCTCAATACGCTTCCCATAAAAAACAGCACGCGAAAATGAGGTCCGAGTTGACGGCAATCGCCTCGGGAAGTCGGAGAATCACCGGGATCAAACTCCAAAAGGAGGAGGCTATAATTAATTAGGGTTTGTGAATATACAATGCATAAGTATAGGAGAGAGAGAGGCGGTTACTGTAGCGGGCGCCGACAGGTGGGCCCCCCGGGTGAATTATTGGGTAATTAATTATTAAATTCAGAAAATCATTTAAAAATTATTTTAAGTCCAAATAAATCAAAATAAATTGCAGAAAAATCTAAAAAATTCTAGAAAATTCTAGAAAATATTTCTAACTGTCTAGAATATAAATAAAATATTTAACATAAAATATCATCGTGTGACCTCACAGTAAATTCCAAAAACCTATAAAATATAAATTCTATATATTTTAATTATATAAAAATTTCCAAAAATTCTAAAAAATCCAAAAAAATTCTAAAATATTCTAAAAATATTTTTAGTCATTTAAAGCCCAAATAAAAATATTTGGTCCAGAAATACCCCCGAATGACCTTACGGTAAATCCTGAAAGTCTTTAAAATAATAAAACCTTAAATATTAAATACCTAAAAATATCCAAAATTTGTAGAAAAATATAAAATAGCTAAATATTAAATATATAATCTATCTAGAGGTTATATGACCTTAATATGGTCATAGCCCACCTACAAGCTTTAGCATGACTCACAATGGCCATAAAATTAATCATAAACAAATAAAATTAAAAAATTTGGGAAGTGGACTTACAAATCTACGTACCTTAGAAAAATTTCATCCTCGAAATTTCAAAAGATACAAATAGGCACAACCAAGAATATCATCAAAATATGACATGACCAATCGATATGAATAAGCACGACAAAGAATATAATCAAGAAAATAATGTGATGAATGATCGAAATTGATCGGGCATATAGAATCAAAATCTAAATACTTTTAGAAATATAGTGGAAGGAAATCAAAATAGGTTTTAAAGATGACAATTCAAAAATAGAAAAATATGAAAGAAATAAAGAACTACTAGTTGTAGAGAAGGTGGTAACAAAAAATAAGACATCAAATAAATTTTAAAGAAATTTTTTTTAATAGTCGTATGCCAATAAAAGATATAGTCGCTATGATATTCGAGAATCATAAGTATATCCGAAGTCATTTAACCGAGAATCCATGCCTCGCCAGTGTACATCTGGCTGCTGTGAACCCTTGGTTTCATGACTCAAGTAAAATATGTTATCGAACACTTTATCAACTATACCCAATATTGACATAATAAATCAAAAGATCAATAATATAACTATGATATAGTTTTAGTAATATTCGACAACCTACGCATACTTAAAATTATTTTAACTTAGGGGTCATGCCACGCCAGTGCGCTGTTGACTGCAGTGAACCCGCAGTCTCCATAATTCAAATAAATGGAGACAGTGCACATCTGCCTTACCATTGTATGTCACCGAAAATTATTTTAACTATATCCATAAGAATTTCAAAGGAACTTCACTAAATTCAATTAAGTCGATCATGATAAGAAAATATAAGTATCTGTCCTCGAGTAAAAGTATCAGTTTTGAAAACAAAACGATCACAAAATGAACGAAGACAATTTGAATTAATATATAGATAATTGAACCAAGATTAGGAATTAAAAATAAAACGATTGCAAAATAGTTTTGAAAATAAAACGAGGTTTAGAGAAGGCGGAAGATAAAATAGCAAAAAAATGATCAAAATTAGGAATTGAATTCTATGAAGGCCAAACTTACCAAACATATATTCTACCCACCTTGGATCCTACCAACATGTCAAAACAAAATAACATATTCTCTTAGAAAAATTCTTCGATTTATCCATGCGTAGACTTCAATAAATCATTGGCTAAATCACGTGGCCTATTTAACAATCTTAACTATCCAAGGGTCAAATTGAATAAGGGACTCCTAGTCCTATTCATTCTCATAAAATCAAATCAAACCTAATTGTGAATGAGAATCCTAGTCGCAGACTTGCAGTAGTACGACTAACTTAAGTACTACCACAAGTTCGCAATTTTTTGCGAAATCAGACCTCCATGGGCCACCATAAAAACTTGTCACGACCCGTACCCGTTTTTTAGATATGAGACGTGTCCAAGCCTAGCCTACATCGCGGTATCGGCGGTAGTACGCTGTCTAGCCCGCAATAAATAAAGTGCTCATAAATACTAACTGCTCATTCACAACAACTAAATCAACTTTACAAAATATAGAAGTTTTACATTTGAAGAAGAATGTAAGCTTTTACATTTATAGAAAACTACCAACATAACTAACTAGTCTTCTATGGTTTAGCCTTCGAGTCTCTATCTCCCCCTCGTATGGTCTATAGCGCAAGAGTAGGTACGTCAACCTCACCTATAACAACGATCCAGTCAGGAAAGAAGCAGAGTACAACCATATTGCAATTAATGTTGGTAGTCCAAAATAAGTTAGAACAAGCAAGAAACAATGATGACAAAGAGTATATAAAGAACTAGTACTAGCCAAGTATGAACGATCAAGATATGAACTAGCAAGATGTAACTAGCAAGAAGATGTAAACTAGCAGGATATGAACTGACAAGATAATGGACTAGATAAAGAAAAAATAGAAACCACTATGTGTGTGAAATACCTTTTAATACGTGAATGGATGGGCTAATACGGCACATCATACGATGGCTATCATTCAGTAATTGGTACGGCTAACTCATACGTGGGTGTGTATGACTTAGCTATCATTCGTAACGGTAATTGGGTTTGTTCACGTATTTACCGAGTATTTCCCCTTCCGACTCTCTAACAATCAATAACAGTCAATGATACACTAAGAAGGATATGATAACTACAGTGTCACAATCGTGTCTCAATGGAATATCAAGCAATGACTCAACAGGATATCAAACAAGAAAACTATAGTGTAAACGTTATAATAAAATAAAACATAAATATAATAATGTACTTGTCTGAGTCCTTGCCCAAACCGTAGCCACAAGTAGAGGATGAGGGAAATGCCAATCTAGAAGCTATCAATCTATAAAATATATCTCACCACGAACCGTGCACGAAAACCACAAATCAATTCTAATGTTCTAGTTCTAAATAGTGGCTAGTTGGGTTACTAATCTAATAATAATTAATTCTAGAATAATTCACTTAAAAACCTAATTTAACCTAATAATAATCTGAATATAATCTAAACATACAAGGTTGGCCATCAAAAGTCATATTTTCAATTTTGGAAACTATGGCACGCAAATCGAGACGTGCCATTAACTTTTTAGTCAAACGTTGTGAACTCTAGATTTTGAAAGTGTACTTTGGTAGATTTCAGCACCACGAGTGTGCTGGAATCAACCGTGCCACAAAATCACGCTTTGGTCAAAAGATATCGCCGTTATGGCTAATCGTGACCAAAACGGGGATCAACCGATCAGTTCTGAGTTCAAAAGAATAAATAAAATACTAAATGAACGAAATAATTTTTGGGAAAAATATATGTCGCAGAACTCTTTGTTAGCTTTCTGAAACTTCAAACGGTTCATGATTTCGATTTCTGGTTCTCCCGGAATCTCGAAAACACCCAAACGTGTCAAGTTTCGGACAACCGACACTCTACGAATTTTCCAGAAATTTAGGTTCAGAAATTATGAAAGTAAATTAGATATTAAGAAACTATACCTCAATACGCTTCCCATAAAAAAACGTCACGTGAAAATGAGGTCCGAGTTGACGGCAATCACCTCGGGAAGTCGGAGAATCACCGGGATCAAACTCCAAAAGGAGGAGGCTATAATTAATTAGGGTTTGTGAATATACAATGCATATATATAGGAGAGAGAGAGGCGGTTACTGTAGCAGGAGCCGACAGGTGGGCCCCCCGGGTGAATTATTGGGTAATTAATTATTTAATTCCGAAAATCATTTAAAAATTATTTTAAGTCCAAATAAATCAAAATAAATTGCAGAAAAATCCAGAAAAATTCTAGAAAATTCTAGAAAATATTTATAACTGTCTAGAACATAAATAAAATATTTTAACATAAAATATCATCGTGTGACCTCGCAGTAAATTCTAAAAACCTATAAAATATAAATTCTATATGTTTTAATTATATAAAAATTCCCAAAAATTTTAAAAAATCCAAAAAATTCTAGAAAATATTTTTAGTCATTTAAAGCCCAAATAAAAAAAATTGGTCCTGAAATACCCTCGTATGACCTTACGCTAAATCCTGAAAGTCCTTAAAATAATAAAACCTTAAATATTAAATACCTAAAAATATCCAAAATTTGTAGAAAAATATAAAATAGCTAAATATATAATCTATCTGGAGGTCATATGACCTTAATATGGTCATAGTCCACCTACAAGCTTTAGCATGACTCACAATGGCCATAAAATTAATCATAAACAAATAAAATTAAAAAAATTAAAAAAATTGGGAAGTGGGCTTACAACCTATTCGCATCTTCATGTGCTGGTTGGACTTGTATTCATCTTATGTGTTGTATTATGGATTCATTGTATTAGACTGGGTGGGGAAATACTAATTTGACATGTAGACATAATTCCCCTATTCGAATTACCCCTCGGTGAATGATATTCGAACGATAGCCATCCCACACTTGGCCGAGTGTGCGGTGTGCCGTAATTACCTACAGCCGTTTACATGTCGAACTCGGTATTTTAAAACACACTTGGAGAATTTATTCGAATCATTGTTAGATCATCATGTGAATTATTATTCGTATCACCTTATTCGAATCACCTTATTAGAACAATGATTAGAATCACATTCGACTCATACTGTACTGGAATCACATTCGACTCATCTTGTATTAGACTCACATTGGGATTACACTGGACTTATATTGTACTGTCTGGACTCATCACGTTACTCTAGTTCAGCTAGATCTTATTTTACAATCTTTCTTGCCATGCTTCCCCTCTTGCTTAGTTACCTTACTTTTCTTGTACCTTAACTGTTTCTCTACTTTATTACTCGTACAAACTGCCATATTCATCAATACAACTGTCTATAACTGTTTTATAGTTCTCTGTCATTTACTTGGGATTTTTTGATGAATTGTACTCGTTCCTGTCCTGACTGGACCTGTTAAAAATATTACAGATGATTGCCTTGAGGACATTTGCCCTACTTGCCTTGGAGCAGGAGATGGCTTAGCTACCTTTGGCCCCGACACTCAGGAGTGATCGGAAGACTAGCTAGTAGACTTGGTTTAGTTTTCATGTTTTAGAACTTGAATTGTAATAACTTGAGATGCGAGTTTGTATTTGAGTTTGTTTGAGATATTATTATTTAGTAGTTTATAATTATTGTTGTTTAGTCTTTAGTTATAAACTTATGTGTTATCTTATCGTGCTTAGACTGTGATTAAGATTTCATTATATCTATACTTATCCTCCGTTTAGAGTTGAGATTTGACAAGTACATTATATAATTACGTGAGTTGTTGATTAGATAGTAACCTAGGACAGCGTTCTACCGTCGACACTGCGGCGTAGGCTGGACGTACCCACTTCTCGTGTCCCTACACTGGGTGCGGGTCATGACACAAACTAAACTAAGTCAAGATTAAACTAAGGCAAGGCTAAGCGAGACAAGTCGAAATATGGGTCACCTGACAAATGTCAGAAATCTATACATGTATACTAAAAATACGTATAACGAAAAACGGGAGTGACAGCAGGTGCAAGTACAGTGCTAGTGCATAGCTGGTATGGCACGGTACGGTGCGACTTCGGCTGCGTGAGACCTTATGGTAGGGACGTAACCTTCCAGTTGGGATGGAGCCTTCAGGTTAGGGATTGTATAGGCCTTTGGGTTGGATTGGTTGTAAGCCTTCAGGCTAAGTGCCTTCAGGTTGGGTTGGAGCCTTCGGGTTAGATATTGTATATATAGGCTGCAAGATGCGGTGAAGTGCGACCCGAGAGGTGCACGGATACGATGTAGGTACAGGTGCGTTGCTAGTGCAGAGCTGGTGTGGCGCGGTACGACTCCGATTATGTGAGGCCTTCGAATTGGGATGGAGCTTTCGTGCTAGGGATTTTATATATAGGCATTTTGGGCTGGATTTGTTGTGACCTTCAGGCTGAGTGCCTTCGGGTTGGGATGGAGCCTTTGGGCTAGTGATTGTATATATGTTGCGTGTGTAGGACCGTTGAGCACCTCTAGAGGGAGGGTGAATAGAGTATGTGTGTGTGCAGCGAAAAATAATCACCAATTAAAATATTAAGCAGTTATATACTATGGCAGATACAAGACGATAAATAAAATACGGTAAAGTAAGAGTCAAGAATTTAAACTCAGTGACACAGCAATTTATGCTGGTTTTTTCTGAGAGGACTAGTCCAGTCGCGAGTACTCTTGCTCGCTATTAATCCACTATGGCACAAGCTTTAACTGAACGCTTGCAACTCTTACAACACCGTACTTGACGACAAGTGCATGACCAACTTTAAAATACCGTACTTGGTGACGAGCGCATGACCGACTCCAGAAGGCAATTGGAAAACTAGAACATTTTCTGAATATAGCCTCCGTTACAACTCTTCAACATCAAACTCTAGATTAAACCAAAACTGTACTGGCTTGGCTAAGAGTCGTAAAGACTTAGATATGAAAGTAAAAAAGCTCATAACACTTTAGATAGAGAAGAGAAGAGATGAAATTGGATGAGATGAAATGAATGGAAATCTCAACTCTATTTATAGTATTTTTGAGGATCGAACTCGGACAGAGTTCGGGCATAGTTCGGATGCTAAAATTTCGTATACGAACGTTGGATACAGATTTGGTGGGAACTAAAATTTAAAATACCCAGACCAAACTCGGACCAAACTCGGTCAGAGTTCTGTCAGAGTTTTGCTGGGTCAGAACCGTAAGAAATTGGCCAAATTTGCATAGACTTTGGGCTTTTTGGAATTGTGGACTTTTGGGATAAGTAGGTAGGTTTATTTTTGTTTGTAGACTGAGAAAAAACTAAGCCAGTACCGATCCGATCAATCTCACATTTTTCCTATACTCAATAAAAGGAAAAATACAGAGTAAATATGAAAACCAATAGGCCTTTTGATGACATCTTTTTCCTGACATTGAAGATGCATTTTTTTTTGACGACAATCATCCAAAGATAAACAGATCTGAAAATCTGAATACCTTTCGGGGGCTTCGCTTCTGAACCCCCACGGGAGACGCTGCCCCTTCGACCCCTATCCACTGACCGGGCAGCGGAACCCCTCGATGCGAGGCCCCGAATAGGTCGCTAGACGGTTCAGAGAAATCTTCTTGTATAACGTCGTCATTAGTCCATCAATTCTTTATTACATATGTCCTGATTTGACAATGCTTGATCATGCTTACTGCATGTCTACAAGTAGATGTTAGACAAACAAAACAATATGATGTAGTATGATACAAGCATAGCAATATGATATAGTGAACATTTAGGACAATACTAAGTTTAAGTAGCAACATAATAGTGATTACATGAATATTAGTGATATCAATAGTTAAACTTAATTGATTAGCCATATTCAAAAAAAATATGATATAATCATTGGACTAACAATCTCTCCCTTTTTTATTATGGCAAATCAGTTAAGTTTAAAAAAGATACGATATATGCATGTATCACTAATAAACATATATTACTAAAATATTGTTTGCTAACTTAAACTTATTTCTCCTTCGTTGACATGATCCAAAAAAAGCTCCCCTGTAATAAGACATGAAATCAATCATAACAAGAAGGAAGACATAAATAATCATGAACAATAATTAAAGGAATAGTGTAACGACATTTTAGAAAATTACACAACTAAAGTAACAGAACTTGTTAGAACACAAAATAGTTGGTTTGAACTTTAAGAAAAAAAATCTGAAATGAAACAACAAATAGTTTACCAACTAGAAATCTAAAATGATATTCAAAACACAATATGATGTATAAATGTAACTGTAGTTTTGAAATAGATAATAAAGGATTTCAATAAAAGTATATCTCAATAAAGTAGAAATCAATCATAAATAATCCATGTAGATCTAGTATATAAAATATAAAAAATATAATCACATTTTTAACAATGATAAAAAAAATATGATTCATAATTTGCCCATACAAATTAGTGAATCACTTCACTAAAGAGTATAATCATTAGAAAAAAATCAAAAAAATAGATATACTAGAATCTACTACATACTCAAGCATGCATTGGAACTCAATTATCTTAGCATGATATATGAATATCCATTAGATAATCATGAAGGTAATGGAGACAAAATACTTTAGAAGGAGAAATTCAGTCGACTTGAATGCTCCCCCGTAAAGTATGACCAGTCTAAATAAGATAATCATGAACTTTGAAATAAAACCTCAATAGGAATCCAAATCAATTTAACTCAAAAGAATCATTAAATTAACTATATTTTGCAATATATTTTAAACAACTTATATAAAATGAGAGAGTCAAAAAAGTGATAATAATAACTATATATTATCTCATAAGTCCGATACAAATCCAAATATCATGAACAACTCAACAGGTTAAGTAAAAGAATATATGTCCATGATGAACTAGGTAAATGTCCATGATGAACTAGGTAAACCACATATTAAGGGTATAATAGAATCGAAACAATTAGTTCGCTTTCCCTTAAAATAAGTGTATCTAGTTCAAAAGTATTTATATGCATAAAATAGATAAAATAATCACAAGATCTAAGGGATATCCGAGATATGCATCTTTCATCCATTTGTCAAATGCATATAAAATTCCAAACTTGAAACAAATATCATCTTTAGGCAAGTAAAAGAAATATCCAATAAATAAACACTTAAAGATGAATAAACAAAATATGTCTCCAACGAAAAATATATATAAAACAAAAATGATTTCAAGACGGTAAAGGATTTATAAAAATAGTCTTAATCCGAATAACAGACAGATTCAAAATATCATAGAGAAATCAAAAGACTTTTGAAATTCAAAATATATTATGAAAAAATTGTCTTAATACAATGTTCGGATGCGTTCGTTTGCTCCTCAGACTTACAGTTGACGATTCGAATTTGTATCACGAAAACAGCTTTAATGAAAGAACCCATAAATCATAAATAGTCCATCTGAACAAATAAAATATGACTAGACAAATGTCCAAAATAAATAGTATTCTAGATATATGGCATATTAGGGGAATAATTGATTTGAAACAATTAGCTTTCCCCCTTTTGCATGGATATATCTAAAATTATTAGTACTAACAGAATCAAATTTCAGTAAAATGTTTCCAGAAATAGTAAAACTAAATCATCAAAATATTATGTCTTCTTATCAAAGTTTATTTCTTTCCTTTTAAAGTCGTAGCACGGTGTCCATCTGACAACCGTAGGGTTCAAGAAAAGAAATACTTTGAGAGAGAGATTTCAATAAGCCTGACTTCTCCTCTACAAAGAATAACTGCTAAAATAAGAAAAGAATAAAAAGCTTAACACTACAAAAAGTAGGCTTTTAGCGACGGCGGTATCCGTCGCTAAAAGTCGTTTTTCCGTCGCTAAAGCCATATAGCGACATATCAGCGACGAAAATGGTTTGTCGGAAAATCACGTGTCACTAATTTCAATCAGTTGCTAGTTTGTCGAAAATAGCAACTGATTAGTGACGGATTTAGCGACACGCTATTTATTACAAAATACGACGTATTAGCGACGAAAATTCTATCGCTACTTTTATCGACTAACTACCGACGAGTCCGCGGCGTATTCCAGGATTAATGCTGTAACGGTATAGCGACCGAAAAGTATATCGCTAAAGTGTTTCTTATACGCTATTGGTATCGGACAGGCTTGTAGCGACGAACCAGTTATGTCGTTATTCCGTCGCTATACTTTAAATCTATATTTTCCAGAACCTTAACGACGGAATGTTCCAGATATTCCGTCGCTCTTCCGTCGCTATACTGCAATTTTTCAGATATTCCATCGCTGTTCCATCGTTGTCCCGTCGCTAAATACAATTTTGTGTGTCTATTTATGTTTCCTGCACTCCACATCCATGTTGACAGTTACACACACAATATACAGTCATATAAACAGTTTCCAATACAGATATATAAACAGTTACACACATACCAAAAAGTTTACAAATAGTTTTCAAATACACGCATACCAAAAATGTTCCAAATTGTTCCCAAATACAAACAGTTTTTAAACAATATCTACGTCGACGGCGACGGAGGAGGCGACGGGTGGGTGTAGCTACCCAGCACATTTCGTAATGCGTCTTAAAAATCCTTTCGAGACAGAAGAACTCTCGAAGTTGGTGCTGGATCCGTCGGTATTGTAGCCGGATGTGCTGGAGTCTGTAGCGGAGCTGAATCGGTCAAAGTCTGAACCGCCAGAGCCGCAGTCGGAGCCGGAACGACCGGTACTATAGGTGTCGGAGCAGAAGCTCCTGCACTACCGTATATGTAATTTTGTAAATCCTATAATATACGGGTAATAGTGACCTGGTCGTAGACGACAGCACCGTCGGTGGGAAGTACTGGTACAGGTGGAGGTGGACGTAGAGGTGGAGGTGGAGCTCTAGAAACGACGGACGACTGGGATGCAAACGATCCAATACCGTATATGTTGCCGCCTTTTCCTACTCCGACCGTATCTATCCATAGTTTGTTCCTATCCGTCGGCTGGCTAGGTCCAGCCCCCTCACCTTCCTCACCCTCCTCACCGACCCGACTCTCAAACTCCTCCTATATTATATAAACGTAAATAAATTTAGAGTTAATATAAAGAATCATAGTAATGTACAGATACCGATATCAATACTCATAGTAATGGGCCGATATCGATACTCATACTCATATAGTAATAGATCGATACCGATACTCACATAGGAATGGCCTGATACCGATACTCTGAGTATCAGACCATTCCTATTAGTATCGATATCGTAATCGAAATCGGTATCGACCCATTACTATATGAGTATGGGGTACCGATATCGATACTCGTAGTCCGATCATCTACAATTATAAAAATGTAATACATATAAAGAATAAGAAAACTTACATAAGCTTTGGCGGCCCGCTCATCTACGAGCTTTCTATCGCTCTTGTGCTTGTGGGTATACGCAAAGGCTGTGGGACAATCAACGGTGTTCGGATCTCCGCCTTTCCCGGCGACCTCCTCGTACTTGTACAATTAAACATAAATTAATACTCATTTTGTAGAGTTTAAGACTTAAAAATTTGACAATTTAATAGAATACTCACCAATCAGTGCATGTGCTCCGAAGATAGGATCGAACCACCCGTGTCCTGACCAGCCTTAGCACGGGCAGCCTTCGTCTTCTCAGACTTGGCCAGATAGGCCGGGGTCTCCATTTTCTTCTTCATCTCTGCCCAGAAATCCGCTCTGAGCCACTCCTTGCATCCATGTTCTGATCCACTACCTTTCAGGCTCTTCAGCGTCTTCGGGTCGTGGAACATGTCACGTATCCTTTTGCTGGATACGGTCTTGTAGCACCTCCGGATGGCCTAGTCCCTATGCTCCGGCCACCAGTACGACGCCTGCAAATAAGATAAACGCACATGAATGAACAAATTTTTGATACATATTGTAAAGAAAGACCATTATACATACCCTCAACACGTCAAGCCAAATGAACCGCATTTTCGTCGGGATGTCGTCGAAGTTCAGGTACGACCCATGGAAATTATGACGAATCAAGTCGCCTAGATCTCGCCCAACGCAGATCGAAAAAATCCTGAGATAAGAAAATAATGTACGGCATCAGCTACTATGAAGAATATATGAATAAATATATAAATTTATAATAAACTAAAATACATATACTTACGTCTGCCCATCGGCCCACGGCTCCGAAAGATGGACGTCGGCTGGGCGCTCCGATAACGTCGGAGGATCTCCTACGCGTCGTATGTAGACTCCGTGCTCGACCACCAAGTCTGGATAGGGATTGGCCGCAATGGGAGCGACCATAGGGGTAGAAGCGGCCGGAGTGGTCGTAGGAGTAGTCGTCAGAGTAGTCGTCAGAGTAGTCGTCGGAGTATTGGCCGAAGGAGTAGCTCCCCCGACCGATAAACGGGCCGCGCCCGAAGTTAACCCATTATGAACATCTAGGAACTCGTCCTCGTCGACAGGCGGACGGCCTGGATGCTCCAAAGGGGCCGGATATGAGCTAGACCCATGCTACAAACGTCCACGTCTGCCTCCCGCCATAGGCAAATCTGAATTACGTATACGTCCACGTCCACCTCCCGCCATAGGCAAATCTAAAAATGCATATGTAATACACATATTTTCAATTTTGTATACTTCACACTTGCTATATGTAACCGAGATATGCATATGTTTTCGATACATAAAACCTAACTACTAATATATACACATTGCCTTCCTGTCTGAGACTCTGTCCCTGGATAAGCCCTCATACGTATACTGTCCCCTGAGACTGATACTCAGTCCTAACTCGACTCCTAGACACACACACATCCTGACACATGATACTATCTAATTTTTTACACTTTTTTAACCTGGATACTATCAAATGATTATACACACAAAGAGTAGAGAAGTGTGAGAAGGCCCCCTCTCTGACCCCTCCTCTACTTTTATGCTTCTCATTCGACTCTCTCATATGATATCCATCTCAACCAAAGAGTAGAGAAGTGTGACAATATTAATATTAACCAAGGATCGATATCGGAATCGGTATCATCATGAATCTCATGGCTTGTTCTACCAGAGCATAATATAAAACCAAACGTGTGAATCAGAGCTTCACATTCTAATATTGTGAATGTGAAGCTCTGCTTTACGTTTGGTTTTATATTATGCTCTGTTAGAACAAGCTATGAGATTCATGGTGATACTGATTTCGATACTGATCCTTGGTTAATATTAATATTTTCATACTTCTCCACGCTTTGGTTGAGATGTATATCAAATGATGCGGAATAGGATGCCTCATGACCCGAATGAGAAGAAGGGGAGTAGGAAGGCTCACTCTATACACTCATCCGTCTACGATATACACTTATACATTCTTACCTATGCAAGCCTTTTGAGGTAATCAGTATTATACTAGATTTTCGAAAAGATCTATAACTCTGATAGGCCCAAAAGACTTGGCATAAGTAAATTTAATTTTTAACACTTACCTATCTACTACTAAGATATCTTATATATATCCTTCTAGGATACTCACTTTATACCGATATCTTAAATTTGATTTTCAACAGTTACCTACCGCCTAGACACCGCCTAGACGCCTAAGCGATCAATATCGATACTCATAGAAATAGTCTGATACCGATACCGATACCCAGAGGGTACATTGATACAACAATTGTTCTCATACAATATATACAGCCTTATTAACAAATACACAATTGTTCAAATACAACGTTTATTCAAATAAAGTGGCTTCATCGGAAAATAAAGTGGTTTCGCTAACCAAACGTGGCCAATAGCTCATAATGTATGCGGTCAACCCCGACCGGCATCCTCTCCAATGGTACATGCTCCTCTCGCTTCCCAAGGTGAGTTCATACCTCGACCTGCTTTCGGAGGATAAGTCGGCTTCCGAAGTTGATCCTATCCCTAATTCTGACATGGGCATAAACACAGTTGACTTGGGAACGACCACTATAAGAATAAGATGAAACCCGTTCATCATTCCTCCAAAGAATTGCTTGTTGGAAACTGAAATTTGTTGGATCTAAATTTTCAACAATAACATGAAATTTGTTAGATCTAAATTTGTTGGACGTATGCACAGTTACTATAAGAAAAACATGAAATGTGTTGGACCTAAATTTTCAAATTTTGTTGGATACCAAAATTTGTTTACACATGCACAAATCGACATGGTTGGACGAACATGACACGAAGATAAGGACATTTGAAACTCGGCTTTCGTTTACGAAAAATCATTATAAAATTTGACTTTACAAATCCTTGATTTTTAACAAGTATTGTATTTACATCCAAGTCCTAATTGTCCTGGTTAACTTTTGAAAGTAAGGGGGTGCCAAGAAGGCAATTTCTTTTTATCTTTTTGATAAGCTTAAGAAATACTTAAACTTACCTCGGTATTTACTTCTTGAATTATAGGTTTTGCATTTCGTAGAACAAAAAATAACAAACTAGTAGTGTAAAGCTTTAACATGAAATTATCGAGTATATATAACTTGAGTAGCCAATTAATTACGAGTACTGATGTCCTGTCCACATAAGTATTAATCTATATATGTAGTGTACGTAACTCGTACAGGAGTGCCCTAGAGATATCGGTATAGAGTAAGGAAATGATTTATTAGGATTTGCTAAGAAGTTGTTAAGGGGGTCTTCAAGATAGAGAAGAACTGTAAAATGGAACAAAGACCTAGAGATAAAATGTATAACATAAAATTAGATATTTATGGCAAATTGGATGCAAAAACAATAATTTTTTTTTTGAACAATTAACTAATATGAATTTATAAAAATGACTTTAATATAAAATATAAGAATAATAATATTAGGAATATCCAAATTTGGAATGGTGTGTGGGTGCGTCGGATCTCAGTCCCAGGATTTTATTTTCGAGATCCAACTAGGCGATCGCGATAGAGGTGGAGAATAAGACAAGATAGATCAACTCTAGAAATTTGGCATAGCACGGTATGAATTCAAAAGTAGGTTATCAATTCATTCTTCAAAATTTTATCGAATAAGTTCTAAATTTACAAATTATTTTTATACTCTCAAGAAACCAAAAGGAGATAAAGCCAATCTCTAAAGACTTATCCTAAGATAATTAAAAACCCTAGCCAACTCAAAGAGATAAAGATAGGCTAATCCTAACAAAGAAAAATATGGACTAAAAAGTCAAATTGGTTTCCCATTAGAGTGGCTTCGTCGGAGATCGCGAGCTGCTCATCGTAGTTTGTGTTTATAATCATTTGAATGTTTCATGTTGTTGATTCAATAAAGTATTTGTTCTATTGTCCCGTGGAGCATGTCGATTTCGACAGAACCATGTAAAATAATATATGTTTGTAATTCAAATGATTATACACACAAACCCCTCGCCCTAATCGAAACCTAGTCGAAACCTAATCGAAACCTAGTCGAAATCCCTCGCCATAATCGAAACCCTAATAAGCAAAAAAAATGAAAAAATCTAAAAATTAGGGGAAAAATGAGAGGGAGAGGAGGAAAAAAGAGTACTTGAATGGTGGGTCGCCGGAGGGGGGGTCGACGGAGGGTGGGTCGCCGGAGGGGGGGGGACGCCGGAGGGGTCGAGTGATCGGGGAAGAGAGGGGGGAAGAGAGTAGAATTTTATTTAAAAATATTTAGAATGAAAATAAAACCCTCTCTTTCGATTTTTACTGAAACGTAGCGACAGATTCTACCGTCGCTGGTACGTTAGACATTATCTGTCGCTACCATGTCGCTAGTTAGTCGCTAAAGTTATGATATATTTTAATAAACTATGCCGTCGCCTATCAGTCGCTAATAGGCGACTGAGTTGTCCGTCACTAATAATTCAGTCGCTATTTGCCTGTATTTTGGTAGTGTAATAAAAAGATATTATGAATACAAAAAACAATCATCTTTAGACAAAAGAGATAGTATGCATTAAATGAACACTTATAATGAAACAATCAAAAAATATTTCAATTTAGCATATAAAAAAAATACGATGAATAATTATATAAGTCAAAAGATGACATAAATTGATGTATGCAATAGTATCTCACAATAGACAAGATAGATCATCATATGTAACCTTTTATGAAAATATAAAAAAAATTGTCCACAAAATAAAATTCTAAATCGAAAGACGAAATCCATATCTCTTTGCTTAGAATTTAAGCTCAATCTAAGATTAGATCGATTTAGAGAATACAAAAATAAGTGCATCCACTAAAATCGAAAGATCTCAAACAACAACAAAAATCAAATCATTTGTAGCTATAAGCATAATATATATCAATTATATGTATCCTTATATGTGCTACAAAATTATTGGGTAACAATAAAATATAAAGCATTTACAAATCAAAATGTAGGACCTAGATACGCTGATGTATTCTGGAACCTAGGGACTGGGTTCAGTGCCCTGGATCCAGAACTAGACAATAGTTGCAAGTAGACCTTAATAAATCTTAAGTCTATAAAGTATTGATCACTTTGGGTTAGCTGTAGGGACCGGTTCCCAGCTAGCGGTAGTCCTAAGACTAGTACATCGTGTCGTTTTAGCCTATTTACACATGTATGACAGAAGGACCCTTTCGTCTTGTACCCAAGATAATTTCTACTTTTAAGAACTTAGATTTAGAAGAATATATGCAGTATCATTAGTCAGCATCGAAATCCAGAATTCCTAAATATAAGAGAAGTAAATACCGAAAGAATGAGTAAAGAATGATCATCAAGATTGCTAAGAGTATTTTAAAAAGCTTTCATAGTGCACTTATAGAAGTAAATATATAATATAAGTGTGCTCTAATAAAGGAGGTAAATTTTAAAAAAATAAAGCAAAACGATCTTATGCTTCTTGAAAGAACACTTCACAAAAATAATCATGAGCAAGAAATCAATAAAATATTTCTTCTCAAAGTCCCAACTTAAAGATGTAAAACAAATAAATATCGAAAATTAGGAGACTATATATATATATATATATATATATATATATATATATATATATATACATACATAAAATATATATATATTAAATTTGAGTCATGTATCCAAAATGTCAACCAAAAAACTAAGAAAAATGACATTTAAGAGAGGCTTTGAAAAAGAAGCTAATAAAGAGAAGAACACAAATTTGCTCAAAGTAATCAATAGCTGAAGTATGAGGTAAGCACAGGTTTGAAGATAACAAGTATAATTAAATACTTTTCAAAATAATATAGAACTTGAACTTAGCTCATATACTCTCATAAAGATATTTATACAAAAATATATATCATTATCAGAAATATATGAGCAGTATATTCATGTATCCTTGATATGGCTTGAAAAATTATCACAATATCAAAACATGTATATATATATGCTTTATTAGGAAAGATGTAATTGATTCATAAGAAGTTAATCCAAATAAAATATAAGAATCAATAGTAAATATATTATGCAAGCACAAGATTAACATAAAACTATATGTATCTACTTTTCAAGTAAAAAAGTGACTTGTGCTAAACATACATATTCACAAAATACTGATTAAAGTAAATATGACATGTTAAAGACAAATCGGTAAGAAGTGACCATTAAAAAATACTAAAAACGAAGAGTAAAAGACATATTAACCCAAAAAAACTTCTATGGACTAGAGTGGTATGCATGCTTCAAGAATAAAGACTAAGAGTAAAGAGCATACCTAGATAAATGTGTCACACTAATAAAAGAAAGACTATAGAGTGTGAACTAATTATTCAAACTAAACAGCTAGTCATGTATGCTAAGATTATATTTTAGATTGATTCAAACAATAGACAACTAAAAAATATCAATAAGAGCTAATAGCAAATAAGAACATGCTAGATTCTATAAAAGAATTATTTAAGAAAAATTACTTAGCATGTTACCAAAGTGGCTCTAGTGGCCACACTTATGTTGGTGCAATTGCTTAGAAGATGACATTTGTAGCTTTGCAATCACCAACACGCTCCATGGTTCTATGGTTCAGCATAAGTAGCACCACCTAAAATATTAGGTAAAGACTTTGGCATCCAATACTTGGATCCACATTTGTTAGCTTTGGGAACCCATTTGCACATGTTCATATCAACAAGCTTTCTAATCTGATAATGATTAGAAATGTGTCCATTCGTACCACAATAATGACAGAAAGTATTAGCATTAGTGCTATGTATAGCAGTATGAGAACATGATTTGGTGTGATATATCTTGCATGATTTACTATAATAAAAAGCATGGTTATGTTTAACCTTAGCTTTACTTGCTTTCTTTGTAAAAGGTCTGTCGTGTATGACTTTGTGATGTGTCACGTGTCTTATGTTAGACTGAGTCATAGGTTGTACTACCTGTTTTTCCAGTCTAATCTCTAACTTTTTAGAGTTAGCACATATCTCATCATATTTAGCAGAAAGATTATCAATTTTATATGAAACAATAGAATGCTTCTTCTTCTCTGTTTCTAATTCCTCCTTAAGTTTAGCATTTTCTTGAGTACTTATCTCAATACAATCAAGTGCCTCATATAATCTAAACTTAAGTGTAGAAATCTCAGTAGAATTATCAGAAGTAGAAGTATTTCTAGCATCATTCAATAAGCAAGTAAGCTTTCCATTCTCATGCTTCTAGGCGACGTCAGTACAGCCAACCAGTCCCTCGCCTGAAGCAAGTCTAAGGCGAGTGGCTGACCTCCTTCGTCTCGACCTTCTATTTCAAAATCAATATGAAGTTAAATAAATGCTTGTCATCATAGTGTAGAATGAAAGAAATCATGGTACGATTCTTCACAAAACACTTGCTATCAAACTGCCGATATTGAAAATAGAAAATGTGCTTTCTTATACAATTCCACTTTGCCTATACAAAATAATGAATGAATCGATTAACGTTTATCGCAAAGATATGGCTAAGTGAGTAAATCGACTAAGTTCAAAAGAAAGGCTAAGTTTTGCAACTAAAAAAAAGGATAAGGTTCTAGAAAAGAGATAACATTTTTCAAGACTCTGCAAAATGGTCATTGGACAATTTGTCGACAAGGTGTACTTTCCTCGAACGGTTGCCTAGGCCAAGGAACCGATTCGGCCCGGAAGGAACAAGTATAGCAAGCGTCAGCCTTACATCGACGTGGGTTATTTGGGAACTTTCGCACAGGGCTCGCTACCCGCCGCGAAAGGGTCGCTGTCTAATCTAGCTATAGTCCGTGATGGCTTGACATTGCCAGTGACCTTCACACCCTTTTACTGCTTAACTAATACACATGACACGGGATGAATATGATAGCTGTTTAATGTATACAATTTCATATGTTTCTTTCAAAACATGTTAACATGCAAATCGATCAGGATGGTTAGAAAGATCACAGAAATAGCTAGCTAACATATTTATAAAATTGTTTGAATCAAATACAGAGCTTGGATTTTAATTAGCCATTCGTCAGTACATGTGATCGTACTGATCCTCGCTCTTTGCAGGTCCCGTGAATCAGGAAGGACGTACCAACTATCTCGACGACGTTCATGATTTTTGTAGTGCCCCGCTCCTTGCGGTCCACTATGTAATACCTACGGCTTGTTGACTCAGTCATGAACTGAGTATTTGGTGAAACCTTTGCCGGTATCGATTGATCACGGATGAAATGCAATGAACCTTTCCAATTGATGGATTGGCTTCTATTGAAATGAATCCAAGAGTTTTGCTGAATGTTTTCTCTTTGCTGCTTGGTTTTGATGAATGCATTTTCGTGTTGGTTTTCGATGATTGGTTTTCATTGTTCGCTTTCATCGCATTTCGCATTCATTCCGAATCTTGAGAGAAAGAGACGAAGTATGCTAATCAACTGTTGGTGCCATTGTAGGCCGCGTGAATTGTTCGTGAACGGCGCGTGAAGTCCCTCCTTCTCTCTACTAAGATTCATCTCGGTGAGTTGCTTCAACCGAACAGACATTGATCTGTACGCCTAAGAAAAATGATCTCTAGTCTACTCTGTTGCCTTGTCCCAATGATCAACGATACCACATCCACAAAAGATAAGAGAAGATAATTGAATTGAATCAAATGCAAGAATATGTGTTGCCACTCTATCTGCTCGATAAGAATGATCATCTGCTTGTCATCAGTATGCTTGAAATGTAGACATGTACAGACGAACTTGTACGTGTTGAGATAAACCTGAAGGCACGAACCAAACGTGTCGTATACCTGTGCATAAGTCCAAGTGTGTCTCATCTGATAGAACGGCTAGAGCATGCATTTGGTCTCGGACAACTTGTATACAAGGAAATATTTGTCTCTCGGGTGGTATCTGGGGGCACCTGGAACCGCTCGGCCTAGGAGAGATTAGGGCCTCCATGTGAAAATGGGAGTCGATCTGAGTCCTTAGCGACGAGCTGAACCAAAGAGTCACAGCGGCTAATCATGGGGAAAACCCATGGACCAACATGTAGAATAGTCCACCTGCATGACCCGAATGACAACTTCAATATCTGCAAGAATGAATCATGAATTACTCATTATGCAAAATTGTGCTAACGTGGTTTTGTGCAGGGATGACTGCCGGCGAGGGTAAGTTGCTATGATATATTCTATCTGTCATGTTCTTATGAATTGTTAAAAGGAACCTAGACAAGTAGAAAGATCACTAGTAAATGTTAGCTCAACATATTGATTTAGTGCAGAGATTTGCGAGTTCGGCCAAAAGCCGCTCGCCAGTACATGATGTGTACTGACCCACGTTGTGGGCATCCTTTTCAGAAGCAAAAGGAGACAGGGGGATTTCAAGTGAGGCACCGAAGCTCGTCTAGCCCAGTAGAGCTCGTGGATCGCCTCGAAGTTTACTTTCAGTCAATTGCAAGTTTCCAGTTTTCATTTCCTTGAAGGTGTCTTTCAATTCCAGCTTGTAATAAAGGATATCATGTATGGGCATTGTGGCTAATTTCAAAAGAGTATTTCAAAGAGAATCTTGTAGCCAAATTATAAGGCAAATCTGAGTTACAAAGCTTTGTACTTGTATTCCAAACAAGCTATGAATAAAATGAGCAATTCTATTTCAAATCTCTGTGTCCAACATTTGGTTTTCTGCAATGGGTGCGTGCGTGTGTTTTGCTTGACTAGTGGGTGCGTGCGTGTGTTTTTGCTTGACTAGTTGTTTTTGTGCAGGTACATGGCCTTGTGCAAGCGCAACTTAGGCTTGCACGGCATCACGCCTTAGCGAGGACGATCGATCCCGCAGGGATCCAAGCAAGACGGACGACCCTAGCGGGATCGGGGCGTGACAAAGTGGTATCAGAGCACGGTTTTACGTCCTTGGCCTCTTGCAAATATCGTTTTCAAAAAGTATATAAAGTACTTTGACGGCTTTCAAAAGTGTCCCGATTTTGAGTTATGAAAACCAATGCCCCATACAATAAGTCCATAATATTTTATGAGACTGACAGAAGTTATACTGTTTTGTAGAGAAATGGCTCCTCCTCGTGCCTCTGGCTCGACCGATCCGATAGAACGGATCATGAGAATGTTGGAGCTGCAAAGGCAGGATAGTGAGGAAAACAACCAAATACACCAGGCCCGAGCAGCTGCCCAACAAAAGCAGTTGGATGCCCTGACCCAGCTTGTCACGGCGCTTGCGGCAAATCGAGATGCCACCGCAGCGACGGAACAGACGGGAACGCCCGAGATCGAGCCCGTAGAGGGTGAAGAGCCCCAGCCAGCGCAAAGGCACACTGTCTTTAGGCCAAAGGACTTCTTGGACGCGAAACCTCCAGAATTTCAAGGCAGGACGTCACCCGACAAGGTGATGGACTGGATTGATAAAATAGAGACTCTGTTCGCGTTCATAGGAGTTCCAAGTAGCAAAAAGGTAGTCTGTGCCGTTATGCTCCTACGGCTGCGGGCGAAGGACTGGTGGAAGGCGAAGAAGCCGGCGCTGCTCGCAACGGCTAGGAATGGAAAGATCTCGTGGGCCTTGTTCAAGAAGGCGTTTCTCGATCAATATCTGCCTCGAGCCATGAGCAAGAAGATGGAGGATGACTTCATCACACTGAAACAGGGGGATATGTCCGTGGAGGACTATGAATTTGAATTTGCTAAGTTGGCAAATTTTGCCGCTGCTTGGCTCCCCACGGAACAGACTCGCATAAATCGATTCGTGGAAGGTCTGAATTACGACATCCAGTTAAGTGTGCTGAATCGAGAATGCGAGTCCTATTCTCAAGCCTTTGAGGCGGCGCTCCAGGTAGAACAGTTCGAGCAGAGGAAAGCGTCCAACAAAGCGCAGAACAGTCGAAATCAGCCCGTCAAGAGATATCATGACGGAGAGAAAAAGACTGACGGGGAACAAAACAACAAGCCTGTATGCGGCTTCTGCGGTCGTCGAGGGCATGTCAAAGAAGACTGCCGCTATGGGAATGGCCAGAGTTGCAGTCACTGTGGCAAGAGTGGGCACGTCAAAGAGGACTGTCGTGCCGCTAACAACGCTTGTTTTCGTTGTGGCCAACAGGGCCATTCAGTCAAATATTGCCCGAAAAAGAATAGAACGGATCAGAATAAAGATGACACTGAAGAGCGTGGGCAACTGCCAGGCCCACCGCCGCTTAGAGACCATCCGCACAACCAGCCGCAGCGGACTAATGCGCGCGTCTTCAATCTCTCCACGTTGCTTGACCCAGAATGCAACAATAGTGGAGGTGAGTTTTGTTTCTTAAGTTTTGAGGACAAAACTTTTTCTTGGTGGGTTATTATGTAGTGCCCCGCTCCTTGCGGTCCACTATGTAATACCTACGGCTTGTTGACTCAGTCATGAACTGAGTATTTGGTGAAACCTTTGCCGGTATCGATTGATCACGGATGAAATGCAATGAACCTTTCCAATTGATGGATTGGCTTCTATTGAAATGAATCCAAGAGTTTTGCTGAATGTTTTCTCTTTGCTGCTTGGTTTTGATGAATGCGTTTTCGTGTTGGTTTTCGATGATTGGTTTTCATTGTTCGCTTTCATCGCATTTCGCATTCATTCCGAATCTTGAGAGAAAGAGACGAAGTATGCTAATCAACTGTTGGTGCCATTGTAGGCCGCGTGAATTGTTCGTGAACGGCGCGTGAAGTCCCTCCTTCTCTCTACTAAGATTCATCTCGGTGAGTTGCTTCAACCGAACAGACATTGATCTGTACGCCTAAGAAAAATGATCTCTAGTCTACTCTGTTGCCTTGTCCCAATGATCAACGATACCACATCCACAAAAGATAAGAGAAGATAATTGAATTGAATCAAATGCAAGAATATGTGTTGCCACTCTATCTGCTCGATAAGAATGATCATCTGCTTGTCATCAGTATGCTTGAAATGTAGACATGTACAGACGAACTTGTACGTGTTGAGATAAACCTGAAGGCACGAACCAAACGTGTCGTATACCTGTGCATAAGTCCAAGTGTGTCTCATCTGATAGAACGGCTAGAGCATGCATTTGGTCTCGGACAACTTGTATACAAGGAAATATTTGTCTCTCGGGTGGTATCTGGGGGCACCTGGAACCGCTCGGCCTAGGAGAGATTAGGGCCTCCATGTGAAAATGGGAGTCGATCTGAGTCCTTAGCGACGAGCTGAACCAAAGAGTCACAGCGGCTAATCATGGGGAAAACCCATGGACCAACATGTAGAATAGTCCACCTGCATGACCCGAATGACAACTTCAATATCTGCAAGAATGAATCATGAATTACTCATTATGCAAAATTGTGCTAACGTGGTTTTGTGCAGGGATGACTGCCGGCGAGGGTAAGTTGCTATGATATATTCTATCTGTCATGTTCTTATGAATTGTTAAAAAGAACCTAGACAAGTAGAAAGATCACTAGTAAATGTTAGCTCAACATATTGATTTAGTGCAGAGATTTGCGAGTTCGGCCAAAAGCCGCTCGCCAGTACATGATGTGTACTGACCCACGTTGTGGGCATCCTTTTCAGAAGCAAAAGGAGACAGGGGGATTTCAAGTGAGGCACCGAAGCTCGTCTAGCCCAGTAGAGCTCGTGGATCGCCTCGAAGTTTACTTTCAGTCAATTGCAAGTTTCCAGTTTTCATTTCCTTGAAGGTGTCTTTCAATTCCAGCTTGTAATAAAGGATATCATGTATGGGCATTGTGGCTAATTTCAAAAGAGTATTTCAAAGAGAATCTTGTAGCCAAATTATAAGGCAAATCTGAGTTACAAAGCTTTGTACTTGTATTCCAAACAAGCTATGAATAAAATGAGCAATTCTATTTTAAATCTCTGTGTCCAACATTTGGTTTTCTGCAATGGGTGCGTGCGTGTGTTTTGCTTGACTAGTGGGTGCGTGCGTGTGTTTTTGCTTGACTAGTTGTTTTTGTGCAGGTACATGGCCTTGTGCAAGCGCAACTTAGGCTTGCACGGCATCACGCCTTAGCGAGGACGATCGATCCCGCAGGGATCCAAGCAAGACGGACGACCCTAGCGGGATCGGGGCGTGACAATTTTGAAGCTTCGGCCGTGCGTCGAAGACTTTTCCCACAACTCTACTTTTGAAGACTCTCAACTGTCCAAGAAAGATGGCTCAGCGTCCCTTTATTCCAGGTCACTGGAATACTCTGTTGTAAATTGAGAGATGTGTGCAATATATGGAATAGCTATCTCATCGATACTCTTTTGTAATTGAGTCATGTTGTAGCCCGCACGACATGAGTCCTGTACTGGAGTCTGTAAATGATGTCTATTATCAACAAAGATCAAAGTTCTCTCTACTTAATATGTGATTCAATTTGTCTGCTTGCTCTCTCAGATCTCGTATTTCAGATTACCTTATGACTATGCCTTGTGTGATCGCAAATTAGGTTCGCACGACATCACGCCCGGAGGACGACTATCGATTCGACAGAATCGGGACGTAACATAATGGTATCAGAGCACAGCTTTACGTCCTTGGCCTCCAGTGTCGAGTTTCTAGTCTCAAACCGTTAACCTCATATCGATGAGATGAGTTGTTCCATACGCTGAACCCAGGACATTTTCTGAAACTAACGAGAGTTGCCTTTCTTTTCCCTGCAGTTGCGGGGGCTCGGGCAGAGGACGAGACGAGCGCTTCCAGCAGCTCGAGTAGTTCCAGACCCGAGTATTTCATCAACCCAACGGGGATGACGCCTACCGTAGCCGGATCCTCCAACGACCTGATGCAACGGATGCTGTAGATGCTCAAAATGCAGCAATGCCAAAATGAGCTCCATCGTCAGCAGGCGAAGGCTCGTTAGACCTAGTTCGAGAATCAGTTCGAGGCTCAATTCAAGCTACAGCTGCAGCAGCTGAATACACTCCAACAAATAGTACAATCGGTCGTGGCCAACAACAATTCAACGATGATGCCTGCCGTGACCGAGCCTGCGGTTCGATCCAACGAAGCTGAACCGGAGGCACCCGTGCTCTCACCTGCGACACCGAGAAGTTCTAACTTTGACGTGTCAAAATTCACAAAAAGCTGTCACACTTCCTTCAACGGCACAGAAGATCCCTCCGTGGCGATCGACTGGTTGGAGGAGCTGGAAGACAAGTTTGAACTTCTTGGTGTCGAAGACTCAAAAAAAATTGCGTGTGCTCAACTCCTACTTCGAATGAATGCGCACGATTGGTGGGCCATACAGAAGTGGGCAATTCGACATGAAGGCGAGATGGCGGCGATCTCATGGGCCACATTCAGAAATGCATTCGAGACTGAATATCTTTTTGCAGTCGTACGATGGGAAAAAGAAAACAAATTTATGCAGTTGAGACAAGGGAAATTGACAGTACAACAATATACGGTCGAATTCAACAAACTGGTCAAATTTGCTGGAGCATATCTACTAACAACTACAAGTCGAGCTCGATGATTTGAAGTGGGCCTGCGTTCCTCTATTTGTGCCCATATTTCGGTACCTAAATACAAAACCATGGGCGAGGCACTCAACCATGCCCTCTGTCCTGGAGTTCGAGTATCCTCCTGCGACTACTGGCGCTGTTCACTTTAATAACAAAATACTATAGTAATACGGGAGGCAACAATGTGTACAAGCGTCAAAATTGTGACAACGGAGGCGACAACCAGACAAAGGATCATATAGTCTACAATTTCTTCCACAAGGAGGAACATGTCGCCAACGAGTGCCGATTGAAGAGTGGAGCATACTTCAGGTGCGGTCGAACGGACCATATTGCACGCAACTGTCCAGAGAAGGCGAACCAGCGCCCCCTAGTAATATCAACAGAACTGAGGCTAAGCACCTCGGGCTCCACAGACTGCACTACAAAATGGCCAAGATCGTCGCCCTAATGCTCAGGGCCGCGTCTACGCCATGACTCGAGATGAAGCGTTTGCCTCTGACACAGTCGTGACAGGTATACTGCATTTCAATAATAAACATGCTCGTGTATTATTTGATTCAGGTGCCATGCATAGTTTTATATCGGCGGGCTTTACCGTCGAGCACAAATTTCCTTTGACACCGTTGGGTCTCGATCTTACCGTTAATGTACCGCCGAGCATGCCACTACTTGCAAATTTAGTCTACAGAGACGGAATCATCTGTATGGGTGGTCAAAAGATCAGTCTTGATGCGATAGTTCTAGATATTAAGGACTACGACATCATTCTGGGGATGGATTGGCTAGGTCCGTGCAATACAACCATAGACTGTGCTACTATACATTGTCGACAAGTTGTCCAATGACCATTTTGCAGAGTCTTGAAAAATGCTATCTCTTTTCTAGAACCGTATTCTTTCTATTTTAGTTGTAAAACCTAGTCTTTCTTTTGAACTTAGTCGATTTACTCACTTAGCCATATCGTTGCGATAAACGTTAATCGATTCATTCATTGTTTTGCATAGGCGAAGTAGAATTGCATAAGAAAGCACGTTTTCCATTTTCAATATCGGCAGTTTGATAGCAAGTATTTTGTGAAGAATCGTGCCATGATTTCTTTGATTCTACACTATGATGACAAGCATTCATTTAACTTCATATTGATTTTAAAATAGAGGGTCGAGGTGAAGGAGGTAAGCCACTTGCCTTAGACTTGCTTCAGGTGAGGGACTGGTTGGTTGTGCTGACGTTGCCTACGCGATCGCTTGCAATCGCATAAACAACTGATTAGAACACTGTGTAATTCAAATTTTTTTGATATGAATGCGAAGCTCGAAAACGTAAGTCATAAAAATCCATCAAACATTCACAAAAATGCATTCACGAAAACCAAAGCCAAATCAAATACGGCATGAAAACCAGAGCAACGGGAGATCTCTCCCGACTCAGCCGCAGAGCCAATCCTTGAGGCACAACCCGCTGAATATGGGACTTGGTTCCGAAGAAGCCATTCCATAACGGGAAATAGATCTTAATTCAACCATTTTCGTTCGATCGATTCGGCCCGGGAGGAATGAGTATAGCAAGCGCCAGCCTTATATCAGCATAGATTATTCGGGAATTTTCGCACAGGGCTCGCTACCCGCCACGAAAGGGTCGCCGCCTAACCCAGCTATAGTCCGTGATGGCTTGACATTGCTAGTGATCTTCACACCCTTTCACTGCTTAACTAATGCACGTGACATGGGATGAATATAATAGCTGCTTAATGTATACAATTTCATATGTTTGCCTCAAGACATGTTAACATGCAAATCGATCAGGATGGTTAGAAAGATCACATAAATAGCTAGCTAACATGTTTATAAAACTGCTTGAATCAGATGCAGAGCTTGGATTTTAATTAGCCATTCGCCAGTACATGTGATCGTACTGATTCTCACTCTTTGCAGGTCCTATGAATCAGGAAGGACGCGCCAACTAGCTCGACAACGTTCGTAATTTTGAAGCTTCGACCGCACGTCGAAGACTTTCCCCGCAACTCCACTTTTGAAGACTCTCAACTGTCCAAGAATGATGGCTCAACGTCCCTCCATTCCAGGTCACTGGAATATTCTGTTGTAAATTGAGGGATATATGCAATATATAGAACGGATATCTCATCGACACTCTTTTGTAATTGAGTCATGTTGTAGCCCACGCGGCATGAATCCTGTACTGGAGTCTATAAATGATGTCTATTATCAATAAAGATCAAAGTTCTCTCTACTTAATGTGTGATTCAATTTGTCTGCTTGCTCTCTTAGATCTTGTGTTTCGGATTACCTTATGACTATGTCTTGTGTGATCGCAAATTAGGTTCGCACGACATCACGCCCGGAGGACGACTATCGATTCGACGGAATCGGGGCGTGACATGCATATGCTCAGTTCAACAATTGTGAGTATGTATGCTCAGTTAAGTAGCACTTCTATATATGTAGTGCCATGGAGCAAATGCAATGTATTCAGAGTATCATTGTGAAGTGTGTATCAAGGCTAAGCCATTATCCACTGGGCCGAGCCGGAGGGTTGGGTTGCCCTATACTGGAGCTAATTTTGGTTATTCCTTGATCCTCATTGTCAGCTGGTCCTGGTCATGACCTTTGATGGAAACATGCTGAGCCTGGGGGGTTGCCCAAGCCCCAAGGCTTGTCCGGCTTACCCCCGTGCTGGCCCTATTATCCAGTCACCTAGCCAGTCAACACCTATTTAGTGTGAATTGATATAGTCCCAAGCAGTGAGGACAATAAAAACTAGAGTACGAGTCAGTGTTCTTATGTAGCACGTACAATAGTAGTAGTAGGTTGATAAACTCCTATGCCTTAATTCATCTCAGTGAGCTCAGTGTAGTGCAAGGGAGGCATTGTAGTGTTGTGACCAGTATCAGTGATCACTATAGTGCAGTGTAGTGATCAATATTAGTAAATCATTGATCAGTATTAGTACGGTATGCATTCCAGGTCTCTTTTGGTTCGCGGAATTATTAGATTGGGAAAGGAAAATTATTACTTTCCTATGTTTGGGTGCCAAAGGAATTGATGAAGAAAGAAAAATAATTCTCAATGGAAAGAAAATTAGAGAGAAAAATGGTTCCATCCATCAAAGCAAGAATTCACCTTTCCACCTTTAAGTATTCACTTTTCATTTTAAATTCCTTAACATTTCCAAACACTCGAAAGAAAAATTGATGAAAAATATAATTTTCCAAAGGAAAAGAAATTCCAAGGATTTGATTTCCTTTCCTTTCTGCGAACCAAAGCCTTAGTGTGTCAATGTAATAGAAACAACTATTATACTATCCTCTACAGACAATGTCCAGTCAGTTAGCTTAGTCATCACTCTGTGAAAGCTCAGCAAGCCACCTCAGCAACCTAGTTAGCATTTAGTTAGAGTATAAGAGTCTTTATCATTCTATAAATAAAGAAGAGGGAAAAAGAGATGTAGGATGAGAATGGTTCTTTAGTTTTATTTCTTTTTTCTTTTTATAATTCCTAATTTCTTGTTCTTAAGATTCCAGTTACAATTGTACTTTATCCAATTTGCAAATTCAATAAAAAAAAAACCTACTTTTTCCCCAAAATTTGAAGCCTTTGATTTGATCTAAATTCTCAGTTTTGCGCTACAAATGCATGTCGAATTGTGTTCGATTTCTACCATTATGACCTAAAGGAGGTTTCTCATCCTCTCTCTCTCTCTCTCTCTCTCTCTCTCTCTCTCTCTATATATATATATATATATATATATATATATATATATATATGGGTTGAAGGTGGAGGCAGGAAGAGCACAAGGTGGAGATTCATGGTGCTTGTCTACAGGAGATCTAAGAGAGTTCGTACTTTGCTCTTAGGGCTCGCTATCCAAGGCAAATGAAAGAGGAGATGTGATCGAGGAGTCGTTGCTTTCGTTTAGGAAGATTGCTACGGGTAGGGTGAGTGATTTCAAACTGTTATCCCTGTTTTTCTTCTTGAGTGTGGTGCGAGAGTTGAACCTATTAGAACAAAGAGTTTAACATTATTTTTTATCAATCTTGTAATTTTATCTGAGTTAATATATTGGGATTTGTTATCTCAGGTGGATTGGCCTACGTTTTTGCCGTGGTCATGTTTCAGTCACGACATCGGAACGTATTGTGGGACGTGTTCGATAATAATAAATATAACAATCGAGGTTTGAAAATGTTCGTTTGGGAAATAATTGATACATATTAGTTTATTTAACAAAGTTATATGAATTAAAGAAATGAGCAATGAATGGAGAAACAATATTATATATATATATTGTAGTCCCAAACTTCACTTGTAGTACCAAGGATCCTATTTCAGTTCCATAAATTACTAGAAAATTTCTGGATTACTAAAGAAAAAAATTTATGTAAAAATAAATAATAATTGTTTATTGTTTGAGGATAGATCAATTGGAGTTGTAAAATTTTGAGGATGGACTAATACGAGAATACTAGTTTCCAGCTATCAAATTGAGAAAAATATTGAGGATGAAATGCGGATAGGCTTTAAAATCTACCTATTATAGGGGGTAATTTGTAAACTTCCTAATTGAGAAGTTTAAACTTTTTCCCGCCTATTTCTGCTCGAGCATCCCTTCACCAAACAAACAAACCACACTCCCCCCCCCCAAAAAAATCTCTCCTTTCTCTCTCGCAAGAGAATTCCAAAACCCTAACTGTAGAAAACGATGTCCTCTCGTCTCAAAGACCGCGGCGGCGGGAGCGGGAAGATCATGGCGTCAAAGCCCCACAAAACCCCAACCGAATCGACTCCCACAGAGAAGAAGGCCCTCTCCCGGATCACTCCGATCGCAGGAAAGGAGAACGCCGGAAGCATCGGGAAGGCCCTCTCCGCCGCACCTCGCCGGACCCAGCTCGTCCCTGGCGTCCGGCGGTCCACGTCGTCGATTCCCAGAGGTAAGAGCCCAACCCCCTCGGATCCCCTCCCCAGGGTGTCAGAATCTAGGGTTAGGGTTTCCGAGGCTTGCCAGGAGAAGAAATTGAGAAAAGATGGGAGATTGGAGAAGAACACCAAGCCCAATGGCTTGAGGAATAGTTTTGATGGCAGTTTGGGAAAGATTATTGGAAGATCGGAGTCAAAATTGGGTTCTGGTGGCGTATACCGGGACTCAGGATCTGCGGTTAGGGGGTCGGAGAATCGTAAGGAGAATACATTTGGTAAAGATGGGAGCTTTGGAAAAGGGGTTAGGCTTTTGGAGAAGAACACCAAGCCCAACGGCTTGAGGAGTAATTTTGATGCCAGTTTGGGAAAAATCATCACAAAATCAGCTTCAAAATTGAGTTCAGATGGCGGAAATTGGGATTCAGGATCTAGGGTCAAGGTTTTGGAAAGTTGCCAGGATAGGACAATGGGAAATGATGGGAACCTTGGAAGTGAGGTTAGGGTTTCGGAGAAGAACCCCAAGCCCAATGTCTTGAGGAGTAGTTTTGATGCCAATTTGGCAAAAATTAGGGCGAAAACTGATTCAAAATTGAATTTTGATGGTGGAAAGGGGAAGTTTGGGATCACTCTTTCTGGATTTAGTAAAGATAAAGCCTTTATAGTTCCATGTTCAAAATCTGCGAGTGGAGAAGAAGAGAAAGCTTTAGATCACATCAAAGTTTTTGGCAAGTATCGAAGAAAACTCCACGAGAAGCTTGCTTTGTTAGAAGGTAGAGTTCACAAGATTGCTTCTGACATCAAAAGAACTAAAGAAATGTTGGAAGTTAACAATCAGGTCGAATCAAAATGGATTCTTTCCGACATCCAGAAGAAGATTTCCGGTATTGAGAAGGCTGTTGTCTGCGTGATGGATGTGGACGGAAACTGTAACGAACCGGGTCCTGCAGAAATCACGAAAATTGACAGTTTGCTAAATGAGAATGTGTCGAGTCGGTCAAGTTGTTCTGCTAAAGGTCTGAACCTCGTGGAGCTGGAAGCAAGGTTTTTCCCACATCAGAAGTTGATTAAGAATAGAACTTCGTTGAATGGTTCTATGAGCCCGATAGATGAGAAACCCATCGCATTAGAATTCTTGGCTTCTTTAGATACAAAGTCGGAGTTAGCCGCAGTTCCGGAGATGGGGGCAGAAAGTGCTGCTTCTTCTGCAGCTATTTGTGCTCCAAACAAGGCAGTCGCTTTGCAGAGCAATGAGGATGTTACAATGATGGCTCGTGAGAAGTTTGAAGAGTTTGATGATGTGGAGAATAAGCCTACAATGATGGTGTTTGACGAGGGGGAGGATTCTTATCAAGATCAGATGTTTGAAATCGGCCGCAAGTCTTCCACTGCAGGGTGGTTTGTTTCAGAGGGGGAAGCAGTACTTCTAACTCACAGTGATGGGTCCTGTTCATACTATGACATCGCAAACTGTGAGGTAAGACATGTAGCACTCCTTTTGGCATTAATTGCTTTGCCGGGGCAATTGCTGCATTTACAAATATAGCCTGTTGACATTGGCACTCGACATTTAACTTCATGTTTTCTGTTTGGGCTCAATATGGTATGCACATGAATATAGATATTTATAACTATGTTGTATTAATACAACTATGAATGTTTCTTGAACTAGTTTGAATTTGAACCGAGGTTTGAAAAGTCAGCCAATAGGCCCAATACCAGTAGGAGGTGTCATCCATCTTACATTTGGTTTGAGGATAGCTGATATGAAACTGCACAAAAAGTTGTATGTACAAAACTGCATTAGATTTGCGGATAGCCATTCAAGTCAGCGTTTCAGTAAGTTTCCACATAGTACATGCCGAAACTAACCAAAAAAGACTGATAAACACCCAAAATACTAAATAGATCCCATCTTGTCTCAAAAAGAATGACAAATAAACACCGACACAAGTGAGATTATCCAAAATCTATGTGAAGTGTTCATCACATTGATTCTTTTCGTTACTAGTTTATCACTATAACATCATTTAAGTAATGTTTTCCAAAGTTCTTTATTTCACTTTTGTTTGTTTGTTTGTGTGTGCGTGTGTGTGTAGCCAAACAAGCACCCCACTCCAAATTTGAGTTTAGAATATAAACCCGCAGATTGGGTACTGTCAGTTACTTGTTCTGTTGTACCTAACTACCTACATTATGAATACTTATGCTTGAAAGTATTCTTCATTAACGCTTATATTGTTAATGAAGCAAAGATGGATAAGTTAGAAACTTTGTTTCTTTCGTTAGTAATTGTTACTTTTCATTGTGTGTATACTGTAGTATTTAGAAAATATAAGCTATTGCTTATGAATGTGATATTCGAGGAAATTATATGAGCAAATTGGATAATATATGTTAGAATGCTCATTTATGCAAAATGTGTACTCAGCATAGCTTCCATGCTTATATTGATCAGTAGCTCATAAGGACACTGGATGTCCCAGGAAAAAGCAGAATATAATCCCCCAGAAGGAGTGCCAAATAACCTGTGGAATGACTGTTGGTTAATCCGCGCTCCTGGTGCAGATGGCTGCTCTGGGAGGTATGTTGTGGCAGCATCAGCTGGGAGTACGTTGGGATCTGGCTTCTGTTCATGGGACTTCTACACAAAAATTGTTCAAGCATATCTAGTTGAGGATGGAACTCCCAGTTCCATGTCAATGTCATCATCCCGTACAGCACTTGCTCCTATTACTAACACTGGTTTATCCAGAAGAAGTGTATCATGCTCAGTGCCCACCTTGGGGAACCGGCAATGGTGGTATAGGCCTTGTGGCCCACTTTTGATCTCTACTGGAAGCAGTCAGAAGACTATCAGTGCTTATGACATCCGTGACGGGGATCTTGTCATGAAATGGGATGTCACCAGTCCAGTGGTGGCTATGGAATACTCGAGCCCTTTGCAGTGGAGAAGTAGAGGGAAGGTGATTGTGGCTGAAACTGAAGCAATTAGTCTTTGGGATGTCAATTCACTAAGTCCACGACCTTTGTTATCTGTTGCATCGTCTGGTAAAAAGATAGTTTGCCTTCATGCAAACAACACCGATGCTGAAATTGGTGGCGGTGTTCGTCAAAGGTGAGGCCTAAGTTTGTTCTTTATCTGAATCAATATTTTACTTTTAAGTTCAATCACCTAACTGATTTGCAATTTAACTTTAAATTATAGTATGATACCAGATCCTTATACGACCAGCTGTCTAGCCTCGATATGCTTATCAACAACAAACATAAATGATATTTTTCAACAAAATTTAATACTTTCCTTTTCCATTATCTATCTGATGTTTTCAATCTTGTCTTTCAAAAGATGTTATGCCACTTACATGCATCAATTTATATCTAATATGTAAAAAAAATTCCTCCTTTTTTTGGGAGAAACATGAACATTCTATCTGCTTCCCCTTCACATAACTTTTGAAAGTATGGTTATCATTTATGTAATATTTCTTCTATCAAAATTTTCACCACTTTCAATCTACTGGTCAATTTTTTATTCTATGTCCCGCCCTAGTCTCCTTTCCATCATGTCTTACTTTTTGGTCTCAACTCATGATATTTCTTTAGAAAGTGCCGTTTTTTATTTTATATTCATGTTTGACAAAACCCAGAAACGTCGTATTGCTGAACCAAAGACCCAAGATACATGGACTGGAAGCACAACTCTCAAACACAAGAATCAAAAGGGATAAAACTCCCATGGAGCAACTCAAAATCAGAGCAATTCTATAATAACAATCAACTTGTCCAAAATCTTACAATGTCTTGCATTATCTATAGGTAGAAACCCTAGATAAATAAATAAGAAAACATCATAATTCTAGAATCCTAAATTAAAGTATAATAAGTATAATGAATCATAAACTAAAGCATACTAAGTATAAGGAATCCTGAATTATAGGGAGCAAATAAATCACGATAAACAAGAAAACTAAGAGATGTTGTAGAAAATTTAAATAAAGAATAACATCCGTGACAGACCTCTCCTCTTGTAGAAAACTCAACTCGAGTTCTTCGTGACGCTGTCAGGATAAAGTGCCTCGTTGTCCGTGATCGCAAAACTCGTTGAAGCTTCATCTCCCCAACTAAACTTTCTTTTATTCCAAAGTTTGAATGGCCTCAATTTACTTGTTTGAAGCTTGCTGTAATGCCTAACAGATAATATATCATTTCAAAAGTACAACATGACATCGTTACTCGTGTTGATAACTTTGTACCAACTGTTATGGTATAAAATACTCTGGCAATTTGCACCATCACACATGGATATCGCTACTGACGAATTTCCGCTTACCCAAATATGGTGAATATGAATCTTTACAGTAGGTGGACAGTTTTGCCACATGCTTTCTTTTGTCGTCCTCTTGCAAGGTATGTAGTGTGCCATCCTTTAGAACCGATCCACCACCACAAACACCGAGTCGGCGACTTGTCTAGTCCTTGGCAATTCCAAATGATATCCATCTACATCCTTCTAAATATTTTTCAGGATCGGTACTACGGTGTCACGTCCCGACTTGTCGAATCGTTCGTCCTCGCATCGATTCAAGACGAATCGATCGTTCTCGCTGGAGCGTGATGCCGTACAAGTCTAATTTGGACTTGTACAAGGCATGCATGTGCATTTAGTAATTCTTTTGATGACAACACGTTGAAATTAAACAGTGCAGAGAGTTGAAGAAGCATCATAGGAAGAAAATAGGCTTTTCATTGATAAAACTTGCAAAGTATGTGCAAGATCATTTTTACATTACATATACCGTTGCGGCTACATTCTTTGAAACACAAAAAAAACTCTCGACAAGCTGCCATGAAATAATCCTTGCCGTTCCATACATTCTTGCCCTTTTATACATTTGAATAAAAAACTTTTGATCTGAATTGGGCTTCAAAATAGGAGAGCTTCGAGCCGCCTTCCGTTCTTCAGCTTCAGCATAGTCTCGTGCTCCCGCAGCGTGCTCGTCACCTGGAAAGTTGGGGGTTAGCACACTTGCTAGTGAGCGGAGCGAACCCACTCGTCTAAATCGACACTGCTTATTAAGGATTCAAGCATTCGAAGTGATCTTTCTATTTAGAACTAAATGAGTTGTTGTTCATATCGAAGGCATAGTTTAAAGCAGTAAATAACATAACTATTTTCAACTTATCTTACCACGGCCATGCTCCTTCCTGCAATAAAACAAATATAATACTTACCACCTGCACAAGACAATAGGTGAGCATGCTATTTATCTTATATGCGGTCATTCGTGTTACGATACCACGAGGGACGATTCTCAATGGCATTGCGACATGCCCTAACAGTCCAGTTTGCGAGCCTAACTGGGTGTCTCGCAATGTCTCGTGCGAAGCACGAATCTCAAATTCTCCCTAGGTCGATTCGGTCCCGACGTCCCGGATACTGTTTCGAGAAAAACAATACCTTGTGCACAAGTTGTCCATGACCATGCAAGTGTGTGAACAGTTTAAGCTAGGCAACATAATGCATGACACAAACATAATTTAGCAGTAAAAATCTATATCTCGCGCAACAATTCATCCATTTCCCTCAAAGTCGTATGTTCGATTTGGCGACTCGCAAGTACCAATTACTCCGAGGGACCGTGCCACAAATCGATGTTTCAATGTCCTTCCTTTCAACAGTTTGCTCGATTTTGAACCAAACTGCTCGCCTCGATGCGAGGCGTTAAGTTAATGTCTCTAGGCCAATTTATTCTAGTTACGTTACAGTTATCCCATGTTCTTTATCTTAGTGGCATAGTATATATATTCAACCAGCATAATCGATTTGAACGTTGAACTTAGAAATTTGTTGACGGGAATGAGTAGAAAAGAAGGGGTCGAACCATCCACCTAAAAGAAATACGTCGAGGGTAGAAGAACGCTTCGCGATGATCAAACGTCAATTACACACACTCTTGCAATGGCACGAACATCATATTAGAATTCCTCCTTCAATCCTTCCCTTTCAAAATTTCCAAAGGCGCATTCAAAAATCGACGTGAAAGCACACACATCAAAACCAAGCAGTAAAGCATCCAGAAAACCAAGAAAACCAACAGCAGACCGGTTCCGTCGAAGGGACTCTTATTTAGAGCTCATTCTCCAGGACACAGTCCGCTGCGTCTAGGACTTAATCCAACAGAAGCCGATCCATTAGTTGTAACGGTTCTCATATCATTCGTCCAAATCGATTTTATTGATGCTTAAAGGTTTTCGTATACCAAATTCGTTGCTGAGTCAGACTAGCCATCTATGTTTCCGACCTGTCTGACTTGCTACGGGCCTCGTCCCAACGGGAGCGGGACACTACATAATATATCACTAAAAAGAAGTTTCGTCCTGAAACATAAGAACAAGGGTCTGACCTTAATCGACGAATAGTGAAGGATATTTTTCCTTAATTTTTGACTCTAGCTCTCAAGTTGACTCCTCAACAGAATGGTTGTGCCACATGACACGAACCAATGACATCGACCGATTCGACGGAACTTTTTTCTTTTGATCCAGAATTTGCACGGGATCTTCTGAGTATGATAGATCGGCGTGTAGCTCCAACTGATCGAAGCTAATCACGTGACTTGGATCATGCACGTACTTTCGAAGTTGGGAGACGTGGAAGACGTCGTGCACTTCAGCCAGGGCAGGGGGTAGCGCGATCCGATATGCAACGGCCGTGACTCTCTCGAAGATCTCGAAGGGGCCGACAAATCTCAGACTTAGTTTGTCCTTAACCCCGAATCGCATGACGTCCCGCATCGACATCACCTTCAGGAATACATGGTTCCCGACCAGAAACTCTAGCGGTCGTCGATGAGTATCCGCATAACTCTTCTATCGACTCTGAGCAATACGGAGCCTATCTCGAATTATACAGACCTTTTCAACAGCTTGTTCTACCAGTTCCGGTCCAAGCACATGTCGCTCTCCGACTTCGTCCCAGCATATCGAAGATCGACACTTCCTCCCATAAAGCGCTTCATAAAGGGCCATATGGATGCTTAATTGATAACTGTTGTTGTAAGCAAACTCTGCAAGCTGCAAATATGCGTGTCTCAACTAGTCTTCAAATCTATCGCACACAGACGCAACGTCTTCCAGGATCTGATTTACTCTCTCTGTTTGGCCATCGGTTTGTGGGTGGTACGAGGAGCTAAAATTCAGCTTGGTGTCCAGCGCCGCTTGCAGACTCGTTCAGAAATGCGACACGAATCGCCCATCTCTGTCCGAAATGATCATGGTCGGTACCCCATGAAGTCGAACAATCTCATCGATGTAAATCTGCGCTAACCGATCAACGCTGCAGGATACTTTGATGGCGATAAAATGAGCGAACTTGATCAATCTATCAACAATGACCCAAATCGCGTCATTCTCCGCGGCGTTTTCGGAAAGCCCACGATAAAATCTATAGAGATATCATTCCACTTCTATGTCGGAATTGAGAGGTTTTGCAGCTCTCCGTCGGGTCTTTAGTGCTCGGCCTTCACCTGTTGACAGGCCATGCACTGTGACACAAAAGTTGCCACGTCTTTTTTCATGTCGTACCACCAAAAGGTCGTGCGCAAGTCATTGTACATCTTGGTGCTTTCAGGATGCAATGGGTACTTCGCATAGTGAGCCTCCGTCAGAATTTTTTTTCTAAGTTCGGCATGGTCAGGCACGCACATTCTTCCGTTCACACGCATCATCCCGCTCTCGTCTACTGCAAAGTCGGTCGCCTTTCCTGTCGAAACCATCTCGCTCATCTTCTTCAGGAATGGGTCGCTCTTCTGTGCGGTCTTTATCTTGTCACGCAAGCTCGGCTCAAGGTGCAGTTGAGCCAACTGTGCCCCTCGATATCGAATCCGAAGTTCGATACCAATTTCTGCTAAGTCACGTTGAATTTTACGGTTGATAGCCAGCCATCCCGCGAACATTCTGCTCAGAGCGTCCGCTACGACGTTTCCCTTACCCGGCGTGTACTTGATCGTCAGATCATAATCCTTAAAGAGTTCGAGCCAACGTCGCTGCCGTAAGTTCAAGTTCCGTTGAGTGAAAATGTATTTGAAGCTTTTGTGATTCGTATAGATGTTGCAAGCCATACCATACAGATAGTGTCGTCATAGCTTCAACGCGAACACAATCGCCGCTAGTTCCAGATCATGTGTAGGATAATTCTTTTCGTGCTGCTTCAAATGCCTTGAAGCAAACGAAATCATCTTACCCTTTTCCATGAGCACGCACCCTAAGCCAGTTCTTGATGCATCGTTGAATATCTGAAACCCTTCTGGCCCGTTCGGAAGTGCAATGATTAGAGCTGAGACGAGCCATTGCTTTAACTCTTGGAAGCTAGATTTATAGTCGTCGTTCCACTCGAATACGACTCCTTTCTGGATGAGGCGAGTCAGAGGCGACACAATCTTGTCAAATCTTCGGTAGTAGCCTACTAAGCCGAGAAAACTCTGGATGTCGCCTGTCGAGGTAGGCCGTTTCACTCAGCTATCGCTTCAATCTTCTTTGGGTACACCGTGATGCCTTCGGCCGAAATAACGTGTCCAAGGAACGTCACACTGCTCATCCAGAACTCTCATTTACAGATTTACTCAATTTAGCATAAAATTGATGTTCACGCAGAGTCTGTAGAACCATCTTCAAATGCTCCACGTGCTCGTCCTTGCTTTTCAAATATACGAGGATGTCGTCAATGAATACAACGATGAATTTGTCTATGAACGGTCTGAAGACTCGGTTCATTAGATCCATGAAGGCGGCGGGGGCGCTTGTCAAACCGAACGGCATGAGTAGGAACTCGTAGTGGCCGTATCGAGTTCGGAAAGCAGACTTCGACACGTCCTCGGGCTTGATCTTCAAGTGATGGTAGTCTGAGCGAAGATCAATCTTATAAAATACTGTGGTCCCTTGTAGTTGGTCAAACAAGTCGTCTATCCTCGGCAACGGGTACTTGTTTCGTACCGTGGCTTTGTTAAGTTCTTGATAGCCGATGCATAGCCGCATCGATCCATCCTTCTTCTTCACGAACAACACTGGAGCACCCCACGGGGAGACGCTAGGGTGAATATATCCGCGATCTAGCAACTCTTGTAGCTGTGCTTTCAATTCATTCAGCTCCGTCGGTGCCATACGGTAGAGTGCTTTGCATATCGGTCGAGTGTCCGGAAAGGTGTCGATGCTGAATTCTATCTCTCGATCCGGCAGCATCTTTGGCAACTCGTCTGAAAACACGTCGGAAAATTCTGTCACGACTTCAGTCTGTGCCGTGCCTGCAATCTCCTTTCTCGTGTCTCAAACTAATGCTAGATACCTGCCGCAACCAGAATGCAACATGTGCCTTGCCGAAATCGTCGATATCACCATGGTTGTCTTCGAGGTTGCCCTGCACGAATAGGAGAACTCTGTCTCGCCAGGGAGATGAAACACAACTCTCTTCTCCGCACACTCGAGCGTTACATGCACCCAACCAATCCATGCCGAGGATGATACATACTCCTTGATGTCGATGATGGTAACTTCTAAAGATAGATTCCTCCCACCGTTGCAGATGTAATCATCCCTACAAATTTAAGTGGCAGGCATATCTACTTCCGATGGAGTGCTAACACTAAGTTTCATATCTAGTAATTGCATGGGTAATTTGTTTTCTTCTACAAAGTCAGCAGATATGAAACTACGCATAGCATCCGAATCGAACAGTACTATAGCATGCATATTTTTATAGAGTAATATACTTGTTACAACCGTGTCAGATGCGAATGCTTCATCCCGAGTCAGTGCATAGACTCGGCCTTGCGTCCCCTGGCGATTTTGTGGGTTTACTGGCACTGTGTTTGCGCCATGGGCGGGAGGCGCCATATTCAGATTTTGGACGTTCCTAGGAGGATGTGGGTTCACCCTCCTCATCTGACAATCTGCCGCCTTGTGGCCCACCTGGTCACACGTGAAGCATCCGCGTACACGGCAGTCGAATGCATCATGTCTGTTCAGTCCGCATTTATTGCAGCGCACCCCCGAATGCTCAAATGCATGTTGGCGCTTTGGCACTCCCGATCCTCCAGCGTCGAGGGGGCGTTTGTTGAACTTATTACGGGCAGCCGACACTGTCGTTTGCGATGCTCGACCTAAGATCCGCTCACTATCAAGTGTAGCATTGTAGGACTCTCTGTAGGTCTGACATTTTTGGTTCATGACATCCTTACGAAGATCATCATTCAGGCCTTGTTGAAAGCACTCGCACCACGCTTCCTTGTTCGGCAGGAAGGTCCCGACAAATTTTGCAAGTTTTGCGAACTTCACGTCGTAGTTTTCGACTGACATATTTTCTTGTTTCAAGAACATAAATTCGTCCTCTTTCTGTCGACGAACAACACGAGGAATATATTGCTCGAGGAAGGTCTGCTTGAATGTCTCCCACGAGATCTTGGTTGAGGGGTCGGTTTCGTGGAGTTCCTGTTTCTTCGCCTCCCACCAGTCGTAGGCCCTCAAGTGTAGCTGCATGGCCGCGCACGCCACCCTTTTGGATCCCTTAATGTTGAGAAGATTGAACAGACCCTCGATCTTCACTAGCCATCCTATGATCTCGTCAGGTTCCGCTCGGCCATTGAACTCAGGCGGGTTCATTTTCTTGAACTCGGTTGCCTTGAACATGGAAGAGGAAGATAGAGGTTTCATCGTTGTTGGTTGCACTTCTTCTTCTTCTCCTTATGATGCGGCAGTCGCCGAATTCTGTTGGGTTGCCATGGTGCTCACGATCCGGGTCAGTGCATCCATCTGTTTCTGTTGGGCACTGAATTGGGCTTGGATCTGTGCCTGCAGCTGTTGCTGCAACATATCCGCCTGACGCTGTTGGACTTCTATGAGGCGCAATAATCGCTCCATGGTAGATTCACTAGGTGCCGTCTCCTCGGTATTATCCGTGCTAATCAACGTAGCATTGACAGCGGGGACACTCGATTTCTTCGTCATTCCTACAAAATTGAGCAAACCCGTTAGTATTCTCGAAAATAACTACGGGCTTATCTGTATAGAACGATTATTTCATACATCATATGTCGAAAAGTACACTTTTTTTGAAAAATTGCAACGACATCCAAAAGAAAACATTTTTGAAAGGTCCGAGGTGTGAACTGTGCTCTGATACCAACTTGTCACGTCCCGACTCGCTGAATCGTTCGTCCTCGCATCGATTCAAGACGAATCGATCGTCCTCGCTGGAGCGTGATGCCGTAGAAGTCTAATTTGGACTTGTAGAAGGCAAGTGTGTGCATTTAGTAATTCTTTTGATGACAACAAGTTGAAATTAAACAATGCAGAGAGTTGAAGACGCTGCATAGGAAGAAAATAGGCTTTTTATTGATAAAACTTGCAAAGTATGTGCAAGGTCATTTTTACATTACATATGCAGTTGCGGCTACATTCTTTGAAACACAAAGAAAAACTCTCGACAAGCTGCGATGAAATAATCTTTACCGTTCCATACATTCATGCCCCTTTATACATTTGAACAAAAAGCCTTCGATCTGAATTGGGCTTCAAAATACTTCAAAATAGGAGATCTTCGAGCCGCCTCCCGTTCTTCAGCTTCAGCTTAGTCTCTTGCTCCCGCAGTGCGTTTGTCACCTGGGGAGTTGGGGGTTAGCATACTTGCTAGCGAGCGGAACGAACCCACTCGTCTAAACTGACACTGCTTATTAAGGATTCAAGCATTCGAAGTGATCTTTCTATTTAGAACTAAATGAGTTGCAGTTCATATCGAAGACATAGTTTAAAGCAATAAATAACATAACCATTTCAACTTATCTTACCACGGCCATGCTCCTTCCTGCAATAAAACAAATATAATATTTACCACATGCACAAGACAATAGGTGAGTATGCTATCTATCTTATATGTGCGGTCATTGGTGTTACGACACCACGAGGGACGATTCTCAATGGCATTGCGACACGTTTTAACAGTCCAGGTTGTGAGCCTAACTGGGTGTCTCGCAATGTCTCATGCGAAGCACGAATCTCAAATTCTTCCAAAGTCGATTCGGTCCCGACGTCCCGGATACCGTTTTGAGAAAAACAATACCTTGTGCACAAGTTGTCCATGACTATGCAAGTGTGTGAACAGTTTAAGCTAGGCAACATAATGCATGACACAAACAGAATTTAGCAGTAAAAATCTATATCTCGCGCAACAATTCATCCATTTTTCTCAAAACCGTATGTTCGATTTGGTGACTCGCAAGTACAAAATACTCCGAGGCACTGTGCCACAAATCGATGTTTCAATGTTCTTCATTTCAACCGTTTTTTTCGATTTTGAACCAAACTGCTCGCCTCGATGCGAGGCGTTAAGTTAATGTCTCTAGGCCAATTTATTCTAGTTATGTTACAGTTATCCCATGTTCTTTATCTTAGTGGCATAGTATATATATTCAACCAGCATCATTGATTTGAACATTGAAATTGAAAATTTGTTGACAGGAAGGAGTAGAAAAGAAGGGGCCGAACCACCCATCTAAAAGAAATGCGCCGAGGGTAGGAGAACGCTTCGCGACGATCAAACGTCAGTTACACGCACTCCTGCAATGGCACGAACATCATAATAGAATTCCTCATTCAATCATTTCCTTTCGAAATTCCCAAAGTTGCATTCAGAAATCGACGCGAAAGCACACTCATCAAAACCTAACAGCAAAGCATCCAGAAAACCAACAACAAACTGTTTCCATCGAATGGACTCTTATTTAGAGCTCATTCGCCAAGACACAGTCTGCTTCATCTAGGACTTATTCCAACAGAAGCCGATCCATTAGTTGGAATGGTTCTCATATCATTCGTCCAAATCGATTTTATTGATGCTCAAAGGTTTTCGTATACCAAACTCGTTGCTGAGTCAGACTAGCCATTTATGTTCGCGACCGTGTCTGACTTGCCACGAGCCTATTACATAGTGCTTCGTCCCAACGGGAGCAGGGCACTACATACGGTGTAGAGACTCGTCTTTTGTGCCTTTCCTTTAGTAGTTTGGCATGCATAACCTTGCCGCACAATCTTCTCCATATCTTGTTTCAACCTTGACCAATGATATCTAGGGGATACGACCACTATGGTCCTGTGAACGTCCCAAGTATGCCCCCAAGTTACTAGTTTTTCTTTCTAATCAGCTTATCCCTCATGGGTATACATGGGACACAAAATTGTTCTCCCTTCATCAAGAACCCGTCTTGTATGTACAAATCGTCGACAATTTGTTTTTGACAAAGCTGTATCGTACCTTCATAATATCTTCATCTTCAATGTAAAGCTCCTTGATGTACTCCAACCCAACCTGAGCATGGCTAGCAACAAAGCTGTCATATTAAATGCATCGGCTAGTTCAAACGATATAGCCAACCAATCGAACATTCTATCCCATGCCTTAAATGTCGTTTTCCATTGGCTTACGGGATGGATGCGTATTTGGTGGTAATCGTTTCGAAGATATAACTTGGAGTAGAATTATGCTCCACGCAACTAATCTAACATGGAAACTTTTTACTCAATCGTGATTTTGTTAATCGTACCGATATTGATTCACTAATTGTCGTCCTTCTTTGGTACGAATAGGGTGGGAACTTCACACACGCTCATGCTTTCCCTATTATTCATATTCTCTTATAGAGAACTCGATCGCGAGTTCTTTTGCATCAAGTCCTCTACCATCTCTCGAAGAACCTCGTTCTCTTGCGTACTCATGCGATAGAGTGACAAGTTCTGCAAACTTGCCTCGGGAACAAGATCACCGCGGTGTTGGATATCATGCATAAGTGGTAGCTTCCTGGAACTTTGGAAGGACGTCATGGAACTCGTCGAGTATCGTTCGTACCTCTATTAGACCTATTAGACTTGCTTCTTCTGTTGACTCTTTGGCTTATATACTTCCCTTCGCTACCAAGTTATGTACCCCACAGGCCTCCTTGAATTTCGGTTCCGTTTTTGCTTCCTTTGCCAAGATCGTCGATGATAGAAAACCCTTCTCCTCTTGTAAATATTTGGTTCATATACTTTTCTGCAAGAAAACAAGGTTGTACTTGGCCTTGTTCTTGACTAGTCGATACATGTTGTTTTCGTAGTGCTTTGCGTCAACACCGAACTGCCATGGCCTTCCTAAACATTGAGCCCGTCTATTATGTTGCAGTATATATCTCGTCTTATAGGCCCCGATAAAGAAAGAGACTGCAATGTTCAGTCACCCTAATGCTTCGCATTTTCTGAACCCCTCTGATAATGTATGGGTGTTGTCACGCTCCGGTTTCGTAAAACCGATCGTTCTCGCATGGGCATGATGCTGTATAAGCCTAAGTTGCGGTTGTACAAGACATGTGCTTTGCACAATAACAACTAGACTAAATCAACAACAACACGGCGGAACTTTTAATGTAGAAAAGCAAATTGTAACACAGAGATAGGAGCAAAAATAATTTCTTCATTGATAACTTGGAAATGATTACAAAGTACTCTTGCTTGCAACTCAAAATGCCATAAATGACTTACATCTCTCTTTTGAAACTTGAAAATAGTCACAATGTTCATACATCATATTCCTTTATCAAAACAAAAGATAAAACACCTTCAAAGGAAACTCCTAAACTTGAATTGAAAAGCTTTGAGGCCACGAACAAAGTTCCTCTAGATCAATGTTCTAAAAAGCGCTAGGCGGACTCGGTGCGGCGGAGGTCCGCCTAGCGCCTAGCCCGCCTAGAAATTTTTTTTTTAAATTTTTTGAAATTTTGAATTTTGAAATTTGAAATTTGAAATTTTAATGTTCTAAAATCCAAATACTATCTTAAAACCCAAACAAATATCCAAAATACAACTAAGAATAAACAAAATAAAAAAAAATAAAAAAAAATCAAAAAATTCAAAAAACAAGCCGCCTAGGGGCGCCTAGGCCCGCCTAGGGGCGCCTAGGGCCCGCCTAGCCGCCTAGCCCACCGCCTAGGGGGTTTTCGGTGCGGTGGGCGGGCGCCTAGCGCCTAGGCGGGCGCCTAGCGCCTAGGCGGGCGCCTAGGCCGATTTTTAGAACACTGCTCTAGATTGGACAAGCTAGCACCTCAGATTATTCTCCTGCTTCTCAGTACCGGGGATGCCCACAACATGGGTCAATACATAATATGTATTGGTGAGCGGCCGTGACCGATCTCACCTAAATCAACACTAAGTAAACATGTGGAGCTAGCAATTATTATTAAGTGATTTTTCTACTTGTCTAGGATCTTTTTAACAATTCATAAGAAACATAAACAATAAAAATTATCACTTATGTTGTGATTCTTATCCAAGGTCGGCTATCCATCCATGCACAAGACAAGAATTAGCACAATTTACACACATATATAAAACTTACGTTTCATTCCTACATTTAGTGTTAGTCTTGCAATAATCTTATCATATGTATGAGACCTAACTACATGGTGGTCCATGAGTCATTTTCTATAATTAGCAGCTGTGACTCATGGTTCAACTCTTCAGTAATAGACACAACACCCCCTGATCGCGAGGACATTATTGCCTGAGGGTGCTATCAACATCTCTCTTGGGTCGATCGATTCCCAGTGTCCTATGAACCGTTGAGAGGCTATTACCTTGTGCACAAGTTATCCGAGACCAATGCAAGATATACATTTCTATTAGGTAAAGCATATCATTGCAACTGTTAAACAACAAGCACAATCATGTCTTTTTACTCTTCTTGTCACATAGCCATAACTCCTTTCATACCTTTCCTTTCAACATCTTCACAACAGATACAAGTTCTAATGTACAAGTATAACTTTAGGTCATACTTACAAGGAAAACATGCATTCATTTACTTGAAATAAGTAGGGGTGAGCATTTGGTTTAAATCGAACCGAAATAGTCAAAACCGAATAAACAAAAATTCTAAAAATCCAAAATTGAAACCTAACTGAAATAGTCAAAATCGAAACTCAACCGAATCGAATAGCCGATTCGGTTTATTCGGTTGGGCTATTTCTATTGTTTAATAGGTTCGGTCCAAAGTTAGAATTGTGGTTAAATTATATTAAAAATTATAATTTTTATACACACATTTGTTATATTTTAAAATTGTGTCCAAAATTGGACTAATTATTAAATTACCAAAGTTTAGAATTGTTGTTTTCAAAGTATACACATTTTTAATTATAAAATATGCATAGAATTGAGAATATTTATATAAATTTATTAGTTTTATTCGCTTTTCGGTTCTGGACCGAAACCGAAACCTAAAATCGAAACTGAATAAGAAATTTTACTATTTTCAAAACCGAAACCGAACAATTTTTTTTAAAACCGAACCGAATCTCTTCGAATAATGCTCACCCCTAGAAATAAGTACAACAACGTTCTATGATTCCAACATGTGATTTATTTCTTTTAGCTGATTTTTTTATTGTTAAGGTATGGTCGTAGGGACGAAATAATACAATGGACTAGAAATCTTTTTGTTAAGGCGTAAAGATAAAGGATCGTCCGGTCAAAGCAACTCACCAAAATGAATCTATTTGAGAGAAGAGGAGCTTCACGCAACGATCATATCTCGTCTATGCTTCCTGAAATTTGCACCAACGTTTGATTAATATACTTCGGTCTCTTTCTCTCAAGATTCGGAACGAATGCGAAATGCGATGAAAGCGAACAATTAAACAAATCATCGAAAACAAGTACGAAAACGTATTCATCAAAACCAAGCAACGAAAACATTCAACGAAAACTCTTTTACTCATTCCAACAAAAGTTGATCCATGAGTTGGAAGGGTTCATTGCATTTCGTTCGTGATCGATTATACCGAAAGGTTTCCCCAATACTCAGTCTTGACTAAGTCGACAAGCCACAGGCATCACGTAGTGAACCGCCAGGAACGGGGCACTACATGTGCTTCTCAATGCCAAACCTGTATATTTGCCAAACCATTGACTGATGAGGTTTTGTTGGCTGCCGTTGTTGATTACAACCCTAAATTATGGTACAAAAGGGTTCGTAACATGTTGTCCTTTGTGTGGAATTGTTTCTGGGTGTTAGCAAGGTCTTCCATACTCCACCAAGGAACACATCTTCCTTTATGGATTCCTCTGTACAGCCACTACGTTGGTAACCGTAACCGTCGTCGAACCGACCTCCAACACAGTAGTCTTCATGAAAATCGTTCCTCCCATGGTTATCTTAGCGTCATTGTTGGCCGATGCCAACCCAACTGTGGTAGCACCACCGATCAGTCGGCTTGTCACTATTATTACCGTCATCACTACCCTTCTTGATGAGATCATTATACCTTTCCTTGCTTGCGCTAATGGAATCCTCACGAGCCCTCCGTGGACACATTATCGCGTTCCGATGCGTGACAATCTCTCCGGAGGTCGCGGGCATTGCTCACTCGTGACGCCATTTCTGGACCTCGAATTGGTTTCATCGACTGTTACTGGAAGCCTACCGCCCACTCAACTCGTCGGACGTGTATATTCATTCCTTGCAGAGAGACTTCAATGTGATGGATCGCTGCAAAGGGGCCTTCATCCTCATGTCCTGCTTTAGGAAGATGTTGGTCGTTGTTACCGTCGTTGGTTCTAGACATGTCACACGACAAGTTGAGGCTCTGACACCACCTGGCACAACAAGTAAAAGTTTTTATTACAAAGATTCATGCTTTCAAGGTAATGAAGCCAGTCAATTGTGAAGTCTCTCTTTTTCTTTAGTCTGTTTAGGCATTAGGGTGGGATCTAGCAGCACCACCTTTTCATTAAAATGTTAAATCCGTCACACCAGATTTTTGTGTTTCTTTAGTCTTCATATTTGCTATCTAGCAGTTCTATTGTATTACCATTGAATGTCTAGTGAAGCTAATTTGAAAAGCTAATCTGAAAAAGAAACTTTGATCATCACACACAAGTTTTGCTACAATACTGGATTTTGATGCAAGAGCAATAAAAAAACGCTGTGCATTCTAGCGAGGGATTTGAAAATGAACCTGAAAGCTTTAGAAAGAATAATTGCTGATATTTCCTGCTCTTAATTTGCAGGGTGCGTTCATCTGAAGTGGAGGGAAATGACGGTGTTTTTTGCACCCAGGATAGCATCAATGCATTTGATTTTCGACTCCCATCAGGAGTGGGTCTTAAAATATCCAGACAAGGAGCCAATGCTCACTCCATCTTTTCTTGTGGTGATTCAATATTTATTGGGACTACAGAGGCAAGACTTCCACTAAGAAGTGGTCCATGTTCTCGTGTGCAACAGTTCTCGTTGCGCAAAGGAAAGCTGAGTGCAACTTATGCCCTGCCAGTGCCAGATTCTAACTCTCATGGCCACCACTCTTCAATTACTCAGGTCTGGGGAAATTCCAATTTTGTCATGGCCATCTGTGGCATGGGGCTGTTTGTTTTTGATGCCCTTGAGGATGAGTCGACGCAATGCTTCAGCACCGTTCGTGGGAATATTATGGAAGTGAAAGAGAGAGTTGGCCCAGATGATTTATACTGTCCTACTTTTGATTATTTGGCATCTAGGGTACTGGTTGTATCTCGAGACCGTCCTGCTATGTGGAGGTACTTGTAGTCTTTTACATGCAGCAGATGAAACTTATTATGTTACGGTAGGCCAAGTGTTAACACGCTGCAGAAAGAACTTATTATGTAATTTTATGTTGTGTTGTACTACTGAATAGATTGCTTTCCTATGAATGAAGACTGGCTGGGATCTCCTTGATCCTGTCCTCTTTCCTCAAAAGAAAAAGAGAATCTTATGTTGTTCAAGAAAATGTTTTTGCATCGTCTTTGGCTGGCATGAAACTTCTTAATCTTGTAGAGCAACAATGTTTCTAGTGTTGGTAATTGTTTCTGGCTACTTTGAGATGAGTATTATAGAAATCTACGTGGTGGGAAGAGTTATGCTACAGTTATCTCTCAAAATAAGTTAGAAACTCTAAGATCATTAGCAGTCGTCTTTGAAATTGGATTAGCAATCTAGCCTTGAAATTTTGCTATGCATGTGTACTTTATAGCATTTAGATTTTAAATAGTCTTGGTTCATGTTCATCTTTTATGTGAGAATTACTCATCAAGTCTTCTGATGCTTGCTTGTTGTACAGAAATACTTGAAATGTTGAAAAATAACTTTGTTTTCCCTGACTAGAGACTTAGCTATCATTAATAATGTTTAGAAATGTTGCCGAAATCATTTAGGATTAGCTAATTCTAACTCTGTAATCTGCTAATGATAATTAATTACTCTGATATAGACTTCTATTTTTGCCATTCGAATTAGAATAAAGTGGTAACAGTGAATCAAGTTCTTATCTATGGGTAGCCATATTTTGTTTCAAATGTTACAAAATGATTGCGTTTAGTGTATTCATCACATGCCTTCACAATCTTGATTATTTATGCCCTGGTGACACATATTCTGGTAAACATTAATGTAGATGTTGATATCTGTGATTATCTGTGTAAATTATGAGCATGAAACTGTTAATGATATCGTCTACTTTATAGGCATATTAATACTTGATAGACCTGCCCTCTCAAAATTTTGGGAACCAACTAGTCTAGCAGTACACAGCTTGAAGTTGATATCAATTATTTTCTGCATCTAATATGTCACTTCATTACTATTTCTTCTATGCGTCAACTTAATCTGTCAAATTCTGTTGCATCAATAATTTTTTTACCAGCATTGTTTTCGTGTAAATGGTTGGTAATGTTTTCTCTTTTTTCCATTTTTTGATGAAAACACCGGCATGCGTATCTTGATAGAACAAAAACTATGAGATTTTCCTGATAATTACTTCAAAATTATCTTGCTATGAATTATCTGTTAATGTAATGAATATAGCTGATAATCTGATATGAGGTTCACCTCCTATTGCTTGCACTATTCAGGTTCATGGAAGTACAATAAGGGTTGGCGATAGAAAACAGAGAACAAAATATGGATAAGTGCAAGAGAGCTCTTGCATTTATGTTTATATAACACATATTTCTTATACAGGGCCGGCCCAGGAGGTTGGGTTGCCATATCCGGAGTTAGTTTTGGTTGTCCCTTGATTCTTATTGTAGGCCGATTCTGGAGGGTCACCTAGTGACCCCGACCTCTACTGGGATCATGCTAAGCCTGAGAGTTATCCTAAGCAGAGAGGGGTTGCCCAAGCCCAAAGTCTTGTCTGGCTTATCCCTGGGCTGACCCTGTTCTTATATACGAAACAAGTAAATAATAGTTAGAACAATAGTGCAAAGTCAATCTTAATTCAGAGGTCCTTCTTTGGTGTGCTTGGCATGAGAAATAAGAGAATATTCAATTCAAGGTATGCGATCTTCTAGTTCTTTTCTAATATTCTTGAGAAGAAAACATCCTTCTTCGCAGAAACTAGATTCTATATTCGAAAATCTCAACTAAGTGTTGGAGTCCAGTCTGGATTTGGTAATAGCATATTTATGGAGTCCAAATCTGATTTTGGTAATAGCATTTTTATGGAGTCTAAATCTGATTAAATATTTGATTTAATTTGATTTGGATGTCCATAATTAGTGCTGGGCTATTTTAGATATAATAGGATTCTTATTTGAGAGTTTCCTATTTAAGAGATCCTATTATAATCTAAAATAGGATGTTGATGGGTTATTTTAGGTGTAGTAGGATTCTTATTTGAGGGCTTCCTATTTAAGAAATCCTATTATAACCTAAAATATGTTTTTCTCATCCTATATATATGGGGTGAGGGTGGAGGCACAAAGTACAACACAAAAAGTGGAGATTCGAGGTACTCGTCCACAGGAAATCTAAGAGAAAGTTTCGCACTTTGCTCTTAGGACTTCGCTATCCAAGACAGAAGGAAGAAAAGATCTAATCGAGGGCTCGTCAACTTCGGTTAGGGAGATTGCTACGGGTTGGTGAGCGATTTCAATTGTAATCTTTCTTTTCTTCTTGAGTGTGGTGAGGGGGTTGAACCTATTAGGGCAACGGGTTCAACATTAGTTTTTGTCAATCTTGTAATTTCATCTGAGTTATAGAGATTGGAATTTGTCCAGGTGACGTAGTCACTGCCATATACTTGTCTTTATCTGTGCTTGGTGTCCGTTAGACGGGGGTTGGTTATTTCAGGTGGGTTGACCTAAGTTTTCGCTGTGACAATGTCTCAAACACGGTATCGGAGCGCAAGAGGGCGTATCCGATTCCCAACATCTGGTATAGAGCTTTGGAGGTTCTGACAACCATGTCTACGGAGCAGATGAACACACGTATGATCATCCTCACAAGGAGAAACTGGACGATTTGGAAGCCGAGGATGGAGGATCTACTCTGGTGCAAGGACTTGCATGGTCCGTTGGAGGGCGACAACGCAAAGCCAATGGACAAAGCTACTGAAGGCTGGAAACGACTGGATCGGAAGGTCGTTGGATTCATCCGCCAATGGTTGGATGATTCGGTGTTTCACCACGTGTCCATGGAGAGTTCAGCAAAAGCATTATGGGAGAAGCTGCATTCGCTGTATGAAAGGAAGACGGCTGGCAACAAGGCGTTTCTTATACGCCAACTCGTCAACTCGAAGTACACGGAGGGTGCCCCAGTGGCACAACATCTGAACGAGGTTCAGGGTATCATCAATCAGCTGTCTGCTATGAAGATGGTGATTGATGATGAGCTTCAGGCCCTACTGCTCTTAAGTTCTCTGCCGGAAAGCTGGGAGACGTTGGTGGTGTCGGTGAACAACTCCGCGTCTGATGGAGTTGTCACGATGGAGGCTGTCAAAAGTAGCTTGTTGAATGAGGAGGTCCGGCGCAAGCGAGTGGAATCGTCGCAGGAGTCCGCTCTGGTGACTTTCTACAGGAAGGGAAGACCCAATTCATAGACGAGGACAGGGGGAGTTCTCAGAATCTTGCGATTGTAGACCGCAAGGAGGGCTGCTATCACTATGGCGAAAGAGGTCATATCAAGAGGAACTGCATGAAGCTCAAAGCTGAGAAGTCAAAAGGCAAGGACGATCAGGAGGATCTCACAGTAATGGGAGATATCATCATCGCAGCAACAGACGCAGAGGAACCTTATGGCATATGTCATGACGGTGACTGGGTCATGGACACGGGGGCGTCGTATCACGCCACTCCATATAGGAGGATCTTCACGTCATACCGCGGCGGCAGGTTTGGACGTATGAAGATGGACGACAAGGGGACAACTGCAGTTGTAGGCATCGGTAATGTGCACTTGACAACGGAGCGCGGTGAGAAGCTCGTTCTTAAGGGTGTGAGACATGTACCGAGTTTGCGCTACAACTTGATTTCGGTAGGGAGACTGGTAGATGATGGCTGGCGCAGTCTATTTGGGGACAAAGGTTGGATGCTTGCGAAGGGTTCCCAACAGCTGGCTCGAGGAGATTTGTGTTGTGGCATGTACATGCTCAAGCCGTTGAGCTGTACAGGTAGGCCACAGACACCGGATGGAGGCTCGAGGGGTGCTCGACATGAGGTGGATCGTCGAAAACTTGCTGAGTAGGGGTTTCTAGGTGCTTTGAGGGATACGGAGGATTCGGTTCGTCGAGACAAAGCAACGGATGGTGGTGAGTCAAAGATTGAGGGTCAGTCTGTCGGTCCCATGACAGCTGGTCGGTCTCCAGGTGGAGGTTGCTCTACAGATCCGATTTTGGCGACGGGTGGTTTGCCAAAGCTTCACGGAGCGACATCGATTTCAGCAGTTCGAAGCCAGGAAGGAGATCAAGGTTTGTAGCAAACTCAATCTGAGACAGGAGCATCATCATTCACACAGTTCAAGGGGAGCTGTGGGCCATCGACGGCATGCACAGTGCGTGATGTTCTGCTCGAGGACGCATGTGTATGGGGGAGCTTCAAGTTCAGACACGAAGGTGGGCAGGTTCAGGAGTTCGAATCTCAGAAGGACCGCACCGTTTGCTTGGTTGGGCCAGCCAAGGATGAAGTAGCTCGTCGGAACGTTAACACTTTTCGGTGGAAGACATATGTCGGGGACAGGCAGTCGAGACTTGCGGTGAGGCTGATCGTCAGGGATTTCGGTCTTGATCGTGTTATTGATATCGACAGGATCCCAGTGATACAAGAGGTGCTACGTATGGCAGTTAGCGTCGACGTGATGGTCGAAGAGCTGGAGACGAGGGAAGATGCAAAGCAGCTCGGAGGATCGAAGATCAGTGGCATGGAGGGGCAGGAACTCTGTCGCATGGCGACATGCATGGAGTCAAGTTGAGGAGCCATGGGGTCAACACCCTCTCATCAGACTGGAGGGGGAGATTGTTGGAGTCCAGTCTGAATTTGGTAATAGCATATTTATGAAGTCCAAATCTGATTAGATATTTGATTTAATTTGATTTGGATGTTCATAATTAGTGCTGGGCTATTTTAGATATAATAGGATTCTTATTTGAGGGTTTCCTATTTAAGAGATCATATTATAATCTAAAATAGGATGTTGATGGGCTATTTTAGGTGTAGTAGAATTTTTATTCGAGGGCTTCCTATTTAAGAAATCCTATTATAATCTAAAATAGGTTTTTCTCATTCTATATATATGGGGTGAGGGTGGAGGCACAAAGTACAGCATAAAAAGTGGAGATTCGAGGTGTTCGTCCACAGAAAATATAAGAAAAAGTTTCGCACTTTGCTCTTAGGACTTCGCCATCCACGACAGAAGGAAGAAAAGATCTAATCGAGGGCTCGTCAACTTCGGTTAGGGAGATTGCTACGGGTTGGTGAGCGATTTCAATTGTAATCTTTCTTTTCTTCTTGAGTGTGGTGATGGGGTTGAACCTATTAGGGCAAAGGGTTCAACATTAGTTTTTGTCAATCTTGTAATTTCATCGGAGTTATAGAGATTAAGATTTGTCCAGGTGACGTAGTCACCGCCATATACTTATCTTTATCTGTGCTTGGTGTCCGTTAGACGGGGGTTAGTTATTTCAGGTGAGTTGGCCTAAGTTTTTGCTGCGGCAACGTCTCAGACACGGTATCGGAGCGCAAGAGGGCGTATCCGATTCCCAACACTAAGAAATGTGAGTGCTTTGCTTTATAGTTGCTGCTGAAGGGCTCTCTCTTGCTGCTTTGGTCATCCACATTCTTTATGGTGTTATGGTGAGCTGATGCTATGGAGGATCTCATTGACCAAAGTTCCTGATGGTTCTCAACTGTATATCTTGATTAGTCGCTCCTATCCAGGTTCTATTTTCTCAAGTTTTGACCTTTTGAATCTAGTTATCATATGGTTTATACTTGTTATTTTGTACTTAGATTTTATTTATCTATCGTAAATAAAATTTGGCTGGAATCTTCTCAATCCATCGTTTGTCTCCAAAAAACCAAAATTTGGGGAAACCACACGACGAAAAATATCCTACATATAGCTATCTGCCTTCTTCCATTGAGGGTGTCACTTTTAGTCTTGGCACGATGGTAAAGCTTAGCGCTTGCATCCTGGAGGATGCATATCGAATTGTACAAATAATCTCTTAATATATTTCAAATACTGTATACATCATGAGGATTGTGGCTTTTGTGGACGATCGTGGCCCCCATATGTCCTCTATCTAGCTTGTTGAGCATGTTTGTTTGGCTTATACATACCCTACTTTCTTAGTTGAATGGCCATTACATGTCATACTTACTTAGTTGCATGGGTTCAACATTATAGAAAATGAATGTGATTGGCTTCCAAATTGCATGAAGAAAATAATGCAACGGTAGTACCAAGGTTCATAGTATCGGAATCGGAATCGGTATCAGACCATTCCTACGAGTATCGATATCGACGGTATCAGACTATTCCTATGAGTATCGGTATCAGTGGTATCAACAGTTTCAGATAGGAGTATAAGATTTTTTGGTACTAGAAAACAAATAATTATTAACATTTTAGAAATTATATTTTATACATTTAGGCATAATTTTAAATTTTTGTTGAGAACCAATAAGGGACTTTAGTCCCACATTGGAAAATGTAGTATAAAGAGAAGTTGGAACCTCTATAAGTAGCAAGTAGTAGCCCATCAATAAAATCATCCATTATTCATTTACTACATGGTATCAGAGCCATAACCATCCACCCCTCTCCTCCCCCCCAAAAAAAAATTCCCCCCCAGGCTGCCCCCCCGGCTCCAGCGGCTGCCACCCCCCCGGCTCCAGCGGCGCCCCCCCCGCTCCAGCGGCCCCCCTCGCCTCCAGATGTGCCCCCCCCGGCTCAAGCGGCGTCCCCCCCGGCTCCAGCGGCGACCCCCCCGATCTTTACATGTAGTTTTTTTCCTTTTGTAAAAAAAAGAAAAAAAGAAAAGAAAAAACGATGTATTTCGAAGACAGAGGGATATCAAATGCTTTATTTGCGCCCCCCTCTGTTCCTAGATTACACCGTCTAGAATGAACAAATACTTTATTTGTTCTCCGATCTTCACATCGGGATCTACACGGAGAATGATCGTGTTTTCTCCTGTATCCTGACGTGTTCACTTTACATGCGCGTGCCGGTATTTGCCACGTTTATAGCGTATTAGTAGAGTAGAAGACGACGAAGCTGCCGACGAAGACGACGACTAGCAGTTAGCAACCGACGACAACGACGATGGCTAGAGATACAGTTGAAGAGGCCATGGATTCGATCGCTGGAAAACTGACAGCACACGGGATGAAGGCCTTGGTTGATGATATGTTGTCGAAGAGATTGACCGAGGCAACCCCTAGTGTGGCCCATACTGATATGGATCCGTCACCCTACAAAATAGGGAAGTTGGATAAGCTGGAGACGAAGTTAGAAGGAACGTCCAACTACTTGAAATGGTCGCGGCAGGCGATGCGGACGTTGAAGGAACGTGGCTTGGTTGGCTATGTCAATGTCCAAACCAAGGCGCCCGCTGATCACTCCTCAAAGGAGTTTGCTATTTGGAAGATTGTCAACAACGTAGTGGCTGCGTGGTTGACATCCTCCTTGACCGACCAGGTGTCAGGCAATGTAGAGGCAATTGAGGGTGCTGCTGATATCTGGCGGACTTTGAAGGATATGTACTCAGGCTCGGACAACCCTATGCGGGTCTTCCAACTACAGGATGAACTCGATAGGGTGGCACAAGACGACCATACCATCTCTGAGTACGCAGTCATGTTGAAGAAGTACTGGTCTGATCTGGATCACTATGATTCTCTTGGGATAGAAGATGCACAAGTCGAACCGGCGTTTGCGAAGCATTTTCAGACGTTCCTGGCATATATTTCGCGACAACGGATGATGAAGTTCTTGAAGGGGCTCAACCCTGTGTTTGAGCAGAGATAGAATGTACTACTCGCACAACCCACACTTCCAACCTTAGAAGAAGCCATAGCTGCCATGGCACAAGAAGAAGCTCGATTAAAGTTGATGCCCAACAAGGACTACTTCCAGGGAGAGCAAGCTGCTGTTGAAAAGTCTGCCCTTGCCGTCTTTAATCAGCCTCCCTCTGCGGGCGGTGTTTGCCACAACTGTGGTGACTCGGGACATTACATTAGATTTTGTCCAAAACCCTTGCGAGGTCAGTTAAATGATCGCAGACGAGGCCGTAGAGGACGTCGTAGTGGTAGAGGAGGGTATGCTGATAGAAGGGGAAATTATTTTGGAGGACAAAAAACAAATTTGGTGGAAGAAGGGGGAGACAATCAATTGGCTGAAATAACTCCTCTTGAGAGGGAGTTCATCGCGAGGTTACGAGGCACGAAACTGGGTTCGGACGACAGTCAAGTTACTCTTGGGACGTCATCTATCTCAGGGGATCACATCACTTGCTTTGCCCAAACCAGCACAGGTATACCTACGTGTGCTCTTGTATCTGTCCATCAGCTAGGTTGGATTATGGACTCTGGGACATCTCGCCATGTCACGGGGTCCCGCGGTGAGTTCCAGGACTATACTCACCTACCGACGCCGGAGAGCATTCAGACTGCTGATGGTACCTAGCATATTTTAGTAGTGCCTCTAGACCTGTAATGGGTAAAGGCACTGTCGCATATACCCCTTTCCTCACTCTCACCAATGTCTTACATGCTCCATCTTTTTTTGTCAATCTTATATCTATTAGTGCCATTATCCTTGACCTAAACTGTACTGTTTTCTTTGACATTCCTACGGTGACTTTTCAGGAGAAGGGGACAGGACGATGACTAGGGACTGACACATGGCATAAGGGGCTGTGGTACTTGGACAGGACCGGACTGGACGAAGCATTGGCATCTCTAGTAGCAGACGCACAACTGGACGCTCCACATCGCAGTGTAGAAGACGAATTACTACTCCACGACCAGCGTGTCGGGCATTCTTCCTTTAAAGTTATTAGTCGAATGTGTCCGTCCTTATATTAAAGGGCTAATAAAGAGAAGTTATTTTGTAATGCATGTGAGTTGGAAAAATATACCAGGAGCTCGTATGTGAGCTCAGGGAATAGAAGTTCCGCTGCATTTAATATGAGACATTCGGACGTATGGGGCCCTTGTCCTACAACCGGTATTAATGGTTTTAGATGGTTCGTCACTTTTATTGACTGTTATACCCGCGTGACCTGGGTCTACCTTATGAAGAATAAAAGTGACGTCCTTGAGGCTTTTCAGGATTTTCATCGCTGGGTGGAAACACAATATAACGTTAAAATTAAGTGTTTCCGGTCTGACAATGGGACGGAGTATACTAATAAGAGGGTTGCTGAGTATTTATCTACTCATGGAATATTACATCAAACTTCATGTGCCTATACACCGGTACAAAATGGTGTGGCCGAACGGAAGAACAGGCACTTGCTGGAGGCCGCACGGACGATGATGCTGGCTATGAATGTCTCGAAACACTTATGGGGGCAAGCTGTATTAACGGCCTCTTATCTCATCAACAGAATGCCGTCTCAGGTATTGGACTAGAAGACACCGTTGGAGATGTTTACTGGTGCAACTACATACACTGTTCCCCTGAAAGTATTTGGGTGTGTGTGTTTTGTCCAAGATAATAGGCCAGGAGTTGGCAAACTGGATCCTAGAGCGGTTAAGTATGTATTTGTCGGGTACACAGCGACTCAGAAGGGATACGCATATTGGATCCCAGTTGAGCGGAAGATGTTTGTTAGCATGTACGTTACATTCAGAGAACTGGAATCATACTATGGTTCGGATGCAGGTTCAGCGTTTGGTGACACACCTAACACAGAGGGTGTTAGACGTGAGGGGGAGATAATAAGTCCAAACGTGGTAATCGGATCGGTCCCGTGCCCGGTAATAAAAAATTGGACGAAAGGGGGAGATAGCAGTGACTCTGATACGGAGAATGAAGAAGAAGATACATATGTTACGCAGGGGGAAACAAGGGAAAATGAGCTCCAAGTCTACAGAAGGAGACAACATAAGTCCAGTACTGTGTCGTGCCCATTGCCTACTGTACCAAGTCCCTCGTCTACTCCTGTCCCAACTCTTGAAGATGTTGCTTCCGTACTGAATCACTCTGATTCTGATGCGATCTCTCTGACTTTGATGGTATGATCTCTCCACCACCTATTGCTCCCTTAAAGAGATCTTCTCGCATCAATGCGGGTAAGGCTCCTAGTCGTTATGATGATTATGAACACGACATTGCCAATTTCTTGTCTTATTCTAATATTTCTCCGAATTATCGAGCCTTCATTGCATCGTTAGACTCCGCTTCTTTGTCTAAGTGTTGGCAGGAAGCAAATAAAGATCTAAGGTGGAAAGCTGCAATGATGGAAGAACTTGGGGTACTAGAGAAAAATAAGACATGGGAGCTGGTTCCATTATCCAAAGGGAAGAAAACTCTGGGATGCAAATGGGTGTACACAGTGAAGGAGACACCAGAAGGAAAAGTAGAGCGATACAAGGCGATATTGGTTGCAAAAGGATACACACAATCATATGGCATCGACTATGATGAGACGTTTGCCCCCGTAGCGAAAATGAGCACGGTAAGAACTCTGGTCTCCATTGCAGCAAACTATGGGTGGAAGCTATACCAATTAGATGTAAAGAATGCCTTTCTCCACGGGGACCTGCAAGAAAAAGTGTACATGGAGCTCCTGCCAGGATGCTACGTGACAAAATCAGACGGAGGGACGTTGCGTAAAAAAGTGTGTAAACTAAAGAAGTCGCTATACGGGCTCAAGCAATCTCCTCGAGCCTGTTTCGACAGATTCAGAAAGGCTGTTACTGGCATGGGATACCATCAAACAAATGCAGATCATACAATCTTTCTTCAGCATGCATGTAACCCCACTCTCCCTGATTTTATGAATTTTTGGTATTTTCTGGTATTTTAAAATTTTGGAAATATTATTTAAGTTATTTGTTGGAATAGTAAAATTTCTGATTTATAATAGTTCTCTATAATTTTCCTTATGAATAAATTATTATTTAGGAATTTAGGAGAAGGCTCTAGCAGCTTGGAGTGTTCACCAAGATTCTAACAACCTTGGAACTAATTCTCTAACAACCTAATTAATTTCTCTAACATAATTTAATTATTACTGTAATACTTGGAGAGATGTGGGTTTTTTTTGAAAATTTCCTTTTCTTCACTGGCTTATATATAAGTGATAGAGGAGATAGAAAGCATTTTTTTCTATTCCTTTTTTTTTCGCAGCAGAGATCTCTCGAGCTTCCTCTTTCTTTCCCAAATCGTCGAGCCCTAACCCTAACCCTATTTCCTTCGGCGACCGCAACCATGGCGGAGACAGCGACGTCCACCCTCACTGACGGCGAGCTTTGCAGCGGTGCTTCATCGAAGATCGATCGCAATCCTTCTTCACCGCCATGGCGATGACGACAGCGCTGGTTCTCCTTCGGCGACCATGCGCTGTTTCTCTCCGACAATGTTGACGACGGCGAACGACGACTGGATAAATGCTTCCCGGTGACGACGGGCGACGGATCATCAAGGCGAGCCTCGATGCATGCAATAGATTTCTCCGGCGTCGATATCTTTCCTCCGTCGCGGAATCACTGATTTCTTCCAGTGATCGAACCAGTATTCATAAGTTTCGACCGATACTTTGAATCAATTTCGAATTTCTGATTGTATGACTTGCTCTCCGATTAATCAGTTGATCAATTCCTTTTCTTCTTGATTTGATGAGTTCTTGTGTAGAAGTCTCTGTTCAATTGATTAGATCGATCGAGAATTTTTTCATTTCCATCAGGGACAACAACATTGTGGTAAGTTGATTTGATTCATCATTATGAGTTCTCTGTTTATTCTGTCCTGACCTATTGATCGATGGAGAGGAACTTCGATTAGTGATCAAATTCTTGAATTAGTTCAGTTACTATTTTCTTTGGGCTCTATAGGATCGAAGAGTGTGGATCGATCAGCCCAATCGATCACAAGGAGGTAAGGACGATTGATCGAACAAGATTAACCTGGTAATCTGACCGATCGAGATTCTGGGAAGGGGCCACATCATCTGTGAATCGACTGCATCAGTAACTGGATTCGAGAAGACTGTCCAATTCTTGATATCGTGTCTTCGCACGGGCAATTGGTGCCAGTCTTCTCAGGTAATGTTCTCTTCTTGATTGTTGGAAATGTCTTATTATGTATCGAGAATTAATAGGGGTATTTGGGATGTTTGTGTCCAGTATGAGTTGTGTCGAGGCGTGGAGTATCGTATGGGGGCGATTTGGGCTGAAGTCGAAAATGGCGCAACAATGTGTAAATTGTTTAGGATTTGGTTCTGTGTATATGAAGCTGAGCTTGGGATCATATCCAACCTTAGTTCGTGTCCGCCCCCTGTTTGGTGTTCGTATGGGTCTGTTGCGGTAGGTCGATCGGATTGGGACTCAATAGATCCTTACTTATTCAAGTTAAATTCTGTAATTCTTAATTAGATTATTGTATAATCTTTTCTTCTTTCTGAACTGTATTAGCAGTGGGGGTTGTGGTTCTTATTTAATTTTCCTGTTAACTCAATTTGAAATCTGGATTGAGTCCTTGTTTTTTCCAAATTCTGGATCCTAAGTAGCCGTTGGACTAAACAAAGCCAATGGGGGAATGCTATTCAATTATACTATGATTTGAATGGGTTAATTCAAAGATCTAGGTTGTATAATTCAAAGCTCTGTGGACCTCTGTTCTGTAGTAGATTGGATTGGAGCATGACTGATTGGCTTGGGAAAATGAGTGTGAAGTTTTGCTATTAAGTTGTGATGGGTTATGTTCTAATTCCTTAGCAAATTGAGTTTTGTCCTTGCTGGGACCATCTCTGGACCTGTGATGGGTTTGTGTGTTTAACTATAGGATTGAGATTGAGCTTTTGTGACCTAACCTGTGTATATTATTAAAGTGGGTTATCTGTGGTTGGTGTTACTGAGCTTGGGATTCTTATAAACTGAAGCTCTATATAAGCTGCAAAGCTTTGGGTTGGGTTGCCTGAGTGTTAAGTTCTCTATATCTTACTGTTATGAGTGTGTGCTAAAGGGTTGCGTCTTGTGGTTGGAGCGAGTTGGACAAAATTGAGAAGTCACGACCCGCTCCCGAATAATCGGACACGAGTCGGACACGCCCAGCCTTCGTCGTTAGACACGACGAAGTAAGCTGTACCAAGCTAGGGAAAACTAACCAGATAAACATGGAAGTATAGAATCACAGCATCTAAAAACGTATCCCAGAATGATCACCATAATCCACAAATCCAGATATCATAATGTGCCAGAATCAACAGGAATGAAAGTGCTATGAACTCTAAAGTCAATATCTCAAAGTAAAGCTAAGTAATCTAAACCTGAAGCCTCAAGCTAAGCCTCATCCTGCTCAGCTAAATCCTGGGCTCTGGTCCATAGAGTAGATCAATGTCCTGCAAGCATACCTGCAACATATCCTATTCAGGAGCGGAGCAAAGTACAGTTCTAGGTAATGAAACATAAACATGATAGGAACAGGGTACAGGAGTACATGAAAATAAAATACAGGAATGAACATGAAAGTACAGGAAAGTAGTACAGGAAAATAAGTACAGGAACTATAGTACATAAATGTAAAGTACAGGAACATGTAAAGTACAGGAACATGTAAAGTACAGGAATGAAACTATAATCCTGAAGTACCAGACATGACAAGTGCACAATATCGAAATACATCTAGTTCATGTGACCGGCTGGGGTAAGTACAGGAGCATGCACAGGAGTACATGAATATGGTACGACTTAGGACTCGCGTGCACAGTGCGAGGCCTAAGCTAGGTACAGGAATATATAGTAACCGGGATTGGTCACATGGCTAGTGTATTTCCCCACCCGACACTAATAAGTACAAGAGCAAGGGTACAGGAATACAGGAGTACAGGAGTACATGATATCGTGCCATGACGTGTCACAAGAAAGCGTACAAGAATGTAAATGCACAAAACCATAGAAAAGTACTTGCCTTTGCTCCGGGAATCAAGGGTAGAAAGATGATCTGTAAGTCCACCTGAATTAACGGTATAAGTTGGTTAATTTCTAATACTACACTAGCTATTCAGGTTCTAACTAAAAATCTAATTATTTATCAATTCACCATTTACTATTAAGAAGCTAACTTGTTTACTTATCCATAAACACTAATTATATATACATATATACCGGTCATTATACTTGCACTAGTTATTCAAGAAAATAAATTGGTAAAATATTATTTATTTAAATAACAACTAAAATAGGATATTTACTACCAATATTATTTAAGAAATATATCTGGTTAATTTGCAATAACCATCTTAGTATTTTGAAAAATGATTGTTAACCAAGTATCCGATAATAACAAAATTATTTGGTACAAGAATTCTTGACAAAAGTCATCATAGCAATAACTAAACCAGGCTTTAATGGCCAACCTCCTAACAAACTCGAGTGCTCCCCTCAAAACCAAAGACAAGACCACCACTCCAAATTATCCAGTCGAATGCAAAAGTAAACACTCACACTTAGAAAAATTGCATAAGATGAGGCATTCTAGCTTACCAAAAACTTGACCAATATTCTCTACACTAAGCTTCCCTATTATTAGACCGTTCTCAAGAATCATTCTCACAAAAGTAATATATACAGCTATATATAGACTTAACTCAGGCACATGGATTTCCATCAACTTTCCCATATCAACTGAATGGCCCATGGTTTGCTCATACTGCAGCATCCTCTACACTCCTATCAGTAATTAAGAATACACAATACTAAGATTGCACACCAAGTCTCAACCTAACCCATCATAGCAAACCTGAAATTGACTACTGCTAGGAAGGAACTTGAATCCAACAGTACTCAATCGACATTCAATAACTCCCAGAAATATAGATAACACAGAACAATAAGTACAGATAAAAGAAGAATACCCAAATTAAATAAAGAATATACAATCCAAACAAATCCAAGAATAGAGAAAATAGCCACTGCACTTCAATTCCAGAAATCTTCTAAATCGATTTGCCAATTGAAAACACACACGTCCAGTTTGATAAGGATTGCGGCAGGACACGAACACAGACACAACGCGAAAGAACCTCGGACACGATCCAACGCCAATCTGACTGCAACAGAGCAGGGCACGGGTACACGAACTCAGACATGGATACACACACGACACGAACCACCCGGAACAGATTTGGATACGAACTCAAAATCGGACACGAACTGAAACCACAAATCTGGACAGTGACAGTTAAATCAAAATTTACAACAACATTCAATATTTGGAGGATGGTCAGATCCGTACCTGAAATGATCCAAATCGTAGCAAGACACAATTTCGAGGAGTCGGACACAGTCTCGTCACCGCTCGTCGCTTGTCGAAGTCGATACAATCGGTGCCATGAGACATCGCCGGTTGAGTCGCGAGTGCTGCTGAACTGGCAGTGTTGACGAGGAGGAGCAACCCCAGGTCGCCGTTGAGGGAGGGGCCCTGCCGCCGCGTCGTCGTCGGAGAAGACGACTGGAAAGATCGCCCGGCCAAGTAGGATGTCGTCGAGGAAGAAAATTAGGGTTAGGCTTCGGTGGCCCGCCGAGATGATCCGCGTCAGATCTGGCTGATCGAGCGCCGGAGATGGCTGCTGTTGCCGCCCTTGAGTGGTGGCTCGCCGCCATGGTTGTCGCCTCAAAATCTAGGGTTAGGGTTACGTCGTGCGCCGCCTGGAAGAAATCGTCGACGATGAGAGCTCCGCCCGTCGTAGCCGCCATGGTCGGACTCGTCGCCGACGTAGGAGAAACCCGCCGCCGTGATCGCCGGATGGATTAGGGGTCGGCTCTGGAGTGGTTGGGAACAAAACTCTCGAAATGAAATAGAGAGTAGAGCAAATACATTCTCTCTCTCCAATTCGATTTTGAGGAAAAAAAATGAAGTTTTACAAAAACAACCTCCCGCTACGATTTATTTGCAAAGTAGCCCGTTTATATGCAAAATGGCCCCCTGCCTTTTCACAATTACAGTATTTTAAGGAAAAACAGTTAGAAAATTTTTAAAATGAATGGGGACCACTAATTTTGTTACAACAAACTTTCGAATTTGAAAATCTGCTCCTAAAATTATTTCCCTCCAAAAATATATCATCCAAAATTTATTAATTAAATAAATAAAACTAACTTTTAATTTGAAACCCAAAATCAATTTCTATTTTTAAAATAAAAAATTTTATTCTAGGAAAATTGGGAAGTGGAGTTACAAATCTCCCCTCCTTAAATAATTTCGTCCTCGAAATTCAAAGGACCAAAACAAATCTCAGCAAATCACAAGGGTCCAAACACCAGTCATTTATTGAAAATAGAATTCCACAAAACAGAGTACAATCAAACAGAGTGGGATAGCGCTTCCGTATCTCATCCTCGCGCTCCCATGTGGACTCTCCCGGAGAGTGGTGTCTCCACATGACGCGTACGAGAGGAATGGTCTGGTTCCGCAGACGCTTCTCCCTCCGGTCCAGGATCTCTACTGGCTGCTCCTCGTAAGTCAATCTCGGACCCACCTCCAGCTCAGAATAGTCCACCACATGGCTCGGGTCTGGAATGTATCGTCGAAGCTGAGATACGTGGAAAACATCATGCACTCCCTCCAATCTAGCTGGAAGCGCTAGTCGATACGCCACCTCGCCAATCCGTGCCGTCACGTCGAAGGGTCCGATGAATCTCGGACTGAGCTTCCCGCTCCTGCCAAAACGAATGGTGCCTCTGGTCGACAAGATTCTTCAGGAACACTCTGCTTCTAGCTGCAAACTCCGGTGTCCATCTGCTGTTGTCCGCCTAATGCTTCTGTCGATCCATGACGCTCTGAGCCTTGAGTCCAAGTACACATAAGAAGTTTGGGATATCACGCTTTGACAAGGATCGAGGATCAAATAGTCACGAAGTGGAAGGAATTTCAATTACAACTTAGAGGAGCAACATCATGAAGACACAAATATTAAGTATGATCAAAAATCGATAGTTAAACACAGGTAGACTAGAACAAGATAGAAAATCATGGTCAGATGAACATGACTTAAGATCGAAGTTTAGACAAGTCACAAACGAAGTACGGAGTCACAATCTGGTAATACACAATTTGAGGAATTCAATGATCTAACGATAAAATGCTAGAAGGAAAATTAGCAAGGGTTGATTGAGAAAACGTACGAAATACTCAGGAGATACAGTATCAAATCAGGGTGAATATGCAAGAATTTGTGATTCTCGAAAACCAATAATCATATGAAAAGGAAATATAGTCTCCAGAATATCCAAGAACATGTTGGTATCTGAAATCACTTTGCTTAGAATCCCTACCCCGCCAGTATGTATCTGACTGCAGTGGACTTTCGGCTCCGTGACTCAAATAACAATATGTCTCCAAATACTCTATCAACCTTATCCATTTTCCAACAATCATTGACGAAACAACCCAAGAGATCAAGATATGAAGAATATGACAAGTCTCGATAATACTCGAAAACCTATGGGTGTCTGAAATCACTTCAACTTAGAGTTCCTGCCTCGCCAGTGCGCTACTGGCTGCAGTGAACCCTCAGTCTCCATAATCCAGCTAATGGCTGCAGCGCGTAACTGTCATGCCATAGTAGGTCATCGAATAGCCTCTCGACTTTATCCCTAGGAATTTTCAAAAGAGTTTCAAGAAGTTCAAAATGAGTTTCAATAGTCCAAGTCACGAAATGGTGAAGTTACCTGACTGTTAGAAGACATGAGTTTATTAGGTACTAAAAATGACAAGGGATCCAATCAGTGAGTACAAAAGGGCAGCCAGGAAGATTTAAAATTTCAGACAGGGAGTGAAGTTTCAACTTATAACAGGATTTCAACTGATATCTGGAATGGTAACAAGATTCCATATATGGGACATTATCCGAAGGGATAACAGAATCTCAAAGGATGAACTGAGGCAAGGTATTAGACAGGAGACAAGTTCAAAATAAGAAATAAAATTCCGTACTAGAAACAAGTTTCAATAAATCTCGAATAAAAATGAAATCTCGAGCAAAGCTTGAATTGAAACGAATTCCCCAATAAGGTATACAGTAAAAAATAGAAAATCAAATATCAGCAAGGTCGTGATTAGGAAATAAAATCTCGAATAGAAAATCTTGACGAGGAAACAAGGTTTAGAATAGTGACTAGAAAACAGGTTCTAATAGGAGACAAGATATTGGATTGTAAACATGAAACAAGCGAATCTCAACAACCAAAATCGTAAATAGAGAACAAGTCCCGAATAAAGTCAAGAATAGGGAATAGAATCTCAAAACAAGCATCAATAGAAGCGAAGGTTCAAACAAGGTTTCAGAATGATATTTCAAGTACGAATAATTCTGAATAGTACAAGTTCGATTAGCGAACAGAATATCAATAAACGAGTAGGAATTAAATCTTATTTAACACGAAGTTTGATAAAAACAAAATTTACAAATAGGAGCCATCACTAGGAAACAAGGTCATGAATGAATGTGCAAACGGTATCGAACAATGGATTTCAAACAAATATTGAATTGTGGGTCTGAAACAAGTTTGTCGAATATGAAACAATATCTTGAAATAAGTTTCGAACATCAATCAAGGTTCCAAAATAGAAACAAGAAGTTTCAAGAAATGATCAATGTGTTAGGAGGAATTTAAGGGAAGACTGGATTATGAATCATGATCTATGGTTTCCTCCAACCATACAAAAGAGTCTTCTGAATTCAGTCCATCTTCAGTGTTTCTCTGGGACTGGAATCACTTCAATTTCTTCAGCTGTCCTGTCGTAGGTCGGTCCTTGCGGTAGTGCTCCATGTAGTTGCTGATTCTGAAAAGGTGGTTCCCTTTTGCTGTAGTCTGATGCTCCTCGTGCTTGTTCTCGGGCAGTGTGATCAACGTCCTCCAGCAGTCCTTGACTTGGTGGGCAGACGATCCGTAGTATAGTATAGCCTCCGTCTTTTGCGGCACTCTTCATAGTGGCATCCTGAGAAGTGGCAGAAATTGTAAATGATCGTCGGCTGGATCTGAATCTGGATCTTCTACTGGGGCTGAAGCGCAGGGCTCTGGCAGGAATATATGACTACTGGCGTGCTGGCTGCTGAGATCTACTTCTGATGATACGACTGGTGGTGTGACCGAAGAAATGCCGACTGAGTGTTGTGATGTTTTGCGGGTCCAGGGTAGTTGTTGTCTTTGTCATAAATCTTCATATCTTTCATGAGCTTCAGCTTCCGGTTTCGTTTCATTGTCTGCGTTACATTCTGAATCTCCAGGCTGGTGGCTCTAATCTTCAGAGAAGTCGGATCCTCACATGCTGAGATGATCTTCAGTGGCGGCTTCAGGTTCTCGATCGGCTCTCTGGTGCAAGATATGCGCTTGGTGTCGGAAAAGTCCAAGTGTCTGAGCGTCTGGAAATCAGAAGTCCTTCCTGGCTCGGAGAGTGTATCCACAAGTCTGACTTGGAAAGGGTGGCCTGCTTCCTCTGGTTGTCAAGGGACCCTTCAGACGTCTCCGTCAACTACGTACTACCCATGGGGATAGTAGAGTGATAGAAGGTAGTGGAAGCTCGAAAACGTCAAGTGCAGGTGAATTGACAGTTCTGGTGTCGCATGCTTTTGAACTATCTGCAAAACAGAAAACTGTTAAAATAACCTAGACCTACATACAACAAGTATTTATAGAACATTAAAATACCTGATACACCTGATATACCTGATCTACCCTTATTTCCCGATTTTCCTATGCTGTGATCAAGTTTCCCTAGTGTAATCAAGTCCCCCAATAGTACGCTAAGACCTAGGTACCATTAGGATGGACCTGCATGGGCCACCACTAAAAACATGTCACGACCCGCTCCCGAATAATCGGACACGAGTCGGACACGCCCAGCCTTCGTCGTTAGACACGACGAAGTAAGCTGTACCAAGCTAGGGAAAACTAACCAGATAAACATGGAAGTATAGAATCACAGCATCTAAAAACGTATCCCAGAATGATCACCATAATCCACAAATCCAGATATCATAATGTACCAGAATCAACAGGAATGAAAGTGCTATGAACTCTAAAGTCAATATCTCAAAGTAAAGCTAAGTAATCTAAACCTGAAGCCTCAAGCTAAGCCTCATCCTGCTCAGCTAAATCCTGGGCTCTGGCCCATAGAGTAGATCAATGTCCTGCAAGCATACCTGCAACATATCCTATTCAGGAGCGGAGCAAAGTACAGTTCTAGTTAATGAAACATGAACATGATAGGAACAGGGTACATGAGTACAGGAAAATGAAATACAGGAATGAACATGAAAGTACAGGAAAGTAGTACAGGAAAATAAGTACAGGAACTATAGTACATAAATGTAAAGTACAGGAACATGTAAAGTACAGGAACATGTAAAGTACAGGAATGAAACTATAATCCTGAAGTACCAGACATGACAAGTGCACAATATCGAAATACATCTAGTCCATGTGACCGGCTGGGGTAAGTACAGGAGCATGCACAGGAGTACATGAATATGGTACGACTTAGGACTCGCGTGCACAGTGCGAGGCCTAAGCTAGGTACAGGAATATATAGTAACCGGGATTGGTCACATGGCTAGTGTATTTCCCCACCCGACACTAATAAGTACAAGAGCAAGGGTACAGGAATACAGGAGTACAGGAGTACATGATATCGTGCCATGACGTGTCACAAGAAAGCGTACAAGAATGTAAATGCACAAAACCATAGAAAGTACTTGCCTTTGCTCCGGGAATCAAGGGTAGAAAGATGATCTGTAAGTCCACCTGAATTAACGGTATAAGTTGGTTAATTTCTAATACTACACTAGCTATTCAGGTTCTAACTAAAAATCTAATTATTTATCAATTCACCATTTACTATTAAGAAGCTAACTTGTTTACTTATCCATAAACACTAATTATATATACATATATACCGGTCATTATACTTGCACTAGTTATTCAAGAAAATAAATTGGTAAAATATTATTTATTTAAATAACAACTAAAATAGGATATTTACTACCAATATTATTTAAGAAATATATCTGGTTAATTTGCAATAACCATCTTAGTATTTTGAAAAATGATTGTTAACCAAGTATCCGATAATAACAAAATTATTTGATACAAGAATTCTTGACAGAAGTCATCATAGCAATAACTAAACCAGGCTTTAATGGCCAACCTCCTAACAAACTCGAGTGCTCCCCTCAAAACCAAAGACAAGACCACCACTCCAAATTATCCAGTCGAATGCAAAAGTAAACACTCACACTTAGAAAAATTGCATAAGATGAGGCATTCTAGCTTACCAAAAACTTGACCAATATTCTCTACACTAAGCTTCTCTATTATTAGACCGTTCTCAAGAATCATTCTCACAAAAGTAATATATACAGCTATATATAGACTTAACTCAGGCACATGGATTTCCATCAACTTTCCCATATCAACTGAATGGCCCATGGTTTGCTCATACTGCAGCATCCTCTACACTCCCATCAGTAATTGAGAATACACAATACTAAGATTGCACACCAAGTCTCAACCTAACCCATCATAGCAAACCTGAAATTGACTACTGCTAGGAAGGAACTTGAATCCAACAGTACTCAATCGACATTCAATAACTCCCAGAAATATAGATAACACAGAACAATAAGTACAGATAAAAGAAGAATACCCAAATTAAATAAAAAATATACAATCCAAACAAATCCAAGAATAGAGAAAATAGCCACTGCACTTCAATTCCAGAAATCTTCTGAATCAATTTGCCAATTGAAAACACACACGTCCAGTTTGATAAGGATTGCGGCAGGACACGAACACAAACACAACGCAAAAGAACCTCGGACACGATCCAACGCCAATCTGACTGCAACAGAGCAGGGCACGGGTACACGAACTCAGACATGGATACACACACGACACGAACCACCCGGAACAGATTTGGATACGAACTCAAAATCGGACACGAACTGAAACCACAAATCTGGACAGTGACAGTTAAATCAAAATTTACAACAACATTCAATATTTGGAGGATGGTCAGATCCGTACCTGAAATGATCCAAATCGTAGCAAGACACAATTTCGAGGAGTCGGACACAGTCTCGTCACCGCTCGTCGCTTGTCGAAGTCGATACAATCGGTGCCATGAGACACCGCCGGTTGAGTCGCGAGCGCTGCTGAACTGGCAGTGTTGACGAGGAGGAGCAACCCCAGGTCGCCGTTGAGGGAGGGGCCCTGCCGCCGCGTCGTCGTCGGAGAAGACGACTGGGAAGATCGCCCGGCCAAGTAGGATGTCATCGAGGAAGAAAATTAGGGTTAGGCTTCGGTGGCCCGCCGAGATGATCCGCGTCAGATCTGGCTGATCGAGCGCCAGAGATGGCTGCTGTTGCCGCCCTTGAGTGGTGGCTCGCCGCCATGGTTGTCGCCTCAAAATCTAGGGTTAGGGTTACGTCGTGCGCCGCCTGGAAGAAATCGTCGACTATGAGAGCTCCGCCCGTCGTAGCCGCCATAGTCGGACTCGTCACCGACGTAGGAGAAACCCGCCGCCGTGATCGCCGGATGGATTAGGGGTCGGCTCTGGAGTGGTTGGGAACAGAACTCTCAAAATGAAATAGAGAGTAGAGCAAATACATTCTCTCTCTCCAATTCGATTTTGAGGAAAAAAATGAAGTTTTACAAAAACAACCTCCCGCTACGATTTATTTGCAAAGTAGCCCGTTTATATGCAAAATGGCCCCCTGCCTTTTCACAATTACAGTATTTTAAGGAAAAACAGTTAGAAAATTTTTAAAATGAATGGGGACCACTAATTTTGTTACAACAAACTTTCGAATTTGAAAATCTGCTCCTAAAATTATTTCCCTCCAAAAATATATCATCCAAAATTTATTAATTAAATAAATAAAACTAACTTTTAATTTGAAACCCAAAATTAATTTCTATTTTTAAAATAAAAAATTTTATTCTAGGAAAATTGGGAAGTGGAGTTACAATGAAGTTGCTCGAGAAAGTAGGTGTGGATTATATGTTTAGCTATTGCAAAGTTGGGTCCTTGCTAAGTCCATTACTGGACTTGTTTGGAGTCAAAGCAACAAGTTATTGGTGTATAGGGGAAATGGGTCATGGATGTTCCTGGAGATGTTACATATATAATGTTATGATAAGATCATTGTGATCAATCCATCTCTAGTTGGTATGGATCTAAATGGGTTTAATATTTCTCCTTATTTAGTATTTCAAATAGGATAACTGGTTATATATTTCATCAAGTTGATGTCAAGACTTAGCTAGGAAATTAAGTTAACAATATAACTAATGATGAATTGTACTTAACCAACTTGTACCTACTAGCAGGAGGACATACAACTTTTCTGCCTATTCCTGATCATCCTGAGCAAGGCAAGTACTTTTCTATGGTCTTGTACATTTACATATCTTGTACTTTCCTTGTGACACATCATGGCACGACATCCTGTACTCTCGTATTTTCCTGTTCTTGTACTTACTTGTGTCGGGAGGGAAAATACACTAGCTATGTGACCAAACCCTGGTTACTATATTTATGTAGATAGATTAGGCCTTGCATTGTGCACGCGGGTCCTAAGCCGTATCTATATTCACGTACTTCTGAACATGTTCCGGTACTCACTCCAGTCGGTCACATAGGCTAGTTGTATTTCAAACATTGTACACTTGTCATGTCTTGTACTTCAGGTTCATGGTTACATTCTTGTACTTTATTTCCTGTACTTACATTCATGTACTTTTATGTTCTTTTTCTGTACTTTATAGTTCATGTTCTCCTGTACTCATTTCTATGTCATGATGTTCTTGTTCATTACCTAGAACTGTACTTTGCTTCGCTCCTGAGTGGATATGTTGCAGGTGTACTTGCAGGATATCATTCTACCATATGAGCCAGAGCCCGGGACATTAGATGAGCATGATGGAGACATGACTTAGCTAGAGGCTTCAGGTTTAGACTGTTTAGCTTTACTCCTAGATATTGTTTTAGAGTTCATAGTATATTTCATTTCTGATGACTCTGGTACATTTATGTTATATAGATTTGTGGAATATGGTGATCTTTCTGGAAACGTTTTATAGATGTTGTGATTGTGCACATTCATGTTTATTTGGTTAGATTTTCCTAGCTTGGTATAGCTTACTTCGTCGTGTCTAACGACGAAGGCTGGGCGTGTCTGACTCGTGTCCGATTATTCGGGAGCGGGTCGTGACATGTTTTTAGTGGTGGCTCATGCAGGTCTATCCTAATAGTACCTAGGTATTAGAGTGCTATTGGGGGACTTGAGTAAACTAGGGAAACTTGATCACAGCATAGAAAATCGGGTACATCGAATATATTGATATTCTATAAACACTTGTTTTAGGATTAGGACATTTTAATATTTTTCTGTTTTTCAGATAAGTTCAAACACGCAACACCGGAACAGTCGATCCACCTACACTTGATGGTTTCGAGCTTCTACTACCTTTTATCACCCTACTATCCCCATGGGTAGTACGCAGTTGACGAAGATGTTCGAAGAGTTCCTTGACACCCAGAGGGAGCATGCCACCATTTTTCCAAGCCAGACTTGTGGATACACTCTCTAAGCCAGGAAGGACTTCTGATTTCCAGACTCTCGGATCCTTGGACTTCCCCGACACCGAGCACATATTTTGTACCGAGGAACAGATCGAGAACCTGGAGCTGCCACTGAAGATCACAAAGTCTCCGAGGACCCGACTTTTCTGAAGATTTGAGCTACCAGTCCAGAAATTCAGAACATAACACGGACAATAGGATGCGACGGGAAGCTGAAGCTCAAGAGGGACATGAAGACTTATGATGAAGCTAATAACTACAATGGATCAGCAAAGCGTCGCCACACTCAGACAGCGTTTCTTCAGCCCAATGGGAAATTCAGATCCAGCCGACGGTCATCTGTAATTTCTGTCACCTCTCAGGACACCATTATGATGAGTACCGCAAGAGACGAAGGCTATGCTTATTCTATGAGTCGCCTGCCCATCAAGTCAAAGATTGCCCGGAAGCTGCTGATTGTACTGTCCAAGGACGAGCACGAGGAACACCAGGACTAAAGCAAGGGGACCAGCCTCTCCAGATTCAGCAACCACATGGAGCACTACCGCAGGGACCAGCCTACGTCAGGACAGCTGAAAACGTTGAAGTGATTCCGGTCCCGGAGGAATACTGAAGACAGAAGGCTTCTCTTGCATGGTTGGAGAAAACCATGGATCGTGATTCAATCCAATTTCCTTTGGATTTTCCTCCTAGCACCTAAAACTCCCTTGTTTTCTATTCAAGGATTGTTAGACTTCGTTTTCTATTCTGGAACCTTGGTTGATATTTGAGATATATTTCTAGGATGGTTTCCTATTCTAGAATCTTGTTCGTAACTCTGCCTTATTCGAAATGAAGTTTCCTATTCTAAAGAATCTTGCTTCCTATTCGAAACCCCAGTTTCTATTCAAGATTCTATTTTTTTTCCGTTCATGGTTTGTTTCATGTTCACTATTAGATATCCTGTTCACTATGCATGACCCTGTCTTCTATTTGGCTTCTATTCAAAATTATGTCTCCTATTCAGAACTTGTTACAATTAGTAAATTTTGTTTCCTACTCAAAGTTCAGTTTTCTTATTCGGGACTTGTTGAAATTTGATTCCTATTTGATAATTGTTTCTTTTCACCATTTAGGACATTGTTTGAAGATTTTGTTTTCTACTAAAGGTTTTGACTCGTTCCTTATATGAGATTTTGTTTCCTCTTCGTGACTTGTTTTCTCTTCGAGAATTTATTTCTGTTCACAACTTTGTTTCGATCTTGTTATTATTGAGATTTTCACCTTGTTTTATATGCACGATTCGATACATGTTTCCTATTCATAGATTGATACCCTGTTCTCCATTCACTCTTCGTAGTCTTGCTTTCTGTTCGAGATTTCTATTCAAGATTTTGTTTCATATTCGCGGCTTTGTCGATGGTCGATTTCCTATCCGAGATTGTTTTCTATTGAAAATTTTCCATTCGAGGTATTGTTCGAGACTTCGTCGCCATTCGAGATTCTGTTATACTTTGATTGCTGTACAAGGTTTCTAGTCCTTGTTTCGAGATTTTGTCCTTCATCTGATACCTTGCTTCTATGCCATCATCGAAATTTTGTTATATCCAGGATTAGGTTTCCCTATACATAATTTGTTATCATTCCAGATTTCATTGGGATCCCGGTTACTTTTTGAAACTTCGTTCCCTGTTCGAGATTTAAAATCTCCTGGTTTGTCCTTTTAGTACCCACTATTCCTTGATGGGATCCCTTGTAGCTTCTTAGTACCTAATAAACCCTTGTATTCTAACAAACATATAAACTCACCATTTTCATGACTCGGACTGTTGAAACTCATTTTGGATTCCTAAAAACTTCTTTTTAAATTCCTAGGAATAAGGTTGAGAGACTATTCGATGACCTACTAGGGCGTGGCAGTTGTGCGCTGCAGCCGTTATCTGGATTGCGGAGACCGAAAGTTTACTGCAGCCAGCTGCGCACTGGCGAGGCAGGAACTATAAGTCGAAGTGATTTCAGACATTCATAGGTTTTCGAGTATTATTGAGATTTTGTCCTAAATTCTTAATACCTTGATCTCTTGGGTCGCTTCATTGATGATTATTGAAAATGGATAAAGTCGATAGAATATTCGGTGACATATTGTTATTTGAGTTACGGAGCCGAAAGTCCACTGCAGTCAGATATATCCTGACGGGGCAGGGATTCTAAGTTAAGTGATTCAAATATCTATATGTTTTCGAATACCATAGAGACTAAATTTCTTTTTCATATGATTATTGATTTTTGAGGAACACAAATCCTTGCATATCCACCTTGATTTGATACAAATATCTCCTTGGTAGATTCTATACGTCCTTCTTCTTACGTTTTATTGTTGGATCATTTGGTTTTCTCAAAAAACATTGATTGTTGTATTTTGATTCCATCTCAGGTTTTTCTATTAATCGTACTTAAATCTTGATCGTGTTTTACCTAAACTTTGGTCATGACTATATAACCGTGATTTTCCTATTTTGCTCTATTTTTAAATGTGGTAAACTTCAATTTAAATCATGTATAGAAGATCGTGCTTTCATAGTTTTATTCTTCTAAGTTGTAATTAAAACGTCATTCCACTTCGTACTTGTTTGATTCCTGATCATTGCTACATCGTGTTATTTCAACTCCATGTTTGAAATTATCGTACTTGGTCCTAATTAAACTTTGTTTCACTTCGTGACTGACCAAATTTTTTTATCATCTTCAATCATGCCATTCTATCTACTTTGTCATGCTAAATCGTTTCAAATTATTATGAATTTCATACCTGGTCATTCGAGCATATTCACACTCGTTCCTAACCAATTTTGAACTTCGTGTCATTTCTGTATCGTGCTGTACTCCCTGGAATTTCGAGGACGTAATTTTTTAAGGGGGGTAGATTTGTAACCCAACTCTCCCAGATTTTATGAATTTTTGGTATTTTCTGGTATTTTAAATTTTTGAAAATATTATTTAAGTTATTTATTGGAATAGTAAAATTTCTGATTTATAATAGTTCTCTATAATTTTCCTTATGAATAAATTATTATTTAGGAATTTAGGAGAAGGCTCTAGCAACTTGGAGTGTTCTCCAAGATTCTAACAACCTTGGAACTAATTCTCTAACAACCTAATTAATTTCTCTAACAGAATTTAATTATTACTGTAAATACTTGGAGAGATGTGGGTTTTTTCTGAAAATTTTCTTTTCTTCACTGGCTTATATATAAGTGATAGAGGAAAGAGAAAGCATTTTTCTCTATTCCTTTTCCTTGGCAGCAGAGATCTCTCGAGCTTCCTCTTTCTTTCCCAAATCGTCGAGCCCTAACCCTATTTCCTCCGGCGACCGCAACCATGGCGGAGACAGCAACGTGCACCCTCACTGACGGCGAGCTCTGCAGTGGTGCTTCATCGAAGATCGACTGCAATCCTTATTCACCGCCATGGCGATGACGACGGCGCTGGTTCTCCTTCGGCGACCAGGCGTTGTTTCTCTCCGACGATGTCGACGACGGCGAACGACGGCTAGACAACTGCTGCCCGGTGACGACGGGCGACGGATCAACAAGGCGAGCCTCGGTGCACGCAACATATTTCTCCGACGTCGATCTCTTTCCTCCGTCGCAGAATCACTGATTTCTTCCAGTGATCGAACCAGTATTCGTAAGTTTCGACCGATACTTTGAATCAATTTTGAATTTCTGATTGTATGACTTGCTCTCCGATTAATCGATTGATCCATTCCTTTTCTTCTTGATTTGATGAGTTCTTGTGTAGAAGTCTTCGTTCAATTGATTAGATCGATCGAGAATTTCTTTATTTCTATCAGGGACGACAACATTATGGTAAGTTGATTTGATTCATCATTATGAGTGCTCTGTTTATTCTGTCCTGACCTATTGATCGATGGAGAGGAACTTCGATTAGTGATCAAATTCTTGAATTAGTTCAGTTACTATTTTCTTTGGGCTCTGTAGGATCGAAGAGTGTGGATCGGTCTGTAAGCCCTCTGGATTTTAGGAATTATTTTAAATTTTATTAAAGGATTTATTTTCAAATAGATATTTTTATTATATAATTCTTTTAATCATTAGATGTGCTCTTCCGTGACTTTGATTTTTGGAGCACAAGAGATGTCAGTATCTCGTAACGCCCTTCATGAGTTTTGATCTAGACAAGTTTATCTTCATGTTGATATATCATGTTCCACTCAAACTTGTTCCCTTGTGCTCTATTTGCATCGTAGAACTTTTCGGTCAATTTAGGCTATTTTTATCATTCTATTAAATTTTCACTTTTATTTTTGATCATTATCGACATGTTATCGTGACTTTTAATTTAGGAGTACAAGACTAATCATTTTCTCCAAACCAACTTGCCATACATGATCTACTTGAAACGCTTTACACCCATGACCTTCGTGTCCCACTCAGACACACTCTCTTGTGCTTCATTTTTATCATTCAACTTTCCGGACAATTGACACAATCTCGATTTACCCCACTGAGTCACATTTACTTCCAACTTAATTTTTGGGTCCGATATCGATCCAATCTGCTCGACCCAATGTATGGTTCTTTCCTGTTTTGAGTCTACTATGTACGTGCCACTTGTGTGCCCCTAAGTTGATCTCCCTTGTGTTTCCATTTCATCCGTGATTTTTAAATGGTTTAAATTTGTTATTTTGATCAAACTCTAGCCTAAGCTTGTCCAAACTTGACCCAACACCCAACCCAATTTGGTGTGACCCATCTCGTGACGGCCCATACACCCCACTAATATTTCTCCCTCTTTTCTAATAAAAATATCACTCTTTCCCTCTCTATTTTTAATTAATATATGTATACATCTCTCTCTTTTCTTTAACACATACACACACACACCATACCAGCACAACAACAAACCCCCCCATGTGGCCGACCACACAAACATCCTTCCCCCTATATTAAACACACACATCACCATCACCTCTCTCTCTCTCTCTCTCTATCTCTCTCTAATTTAACACACACCATCACCACCACCCTACACTCCCTCACCCCTCTCCCCTACGTACAGCCGAACCCATGCCCCCTTCTCTCTTCAAACTCTCTCTATCTCCCTCAATTTCTACAGCCAACACCACCATCATCTTCATTTACATCATCATCATCACTCCATTCTCTCCATCTCCTCCTCCTTAACCCGACAACTCTACCACCACCATTATCATCATCTACCAACACCACCACCCCCGTGAACAACAACACCACCATCAACCACCACGAACACACCACCACCCCCCACCGAACACCACCGCAACCGCCACCTTCTTCTTCTCCTCCTCCTTTTGTTGCCATTGTAGCTGTTACCGCTGCTACAGCTACTGCCACGTGTTCGCAGCGCATATGCCGCGCGTTCGCCGTGCGTCCGCCGCGCGTCCGTCGCACGTCCGCCGCGCGTCCGCCGCACGTTCGCCGTGCGTTCACCGCACGTTCGCCGCGCACGAGGCCGGCCACTGCCGTACCACCCTCGACCGGCTGCACCACCGGCGATCCCTGGCACGCCCCCTCGCTGTTGCAGCATACATGTACGCGCCCCCCTCCGCCCCCACGCGCGCGTGACGCGACCACGCTCACCGACGGCCACCACCGGCCGCCCTCCGCCGTGCAGTGGCCGCGCGCTGCCCGTCCATGCCTTCACGTGGCAGTCGCCCTGGTCGCAGCACCCTTGGAGCAGTCGATTCCGACTTCGTAGTCGGGATCCCGTCGAAGCGCGCGAATTATCAAGTCAGAATGTACGTCTCAAGGCAGCAACTTTACACGTGTTTTCTAGGCAATCCAACCATTGGATCGCCGCACTCTTTCCTCCGTTACAATCTCGGTATATAGCTCTGTCTCCCCCTAAAGTTTTAGCCGTTAATTCTTCCATTTGATATGTCAAAATCAGCCGCCAAGTTGTCCGAATAATTGTATTCATTTTTGGACAGTTTTGTGGAGCCAACTTCGTCGACTCATATCTCCGCTATCGCAGCTCCATTCGACGCGCCACCAGTTCCTGTGCACAGCTGGTATAATCCCCTTTCTGCCCCTTAAGTTTTGTTTCATTGTGAGCACGTTTGATTGGTTGAATTCGACGCCAAAGTTTGTCGTCCGAATTCATAATTTCCAAGTTGTAAAATCTCGATTTTTAAACCCGGGACTCCGGATTCCAATTCTGACACCACCAGTAGACTCGTGGCATCGTTCTGGCACAAATTCATATAAAGTTTGCTTGATTTGGACGATGTGAGCCCCGACACGCATTTCGGTGCAAGGTGGGCCCCACTGTCCGAGTAAATAGGTTATTTTGAGATCGGCTCATCGAAATCCACTTCTGGACATACCGTTGGGTTCGTATCGTTATTCTGGACTCGTTAGCATATACTTTGCTAGATTTAGTGGACTTGGACTTCGGCACGCATTTCTGTGCAAACCGAATTTCCACTGTCCGGGTCAACAAACCACTTTAAGATCGGCTCATCGGAATCCACTTCTGGACATACCGTTGGGTTCGTATCGTCATTCTGGACTCGTTGACATATACTTTGCTAGGTTTAGTGGACTTGGACTTTGGCACACATTTCCGTGCAAATCGAATTTTTACTGTCCGGGTCAACGAACCACTTTGAGATCGGCTCATCGGAATCAACTTCTGGACATACCGTTGGGTTCGTATCGTCATTTTGGACTCGTAGAGATATAGTTTGCTAGATTCTGTTGACTTTGATCTTGACACATTTTTCGGTACAAGGTGGGTCCAACGGTGGACCGCATCTTGATCCGAATTACCATTTTATCCCTGTGTCCAGAATTAGACTTATGGATAGTCTATCCTAGCTATTTTACCTATTCTAAGAATGTTAGTGATGTTTGTTTCAGCATCCAACGACGTTCGTGGAGACTCCTATGTTGCTACCTTTCTTGGACTTGACGATTTGTCTACAGGACATCATCAGCCTACTGCTTTACCCCAAGCAAGATACCTTGCCATACTTGTACTGTTTATATTACTCATATCTATCCTTGTGCTGTTAGTTGATGACACTGGTAGTGTGTATCCAAGGATGACTTGGGTGTTACCGATGATGGCATCGATGATATGGGTGTGTGCGTGTGTGACTTAGAGTTAGTAGACAAACCCGACATGGTGAAGTTATCTCGGATAACTTAATGACTTGACACGAGACATTACACGACACCTTGAGTGAGAGTCATTGTGTTGGCATGAACTTCCGCATTCGACTGATCATCGGTGCGAGCGGTTCGTGTGACGGTACATATAGAGTTAGATGGTGTCTAGATTAGAGACTCGCATTGAGATATGGATTGTCTGAGTCATGGATACGACTTGTACATTTTCTGGGACGGGGAAGACAACCAGCAGGCGTATGGGACAGACAGTTACATTATTTTTTTTAGCCTCAGGGTGGCCTGTTGATTGGCATGGGCCCTTACTAGTAGGAACATCTCCGGCAGCGGCCACTAGCTGCGCGCTAGGTTCGGCTGGGAGGACGCTAGTATTGAGCTAATCGGCTCGTGATCCGATGCTCGGCCCGTGTTCCGACGCAAATCCTTCGGCTCGTGATCCGACGTCGGCCCGTGCTTCGACGAAATTATTATTCACCTACCCATACGTTCCAAGGTTGTCTTCAACATGCATCCACATAGACTGGTTAGTCCGTATACCCATGTCGGACCGTACTATGGGACAATATCTTATCATGGACTGGTATACCATCCTTTAACCAGGAGTGGTCAGAGTTATGGTTGCTGATTGATGACCGGATATTGGACCACGTTGTGACTCAGGTTGATCATTATATTCAGTTTATATTATGGCATGTATCTCTGTATCTTGTTACGTCCCTCTGAGGACCTGGTGATCTCTCCAGGTATTCACTGAGCTGTTAGTACAGAGTAGCTGGCAGGTGCTGCATGATGCACCGAGGTCTCAGGTATATATTTATATTGTGTTCTGGCATATTCTATTTATTTTTCCAGCTTATATCCTCACCTATATTTGCTTCATACTGTTATGTAGCCTACTATTACCGAGCTTATTCTTTCTCGAGCTTGTTCGAACATGTATATTACTGGGTGGCCAACTTTAGTATATTATGTTCATTCTTGGTGTTCATTTCATTACTGTGGATTGAGATATAGATGATCAGTTACTCATAGTTACCCCTTTACAGCGGAGTACGTCCAGGGTTAAGTGTAACGCCCCAGTCCCAAAATACGTAGAACTAAGTACGTAGACATGCCAGCTGTATACATACGAAATACATGGGCCTTGTATATATACATAAGCTGTAAAATGCAGCAAACCACAACTAAATAATCTCATCCACAAAATAAAGGAATAAAAGATAGCATATAATGAATTGTCTGGGTACAATATGTTGGGTAGAGACACATCCACTACCAACCAAATAAAAAGAAGAAGTGCATAATATATAAAAGGCTAAGTGGAAGTAGCAAGGAGGAACCAAGTCACGTCATCTTTGAATAAATGGAGAAGACCACGATCCCGGCTAAGATACCTGCGAAAGACATGAACACACACCTGGAAAATAACCAGGTCCTCAGACGGACGTAGCAAGATACAGGAAGAACAAGCTAATATGAACTGTCAGAATAATAAAATAATATATAAAAGACTATCCTAGACACAAATATGCAAAGAAGATTTTAACCGTCTAATGTGCAATTTAGAGGACAACTTTTATGCGCATGGGTGGGATTTTAGGCTATGTGTACGTAACTGGCATCCAGTGATCCGTATCCGTCCGTAACGTCCAAATCGTCAGAGGGCATCTGCAAATAAATCGCCACAGTTCTATCCGGAGACTGTGGTTTACCTGTTTGGATTCCCATACGCACTAGCGACTGTTCTTCCCCAATATTTTCCCACACTGACCAAGTCATATCCATGACCCGCCCAGTTTTGTAACTGCTCGAGTCTCTATACCTTAATCGTAGCAGTTACGATCTATCCGTCACACGACAATAAAGATAGCCAGTCCATAAGTCATGCCCCTAACAAAATGTCTCAAACCGTGTAGTGTAGGTGTCATGGCCAAAGGAGATATAAGAATATCCTCCAACAAGAAGGTAGTCCACTAAAACTAAGTTAACATGCATATAGTAAAGTAACGACTAATAGAGTCGCTTGCACCCAAGTGTGGCTTGGACGCGCAATTTATAACAAAGGAAACTAACAATATGAAACAAAGTAAATAATACAGAAAATAAATAATATGACAGTAAATTAGCAAGGTATACTTGCCTGAGTCCTGAGCACTGTGGTGGCGAAGATCAGATAGGAAAGTAGGTAGAACAACGACTGCCGAGGAACTAAGGTCCAAACAAACATCTCCGGATGCTAAAAATAGTCTATTATTTAATTATAATTAATACTGTACCTATTAGATTTATTTAGTAAATTCTGAAATTAGGATATGGCATAGGTTTTTGTATTAGCTTTCCGAAAAACTAAACGGATCGCATTTTCGTTTTCGGAGACTCCCGAAATCGCAAAAATACTGAAATACGTCTATTTTTCGGACATCTAATACTCAAATAGTTTTGTAGAAATCTACAGAACGAATTTTGTCTATTAAAATATGTTTTTGGAAATCTTACCTCGATACGCTTCTTTTAAAAAAAACTGGAGGCAAAACGGAGTTCGGAGCTAGGAGATATCGTCGTTCCAAGTTGCTCTTGCTACTAAAAAGCGGAGCTGAATTCTAATGACGAATTTTAGAGTTTCTATTGGACTAAAAATAATTTTGAATTATGGATGATAGAAGGGGGATGTATTGGGTTTATATAGGTATTTATTTCAGATTTATCTCCTAAATTAGATAGTATTTGATTTAAATAAATTGGTGTTTGCTTTATTAGGATAAGATATTGATAGAGATGTTTTCCAAGTAGAAGTAGGATTAGTATTAAATATAGCTTATATTTATCGAAATTATCTATAACATTATTTAAAATTACTATATATAATAACTATAGTTAATATTTATTTAAACGACCTTCATCTAATCTCATTTATAAAAGCTGAAATATCTAATACTAATTTGACATTTATTCTATATTATGTAAATAGTGGACAATATAAGTAACATGTAAAAAGTAATAAAAGTTATAAAATAAATCCTAAAATTTTGAGGAAAAGAAATTGTATAATATAGTTTAGATCCTTAATTTACTAGAAAAATAGCTTTATATATTTTTAAACTAATTTCACTAATGAGCACTATACTAAATATATGTAAAATAATACAAATTATATAATAAGTCAATAATAGTTATTTAAAAATCCAGAAATTCTATAAATATTTATTTTAAAAAATCAAGGGATTTATAAAATTCTTATCTAGATAAGGATTAAGAAGAGTTTTAATTCCCCTTAGATTTTTCACTATTTAATTCAAATTGATTTAAAAGTAACTCAATCAAATATAATCCAATGTAGATAGAGACTAGGATTTATTTAAACCCAAATAGATAATTCTATTATTAAATTTAAACCAATACATTCATATCTAAATCCAAATCCTATTTAAATATAGATAAATTACACATTTAAATTAAACTATTTAATTTAAATCAATAAATCAAATCATAATTTAATTTATCACAAATATATCCAAAATATATTTTTATAAAATTTATATAATAATTAATTTCGAAAATTCCGATATATATTTTAAATATTAGTAGGAAATATCTTCAAAATACCCTTTAAATAATTTAGGTAAAAATAATTTCGAAAATAAACATAAATATTTACATATTTAAAATACCTTCTTGCTAAATAAATTATTATAAATAATAAAAATAAATTTTGAAAATATATATGAAATAATGCTTTACACGAGTAGAATATTCACATAATCTGGTTTTTCTAAATTACCACTTATTAAAATAAGACAGCCTTTTATAAATAACTAAAATAATAAGTTTTGGCAAACTCGATAGATACTTTTCACAACTTTTAATAAAAATAATTATTATATATATAATTTTGAAACCATTACCGATAATAAAATCAAAAATCATTTTTCTAAAAATATGTACCTCGCACATATTCGCACTCGACGAGTAAATACGAAAAAAATGCAAATTCCTGCGCGATGTACAATACGACTATGCGACGTATAAATAAATAAAAAAATCAGTACTAAAACATAGTAGAAATTTAGGGATTTTACATTAAGTCCATTAAATTGGGAGCTTACCCTAGATCGTATTAGCTGGCATGGTCACGCTCAGGTTCCTATATATTTTGGAACTGGAACGTGACACCGTCAGCCCAATCGATCACAAGGAGGTAAGAACGATTGATCAAACAAGATTAACCTGGTAATCTGACCGATCGAGATTCTGGGAAGGGGCCACATCATCTGTGAATCGACTGCATCAGTAACTGGATTCGAGAAGACTCTGTCCAATTCTGGATATCGTGTCTTCGCACGGGTAATTGGTGACAGTCTTCTCAGGTAATGTTCTCATCTTGATTGTTGGAAATGTCTTGTTATGTATCGAGAATTAATAGGGGTATTTGGGATGTTTGTGTCCAGTATGAGTTGTGTCGAGGTGTGGAGTATCGTATGGAGGCGGTTTGGGCTGAAGTCGAAAATGGCGCAACAATGTGTTAAATTGTTTAGGATTTGGTTCTGTGTATATGAAGCTAAGCTTGGGATCGTATCCAACCTTAGTTCGTGTTCGCCCCCTGTTTGGTGTTCGTGTGGGTCTGTTGCGGTAGGTCGATCGTATTGGGACTCAACAGAGCCTTACTTATTCAAGTTAAATTCTGTAATTCTTAATTAGATTATTGTATAATCTTTTCTTCTTTCTGAACTGTATTAGCAGTGGGGGTTGTGGTTCTTATTTAATTTTCCTGTTAACTCAATTTGAAATCTGGATTGAGTCCTTGTTTTTTCCAAATTCTGGATCCTAAGTAGCCGTTGGGCTAAACAAAGCCAATGGGGGAATGCTATTCAATTATACTATGATTTGAATAGGTTAATTCAAAGATCTAGGTTGTATAATTCAAAGCTCTGTGGACCTCTGTTCTGTAGTAGATTGGATTGGAGCATGACTGATTGGCTTGGGAAAATGAGTGTGAAGTTTTGCTATTGAGTTGTGATGGGTTATGTTCTAATTCCTTAGCAAATTGAGTTTTGTCCTTGTTGGGACCATCTCTGGACCTGTGATGGGTTTGTGTGTTTAACTATAGGATTGAGATTGGGCTTTTGTGACCTAACCTGTGTATATTGTTAAAGTGGGTTATCTGTGTGTAAAACCCAATTTTCGTAAGTAAATTAATATTAATATTATAATATTATTGCTATTATTATTATTAGCATTTGTGAGTTTAAAATAAATTTCGAAAATTAAATATGGCTTTTTGATTTCTGGCCAGAACCGAGCCCGGACCCGATTCCCGAACCCAGACCCAGTCCAAATTCTATTCTTAAAATCTGATTTGTTTTATTTAAAAAATAATAATAATAATAAATCCTTTTGGATCTGGTCCAAGTGGACCAGACCTCTTCCCTTCCCACGTACTATTCTCCCCACCCCTTTCTCTACTACAAACACTCACAGCCATCCCCATAACACCCACTCCTCCTTATAACTCCCATTCACCATCCCACCAACACCACTACTCACTCCAACTTCCCCATTTCTTATTCTCATTACAGAAAACAAAACAAACCCTTCCCCAACTTCCCTTCCCCAAACCCTTTACTCCCAGAGCTCCCGAGCCCGACCCCCTGCCGAGCTCCCGACGGCCGCCGACCCACGCGCCTGACGCCGGCAGCCCCCAGCGCCCCCTCCGCCGGCGCCCCTTCCAGCGCGGCCGACCCCCGGCTCTCCGCGCCCGACCCCCTTCGCAGCGGACCCCCGACCCCCTGCGCCCACGCGAGCCGCGCCCCGACGACTTCCCGGTCCGACCCCGAGCTCCCGCTGCAGATCCAGCACCCTGCACGCTGTTCTCCCCGATCCAGCCGACCCGGCACGCCTCCCGCAGCCCCGACGCTCCACCGCCGCGACCCAGCGCTGACCCCGAGGCTGTCCGCTGTTCTGGACAGCGCTTTTCGCTGGATTTCAACCCCGATCTGTGGTTTTGTGCGTCCCGAGTCCGAGGCAACCCTTCGAATTTCGTCTTTTTGGGTAATCCCTGGTTATTCACAGTAGTTCGTCCCTTCCCGGTGTCGATGATGAATTGGTCCACGAGTTTCCTTTGGGAAATTCGATTTTTTGGGGTGAACGTCGTTCTCGGGATTTTCGAGGAACGTCGGAAAGTTCTGTTAATTGGTTTTCCTTATTTCCGAAACTTTTCGGAAATAATTTTCTAATACTTTAGTTTTCGAATATTTTCAATTATTGTGCTGTGATGTTCTGGTTTAGTTTCGGACTCCCGAATTCGATTCGGGTCGTTCCGAATTAATTTTGGAAAATGGTTGTGGTTATTTTGATATATATATATTGGGATTTCCTGGTTTGGGATTTTGCAGGAAAATATTGGCATACTTTCCCAATTTTTGGGTTTACCAAAAATAGAGGAAATACTGCCGGATTTTCCCGTAAAATTTAATTATATTTTAAAAATGATTTTTAAATGGATTTCAGAAAATATTAATATTTTGGTTTTTGGGCGATGACCGTATTGGTCAATGGGCCCCGGCTAAGTGCAAACGAAACCGGCCTCGCCCGGACGTTGAGGCATTAGCCTAAATAACGATTGGACCATATCTGAGATTCATTGAATATTTACTTTATTTTTATCATTTAATTTATTCATAATTAATTATAGGAAGTTTTAGAACTAACGACCGTTTTGTCTTATTTCAATTTATGTAAATAAATTGTAATGGGCATAAGCCCAGCTGGTTGTTGGCTCTGTGACTTGTAATTTGGTAGCGTAAGATTTTCTGTTATTTACTGGTTTTGCGAGTTTTTGTAGCGTACGCGTAAATCAAAATATATAATTATTTTCATATAAAAATTAATAAAGTTTTATCACATAAAATTTACAAGTTTTAATATTAAACAACGATCATGTATTTCTCATTAAAATAAGAAATGTAGTTTTTATTTATAATTACGAAAATACAAAGTTTTAATCAAATTAATTTGGTATCGACGAGTTTTCCAAAATACCAGTTTAAAACGATCTTTTCCTCGTTATTAATTCAACGCACCAATAATCGCATTTTTTTGTTCGTGCTTTGTTAATAAAGAATTAAAATTGATTAGGACACAATTAGAGATTTCAACTAGCGTAGTTAGATTGGTAACCCTGGATTCTGAGTCAATTTCTCGAATGTAGGAATTCGAGGACGATCCTAAATTCCCATCTCGAAGCCTCCAACTTTCCAGTCCAGTTCATTTGAGGCAAGTACATTTTGTGTTAGTTTACAAATATTTAGTAATCGTTTTAATGCAAGTTTAAACCACGATGCAACACGGAACTCTCTCTGAGAGTACTGACTGTAACTACTGTAACTGTTTGGGGACTGGGGGAGTAGTGTAATGATTATGACCACATCCAAAACAATAACTTAGGCCAGTATTAGCTTACCCCTCTTACACACGGGGATAAGCTGAATCGTATCAATAGGATACAACTGTACAACCCAAGCCGGTCATATTCATTGCCTATTCAAATCACACTGTTTAACTGCTGGAAAATTGTTTACTTCAAATTGTTTAAAAGTGCATAATTCTATTATTATTTTAATTATCAAATTAGCATGAATTGTACTTTGCTCCCTCCTGACTGGAGATAACATTTTTAGGGAACATCGAGGATGCTGAGCTGTTATACTATACAACAGCTAATATGACCCGGTTATGTACCCTATTGGAGGACGCAGGTCTAGAGGCCGGCGAGCCGAACGCTTAGCTAGATTTTCAGTTTCTAGATTTGTTGTTTTAGAATTTTGTAATTTGATTTCAGCTTTTAATTCAGTTCTTTCACATTCCAGTTGTACTTATTTCAAATGTTTAATAAAGTTTCATTTCCCGAATTTTGAGTTGTGACAAATATAGATGTTGTGGATTACCTGCTAATGGAACAGCTTACTGCCGCCGTCTTAACAACGGTGCAGGCTGGGCATGATCCGGTTCGACCCAATTATTTGGGATCGGGTCGTGACATATTTTTAGTGGTGGCTCATGCAGGTCGTCAGAACAACAACTTAGGAAAACATACCTAGAAACAATTAGAACACTAGAATATTGATTTGTCACAACATAGGTCCGAATTATATATAAATAAATATTTTTGTTTGATTATAGACTGGTAGGCTACCTTGCTTATGTGTGCATCCTAAACCTTCCAGAGAATGGCCATTGACAAGACCAATCCTGCTGGCGATGAGGTGTCATCTCCGGATCATACCCCATCTCCTCAACCAAGTCCAGGGTTTATTCCCTCGCAGCTGATTGACCGTCCCTATAATACATCCAGTGAAGTTTTTACTACACCGGCGGATCCTACCTCTTCTCAAACTGAGCTGCATTTCTTTGGTGAAGTACCCATTCCTGATGCTCCACCAGTACCAGCGAACACCTTCCAAATGGTTGCCCTACTTCAAGAAATCCTGGAGTCCCAGAAGGCTCAAGCTGAAGCCCAGCAGGAACAGATGGATATCACGAGAGAAGTCATGAAGAACGTCAATGATGTAGCCTTAGCTATCTCCAATCAAGTTGGTGCGGAACCTCACCCTAGGAGGGGTACCCCTGAATCTAGAAGATATTTGGGTCCCATCAAGTACTCTACTTTCCGACAGTCTTGTCGTAAGAGCCTATTGGCTTGTGACTACTTCAAGAGGCCTGGTCATCAGGCCGTTAGTTGCCACAAGAGATTGGGACAATGTTTGGCATATGAATCCGCTGAACATCGGGTAAAGAACTGCCTCTTATCTCTCCATTATACCAGAGCACCTATCCCAGCAACACCTGCTACGCCGCAACCTAGGGACTTTCTTCCTATCGAGCAGACCTTGCCTCCTACACCCATTGCAGGAGGGCATGATGCAGACTCGAGGATCATAGAAGAAGATGAAGCAGTTGGAGACTGCTCATGCAAGAGCCAGAACCATGAAGATTAGTACCTAGGACTGCTGAATAGCATTATCTATTATTATAAGAAGTTGTAGCAGGATGTCCTTAGATCAATCATAAGAGTTTTGCTGTAATTCTCCACATGAATAAATTTCTTAGTTACACATCTATGGCAGATATTTTCCCTGATAGTCTTCCAGGATTACCTCAGATCTAGACATAGAGTTCACTATTGACCTAGTCCCCGGCTCTTCCCTATTTTTAAGGGATGCTACAGAGTCAACCTGAAGGAGGCCAAGGAGATGAAGGACCAGATCAATGAACTGAAGGCTCTGGGATTCATTCGAGATGGAGCTTCACCCTGGAGAGCACCTGTCTTGTGTGTGCCCAAGAAGGACGGAACAGTGCAGATGTACATCAACTACCGGGCGCTGAATAATATCACCATCAAGAACAAGTACCCTTTGCCCTGGATCGATGAACTATTTGATCAATTGAGCAGAGCCATGGTGTTTTCGAAGATTGATCTTAGATCTGGCTACCATCGGATCAGAGTCAGGAAAGAAGATATTCCCAAGACGGCATTCAACATCAAGTATGGGCAATTTGAATTCTTGGTCATGCCATTTGGACTGACGAATGCTCCCGCAGTATTCATGAACCTCATAAATAATATTTTTTATAAATATCTGGATCAGTTTGTTGTTGTCTTCATCGATGACATACTGATCTACTCGAAGACTGAGAAAGAGCATGAAGAGCACCTGAGGAAAGTGCTGAGCACCTTGAGGAAGGAGAAGCTCTATGGTAAACTTTCCAAATAAGAATTCTTTCTAGACAAGGTGGATTTTCTTGGCCATGTTGTCACAGGAGAAGGAATTTCGGTGGATCCGAAGTAGATAGCCGCTGTTGAGAAGTGGTCTATCCCGAGCTCAATTGCTGAAATCAGGAGCTTCTTGGGCTTGGCTGGCTACTACCGGAAGTTCGTGAAGGATTTTGCCAGAATTGCTGAGCCGATGACGATGCTCACTCGGAAGAATGAAGAGTTCATCTAGACGGAAGATTGCCAGGCATCATTTGAGGAACTGAAGAAGAGACTTACCACTGCACAAATCTTTGCGCTACCCGCAGGAACTGGTGGTTTCTCAATCTACAGTGATGCCTCAGGAAAAGGACTGGGTTGCGTTCTTCAACAACATAGAAAAGTGATTGCTTATGCATCTAGGCAATTACGGACTCATGAGAAGAACTATCCCACACATGATCTGGAGCTTGCGGCAGTCATCTTTGCTTTGAAGCTATGGAAGCATTATCTATATGGAGAGAGAGTGGAAATATATACAGACCACAAAAGTCTGAAGTATGTTTTCACTCAGAAGGAGCTGAACATGAGGCAAAGAACATGGCTGGAGCTGATGAAGGATTTTGGCATCAATCTACAGTACCACCCGGGTAAGGCTAATGTGGTCGCAGATGCACTTAGTCGATACCCTATGGCGATGTTTTTGACCAAGGAGCGGCACCTGCTAGAGGACATTGAGAAGCTTGGACTGGAGACTACACTGCCTGGAAGGAAGGAGCTGGATGCTGATTCATTGTTGGTGAAGTTGCAAGTAAGCTCGAATCTGATGGACAAAATCAAGGAGACGCAGTTTCAAAACGAGACACTTTGCAAACTTAGAGATCAAGTGTTGGCAGGAACACTTGAGGGTTTTCTCAATCGCCAGCGATGGAGCACTGAAGAATGGTATGAGGCTCTGCGTAGTATATGGCGAACTGAGGAACGAACTGATGAAGGAAGCACACCAGTCACAATATTCCATATATCCTGGAGCTAACAAAATGTATCGGGATATACGTACCATTGTTTGGTGGTTTGGAATGAAGAAAGACGTGGCCAGGTATGTTGCTAGATGTTTAATTTGTCAACAAGTGAAGGCTAGCAGACAGAGACCAGCAGGATTATTGCAGCCGCTTGACATCCCGGAATAGAAATGGGAGCACATAACTATAGATTTTGTATCGGGACTGCCTCGATCCCAAGGAAGGAAGGATGCCATTTGGGTTATCGTGGACCGACTGACGAAGTCAGCTCACTTTATCCCCTTCAAAGTTGGTCTATCCACCGAGAAGTTGGCAGCACGGTACATGCGGCACATCTACCAGATTCATGGAGTTTTGGTAAGTATTGTGTCTGACAGAGATACTAGATTTACCTCTCACTTTTGAAAGAATTTGCATGACAGTTTGGGAACACAATTGAAGTTCAGCACTGCCCATCACTCCCAGACAGATGGACAATCAGAGAGGACAATCCAGACGCCTGAAGACATACCAAGATTTTACGTCTTGGAGTTTGGAGGGTCTTGGGAAGATCATTTGCACTTGGTAGAGTTCTCGTACAACAACAATTACCAAGCCAACATTGGTATGACCCTATTTGAAGCTCTCTATGGACGTCGTTGCCGTACACCACTTGCATGGGATGACATAGGAGAAAGAGTACTGCTCGGTCCAGAGATGGTGACTGACGCAGTAGAGAAGGTGAATGCAAGCTCAGGATTGCCCAAGACAGACAGAAGCATTGGGTTGATAGTAGTAGTCGACCAGTAAAGTTTGAAGAAGGAGATAGCATTTCTGTGAAGTTTTCTCCTACCAGAGGAACAATCAGTTTTGACAGAGCTGGAAATTGAGGCCAGGTACATCAGGCCATTTGAAGTTTAAGACGAGTTGGAAAAGTAGCATACCGGTTAGCTCTACCAGCTAATCTTGAGAGAGTGCACAACGTCTTCTACGTATCACAGCTCAGACGCTAAAATCCGGATCCGAGTCACATTTTGGATAATTCAGAGCTGAAGATTGGACTCAACCTTTCAGTGCCAGAGAAACCAGTTGCAAGCGTAGTCAGAGGTGAGAAGAAGATCAGAATTTGAGCCATCACATAAACTCCTATTTCTTATCTTTTCGTTCTAAACTTGACTGATGCTGCAAAGTTAGCCTAGTTTTGTAAGCTATCTCTTTAACAAGCTTGATCATGACAGTATTTTATTGGGAGCACCCACTAATATATTGTCTAATCAGGACTGGTGCATGATGGTCTGATCAACCTCGTGTACTTTGGTTCGCTTTTGTATTTTTCTGCATGGATGATATCATAAATGAAACTTGTCCCTAAACCGTCTCATCCACGACTGCCTTGAAAATTCTTATTGTTGGACCTGAGTTACGGGCGTAGTACCCGTACCTGTTTGATTTGAGTTTATCCAACCCCCTAACCCTGCCTTTAATTTCGAGGACGAAATTTTCTAAGGAGGGAAGATTGTAAAACCCAATTTTCGTAAGTAAATTAATATTAATATTATAATATTATTGCTATTATTATTATTAGTATTTGTGAGTTTAAAATAAATTTCAAAAATTAAATATGGCTTTTTGATTTCTGGCCAGACCCGAGCCCGGACCCGATTCCCGAACCCAGACCCAGTCCAAATTCTATTCTTAAAATCTGATTTGTTTTATTAAAATAATAATAATAATAATAATAATAATAAAAAATCCTTTTGGATCTGGTCCAAGTGGACCAGACCTCTTTCCTTCCCACGTACTATTCTCTCCACCCCTTTCTCTACTACAAACACTCACAGCCATCCCCATAACACCCACTCCTCCTTATAACTCCCATTCACCATCCCACCAACACCACTACTCACTTCAACTTCCCCATTTCTTATTCTCATTACAGAGAACAAAATAAACCCTTCCCCAACTTCCCTTCCCCAAACCATTTACTCCCAGAGCTCCCGAGCCCGACCCCCTGCAGAGCTCCCGACGGCCGCCGACCCACGCGCCCGACGCCGGCAGCCCCCAGCGCCCCCTCCTCCGGCGCCCCTCCCAGTACGGCCGACCCCCGGCTCTCCGCGCCCGACCCCCTTCGCAGCGGACCCCCGACCCCCTGCGCCACCGCGAGCCGCGCTCCGACGACTTCCCGGCCCGACCGCGAGCTTCCGCTGCCGATCCAGCGCCCCGCACGATGTTCTCCCCGATCCAGCCGACCCGGCGTGCCTCCCGCAGCCCCGGCGCTCCACCGCCGCGACCCAGCGCTGACCCCGAGGCTGTCCGCTGTTCTGGACAGCGCTCTTCGCTGGATTTCAACCCCAATCTGTGGTTTTACGCGTCCCGAGTCCGAGGCAACCCTTCGGATTCTATCTTTTTGGGTAATCCCTGGTTAATCACAGTAGTTCGTCCCTCCCCGGTGTCGATGATGAATTGGTCCACGAGTTTCCTTTGGGAAATTCGAATTTTTGGGGTGAACGTCGTTCCCGGGATTTCCGAGGAACGTCGGGAAGTTCTGGTAATTGGTTTTCCTTATTTCCGAAACTTTTCGGAAATGATTTTCTAAATACTTTAGTTTTCGGATATTTCCAATTATTGTGCTGTGATGTTCTGGTTTAGTTTCGGACTCCCGAATTCGTTTCGGGTCGTTCCGAATTAATTTTGGAAAATGGTTGTGGTTATTTTGATATATATATATTGGGATTCCCTGGTTTGGGATTTTGCAGGAAAATATTGGCATACTTTCCCAGTTTTTGGGTTGACCAAAAATAGAGGAAATGCTGCCGAATTTTCCCATAAAATTTAATTATATTTTAAAAATGATTTTTAAATGGATTTCGGAAAATATTAATATTTTGGTTTTTGGGCGATGACCGTATTGGTCAATGGGCCCCGGCTAAGTGCAAACGAAACCGGCCTCGCCCGGACGTTGAGGCATTAGCCTAAATGACGATTGGACCATATCTGAGACTCATTAAATATTTACTTTATTTTTATCATTTAATTTATTCATAATTAATTATAGGAAGTTTTAGAACTAACGACCGTTTTGTCTTATTTCAATTTATGTAAATAAATTGTAATGGGCATAAGCCCAGCTGGTTGTTGGCTCTGTGACTTGTAATTTGTAGCGTAGGATTTTCTGTTATTTACTGGTTTTGTGAGTTTTTGTAGCGTACGCGTAAATCGAAATATATAATTATTTTCATATAAAAATTAATAAAGTTTTATCACATAAAATTTACAAGTTTTAATATTAAACAACGATCATGTATTTCTTATTAAAATAAGAAATATAGTTTTTATTTATAATTACGAAAATACAAAGTTTTAATCAAATTAATTTGGTATCGACGAGTTTTCCAAAATACCAGTTTAAAACGATCTTTCCCTCGTTATTAATTCAACGTACCAATAATCGCGTTTTTTTGTTCGTGCTTTGTTAATAAAGAATTAAAATTGATTAGGACACAATTAGAGATTTCAACTAGCGTAGTTAGATTGGTGACCCTGGATTCTGAGTCAATTTTTCGAATGTAGGAATTCGAGGACGATCCTAAATTCCCATCTCGAAGCCACCAACTTTTCAGTCCAGTTCATTTGAGGCAAGTATATTTTGTGTTAGTTTACAATTATTTAGTAATCGTTTTAATGCAAGTTTAAACCACGATGCAACACGAAACTCTCTCTGAGAGCACTGACTGTAACTACTGTAACTGTTTGGGGACTGGGGGAGTAGTTTAATGATTATGACCACATCCAAAACAATAACTTAGGCCAGTATTAGCTTACCCCTCTGTCACGCCCCAGAACCAGAATACTGGAGAGCGGGGGCAGACATAGCCAGCTACGTATATTGAAATAGAAACCACATCGATATACGGTCACGGCTGTCTAGATATGTGAGGGTTTTCTACAAGCCAACAGTCTCTTATGGTCATGAACAAGCCTAGTGTCTCAATCACAAGCAAGTAAGTAAGGTCGCAAGATGTATGATCATTAAATATACAATAATAAGGCATCCCAAATATTACATATTCAGCTGATCATGAAGCTAGTCGTACAAAATGCGGGGACTAGCAAGAGTTAAGTCATACATGATCAACCCTAGGATTTGTTAATCATGTTTACAGCCCGTAGGCAGACAGTAAGTAAAAGTGCATCGAGCTAACAGGTGCTCGTCGGCTAAACGCCTCAAAAGAATAACTTTACAATAGAGTGAGCGAAACAAAATAGAAAATCCACTCGTAGTCCGGGTTCCTTCTAGTCGCCACCATTGGGCTGGAAGCTTGGTAGATCCTCGGGAGCTGCTCCAAAATCTGGCCACACAAAACCAGCTGGGTCAACCCCAGAAAGAGCAAGTGCCACAAGGGGGCCACGAAATAAGAACAAAAGCCAGCAATTAGCACAAGAAAATCTAATATTAAAACTAAAATTATGAAAAACATGGCAGGATGATATACGACGAGATAACCATGGAACTATTTCGACAGCCAGGTTACAACCCGTAAACCAAACAAGGACCGGGATTGTAACCCTTCATTTGAACAGAACTTGGTTTCCCACCATTTATCGGCAAGATAATAATGCAAGAAATTAAGACAGGGAGCAATCTTGTACTGGATCAAGACATGGCTAGACTGGTTATACCTCATTCAATCAATCACGGCCAAGCAGATACTACGGCTTACTACTTTAACTAACTAGGGTTATCACATGCCTAATTACTAACAAGATGCAGTGAGATTGTTCCACAGCCACAAGCCCTGCAGACCATCCAAGTTACCCAGGTCGAAAGTTAGGGGTTGAATTCAGGTGGGTACATCGTCCAGAAGACAAATGTACCCTTAGGTGACTTAGAGGGTGTAACACGCGACGGTGTGCTGGAAATGTGCCCTACTCGACGGCAGGCTACAGATCCCAAGAGCGCCCAGGTAACGGGATTGCCCGTAGCTGTGTCATCTCTTCATGACTACTGAGTTACTCTAGTTATTAACCTTAATCTATTTTAGTAGGTACTCCTGACCGTGGTACTCAGGAGTCCCATCCTAGACATGATGCAAGACAGGACAAGTGGATTTAACAAGCAAGCAAGAAAGAACAACCCACGGTGTCAAGGCAGGTCAAGTTAAGTTATCAGGTCATGTCAAGTCAGGAGTGCGCCGTCACGTGCCACTATCAAGTTATCAAGATAAATCATGTCAGGGTACTAGTCAGGAGCACGCCACGACGGGCCACTATCATGTCAGGTTGGTCATGTCAGGAGTGCACCACTACGGGTCACTGTCGTATTATACAAATTCCTTGTCATACCGTGCCACGTACAATAGTCATTCCAAACATGTTAAGTAAAATCAAGAGGGTGAGTTGTGGTGGGGATGAGGGGGTAGTGTAGGTTAAGGTGTTCCAATACCAAATAAACCCAACCAAACCAATCCAATCCAAACCAATTAAAACCGAACCATGACAAAAATCCAAAATACGAGAAATACCAAAATTTCACAAGTTGAGAAAAAAATAAAAATAAAAATACATGCCAAAATCCAGATACGAGTATAAATACGAAATACGGGAAATGAGGGTGACAACTCTATCCACCTTAAAAGAATTCCGTCCTCGAAATTTAATCAAGGAGCTAGAGATTGTCACGATAAGCTACATTAAGCACAGACAAGTTATACTAAGCAGTTCAATCATATAATCATACAATGCAAGCAAGGAAGGGAAAACGTAAGGCATAAGAAAGACATTATACCTCACGAGTCAAACAGGTAGGGGTATCGTGATCGGATGTCGTCCTCACGCTTCCATGTTGACTCACCTAGAGAGTGATGACCCCAAGCAATACGGACTAATTTAATAGTCTTGTTCTTGAGTATCTTCTCCCTCCGGTCCAATATAGACACGGGCCTTTCCTCATACGAAAGGTTGGTACCAACAACCAATTCCAAATGGTCTAGGATGTGGCTCGGGTCCGGAATATACCGTCGTAATTGGGACACATGGAATATATCATGCACCTCACTTAGCGACGGCGGAAGAGCGAGACGATAGGATACATCTCCTACTCGCTCTAGAATATCGAACGGCCCTATATACCTAGGACTAAGCTTTCCCCGCACGCCGAAGCGAATGACGCCGCGGTTAGACGAGATCCTAAGGAATATATGGTCGCCGACAGCAAATTCTAAGGGACGCCGATGAGCATCGGCCCAATGGCGCTGGCGGTCCTGGGCAATTCGGAGGTGATCTCTGACCTTCCTGACCACTTCAACTGTCTGGGAAATCAATTCGGGTCCGAGCATCTGCCTCTCTCCGACATCGTCCCATGCTAGCGGGGATCTGTACTTCCTGCCGTAGAGAGCCTCGAAGGGTGCCATCTGGATACTGGCCTGATAACTGTTGTTGTACGAGAATTCCACCAGGTGCAGATGATTCTTCCATGAACCACCAAAGTCAAGGGTACAGGATCTCAACATATCTTCAAGGGTCTGGATTGTGCGCTCTGACTGACCATCCGTCTGCGGATGATAAGCTGAGCTGAATTGAAGGCGAGTCCCCAAACTCTTCTGTAAGCTGCGCCAAAAGTGTGACGTGAATCTTGAATCCCTGTCCGAGGTGATGCTGACTGGCACACCGTGAAGCCTGACGATCTGCCTGAGATACATCTCTGCTAACTGTGCAGTCGACTGCCCAACTCTGAATAGAAGAAAGTGTGCCACCTTGGTAAGCCTGTCCATAATTACCCAAATAGCATCTCTGCCGGCCGGAGACCTGGGCAATCCGGTCACGAAATCCATGGTTATATGCTCCCATTTCCATTCTGGGATCGATAAGGGTTGAAGAAGTCCAACGGGCCTCTGATGTTCAGCTTTAACCTGTTGGCAAACCAAACATCGAGAGACAAACCGGGCTATCTCCCTCTTCATGCCATTCCACCAGAAATGCTGACGAATATCACGGTATATCTTCGTACCACCCGGATGAATAGAATATTGAGAACTGTGGGCTTCTGCCATGACTTCCTGTCTGACATCTCCACTGGGTACACAAAGACGAGAGCCGTGCCGAAGTGTACCATCTTCATGGATACATAATTCTGGCCTTCTTCCTGCTTCACACTCTGCTCTGAGTCGCTGGATCTTGGAATCTGCTGACTGCGCCATCCGGATCCTCTCAACTATGCTGGACTGAACCTATAGGCTGGCCATCAATGCCACGCTGGTTGGAAGAACCACTTCAATTCCCATCTTCTGAAGATCTGCCAATAATTCTGGTTGTTCCGTCAGGAAATAAACTCTGGCTCTCCTGCTCAATGCATCTGCTACAACATTGGCCTTTTCGGGATGATACTGCAAATCGACATCATAGTCCACCAGTAGTTCGAGCCACATTCTCTGCCGCATATTAAGGTCCTTCTGGGTGAAAACATACTTCAGGCTCTTATGATCAGTAAAGATCTCCACTCTATCTCCGTACAAGTAGTGTCTCCACAATTTCAAAGCAAACACTACTGTCGCCAATTCCAAGTCGTGGGTCGGGTAATTCTTCTCATGATCACGTAGTTGACGTGACGCATAAGATATTACCTTTCCATGCTGCATCAAGACACACCCCAATCCTCTGCTTGAAGCGTCGCAATAAACTGTGAATCCTCCGGTCCCATCTGGAAGGGTGAGAATGGGAGCCGTTATCAAACCTCGCTTCAACTTCTCAAATGATTCCTGATACTCTGCTGTCCAAACAAACGGCACATCTTTACGGGTCAACTGGGTCATCAGCGCTAAAATCTTCGCAAAATCTGAAACGAACCGCCGGTAGTAGCCGGCCAATCCAAGAAAGCTACGAACCTCTGCCACTGAACTGGGTACCGGCCATGACTCGATAGCCACAATCTTCTGGGGATCCACTTCCACTCCTCCTCGGGTAATGATGTGACCCAAGTATAAAATGCGATCGAGCCAGAACTCGCATTTACTGAACTTGGCGTACAACTGATGCTCCCTAAGCGTCTGAAGGACGACTCTGAGATGCTGCTCATGCTCTGCTTCACTCTTGCTGTAGACCAGGATGTCATCTAGGAACACGATCACAAATTGGTCCAAGTAAGGCATAAAAATGCGATTCATGAGGTCCATGAATACGGCCGGCGCATTGGTCGCTCCAAAGGACATAACAAGGAACTCCCAATGTCCATACCTCGATCTGAATGCTGTCTTCGGGATGTCCTGCTCTCTGACTCTGATCTGGTGGTATCCTGACCGCAAGTCGATCTTCGAGAACACTGAAGCCCCTCTGAGCTGATCAAACAAGTCATCTATCCTCGGAAGAGGGTATCTGTTCTTGATTGTCACCGAATTCAAGGTACGATAATCAACACATAGCTTGGACGTACCATCCTTCTTTTTCACAAGAAGCATCGGGGCTCCCCAAGGCGATCCACTTGCACGGATGAATCCCTTGGTCCTCAGTTCTTCAATCATCTTGTATAAAATTTCTAACTCTGAAGGCGCCATCCTGTAGACTCGCTCTGATACTGGTGCTGTCCCGGGAATCAAGTCTATAGTGAACTCAATCTCCCGTTCCGGCGGCATCCCTGGAAGCTCCTCTGGAAAGACATCTGGAAACTCTTCAACTATCCGGGGTAACTGCACTGCTGCTACTGCCATCCGCAATGCTGGGGAAGATGGCTCCACTGCGCCTCTGGAAAACGAAAACTCTGGCTCGCCGGGGATACTAAAGACAACTCTGCCAATATGGCAGTCTATCCTAGCATACTGGTTCCTCAACTAATCCATGCCTAGGACTACATCATAGTCTGCCATAGGAAACTCTATGAATCTAGCGGGGAACTCCCTACCGCTAACTACGATCCGACACGAGGAAAACATTCGATCTACTCCTACAAGGTCATTACCAGTAAGTATATTGAGCCTCACTGATAATGACTCGGGCTCCAATCCTATCCGTGTCGCGAATCGTGCAGACATAAATGAATGCGATGCACCAGAATCAAATAATACAGACGCTGGAGAGGAGTTGACGAGAATAGTACCTGCCACAACCTCACCTGGTGCAACTTCTTCTTCCATAGCCATCATCATGGCCTGACCTTGTCCTCTGGCTGCTGGTCCCCTCTGCTGGAAACCTCTCTGCCTATTCTGGGTCTGAGCTTGGGCTTGTGCATACTGCTGGGGGTGTTGTTGCTGGAATGCCTGAGACTGAGGCGGCAAGGGCCTCGAGGACTGATACTGCTGCTGCTGAACTGGTGCTGGGGCCGGTCCTCTCACCGAAGAGCTAGAAGGGTTGGATGCTGATAAACCACCCCTATTCGGGCAAGCTCATATCCTATGATCTGCTGCTCCACAAGCCAGGCACAATCCCTCCGCCCTGCGACAGTTTGCCACCACATGCCCTGGCTTCCCGCAATGTGAACATCCCATCGCGGAAGTCTGCTTCTGCTTCTGCTGCTGCAGGTACGTCGGGGTCGAATGCTGTATCGACGTTACTGAGGCCGCCTGCCTCCGAGTTCCAATGGTCAATCCCCTAACTGCCGGGACTGGAGCTGATGATTGGTGCATCTGACTATGGGACCGCTTCCTACCTCCGGTCCTATCCACGATCCTCTGGGAGGTATACTCATGCCTCCTAGCTGCTCTCAAGACTGCATCGAACGTCTGGTGCTCGAACTGCTCCACTGCTAACAAGATCTCCAAATGCAGTCCCTGCTGGAACCGCTGGGCTCTATCGAGCTCGGTTGCCACCAAGGTGGGGGCAAACCTACTCAGCCTAGAAAACTCGGTCGCATAACTGTCGACCGTCCTGCCTCCTTGCTTCAAGTTGGTAAATCTGGTCTGCAGGTCGTACCGAGCCACAACATCAAAGTACTTCATCTGGAATCTCTTCCTAAACACTGCCCAAGCAATGGGTGCCACTAATCCCATGGCCTGCGCCGCCCACCAATTGCGAGCTAAATCCAACAACTGCAGGCGTACCACCGCCACCTTTTCATTCTCGGGTGTCCTGGCTGCTTCCAGAACCACCTCGGTATCCTGAAGCCATGCATCCACGGCAATCGCATCCTCGCTGCCGTCGAAGAAAGGAGGGTTCAAGCGCTTGAAGCTGTTAGCCGCCTGGTTCCCTGGATGTCCGCCTCGGGTCAAAGCATCTTGAACTGTCTGGTGCAGGACATCACTTCGACGATCCTGGGAAGCTATCAAGGTTCTGATGAGGCCTACTAAGGTAGCATCATCGGGCTCTGCGGGCTGGACGGGCCGAACTGGTGACTCTCCCCCAGTAGGTATCACTCTAGAGGCGACTCCGGAATGCTGGGCTTGATCTCCAGGTTGCTGCTGGCCTATGGGAGGTGCTCCTCCTTGCTGATCGGCTGGGTCAGGTACAGTGCCGCTGAAGAAGACGACACAGGGAAACAATAAGGAAGGACCAGGACAGATCAACGATACAAGCATGTAATCAGGGCAAGAATTTTAGGGTTTTGAAAATACGGGCGGAGATCAAGGGCGAATACTGATTGAGACATCTATTCGGTAAACCCTCACATTTTTTGATTGACAAGACCTGCATGGGCCACCACTTAAACCATTTCACGCCCCAGAACCAGAATACTGGAGAGCGGGGGCAGACATAGCCAGCTACGTATATTGAAATAGAAACCTCCTCGATATACGGTCACGGCTGTCTAAATATGTGAGGGTTTTCTACAAGCCAACAGTCTCTTATGGTCATGAACAAGCCTAGTGTCTCAATCACAAGCAAGTAAGTAAGGTCGCAAGATGTATGATCATTAAATATACAATAATAAGGCGTCCCAAATATTACATATTCAGCTGATCATGAAGCTAGTCGTACAAAATACGGGAACTAGCAAGAGTTAAGTCATACATGATCAACCCTAGGATTTGTTAATCATGTTTACAGCCCGTAGGCAGACAGTAAGTAAAAGTGCATCGAGCTAACAGGTGCTCGTCGGCTAAACGTCTCAAAAGAATAACTTTACAATAGAGTGAGCGAAACAAAATAAAAAACCCACTCGTAGCCCGGGTTCCTTCTAGTCGCCACCATTGGGCTGGAAGCTTGGTAGATCCTCGGGAGCTGTTCCGAAATCTGGCCACACAAAACCAGCTGGGTCAACCCCAGAAAGAGCAAGTGCCACAAGGGGGCCACGAAATAAGAACAAAAGCCAGCAATTAGTACAAGAAAATCTAATATTAAAACTACAATTACGAAAAACATGGCAGGATGATATACGACGAGATAACCATGGAACTATTCCGACAGCCAGGTTACAACCCGTAAACCAAACAAGGACCGGGGTTGTAACCCTTCATTTGAACAGAATTTGGTTTCCCACCATTTATCGGCAAGATAATAATGCAAGAAATCAAGGCAGGGAGCAATCTTGTACTGGATCAAGACATGGCTAGACTGGTTATACCTCATTCAATCAATCACGGCCAAGCAGATACTACGGCTTACTACTTTAACTAACTAGGGTTATCATATGCCTAATTACTAATAAGATGCAGTGAGATTGTTCCACAGCCACAAGCCCTACAGACCATTCAGGTTATCCAGGTCGAAAGTTAGGGGTTGAATTCAGGTGGGTACATCGCCCAGAAGACAAATGTACCCTTAGGTGACTTAGAGGGTGCAACACGCGACGGTGTGCTGGAAATGTGCCATACTCGACGGCAGGCTACAGATCCCAAGAGCGCCCAGGTAACGGGATTGCCCGTAGCTGTGTCATCTCTTCATGACTACTGAGTTACTCTAGTTATTAACCTTAATCCATTTTAGTAGGTACTCCTGACCGTGGTACTCAGGAGTCCCATCCTAGACATGATGCAGGACAGGACAAGTGGATTTAACAAGCAAGCAAGAAAGAACCACCCTCGGTGTCAAGGCAGGTCAAGTTAAGTTATCAGGTCATGTCAAGTCAGGAGTGCGCCGTCACGGGCCACTATCAAGTTATCAAGATAAATCATGTCAGGGTACTAGTCAGGAGTGTGCCATGACGGGCCACTATCATGTCAGGTTGGTCATGTCAGGAGTGCAACACTAGGGTCACTGTCGTGTTATGCAAATTCCTTGTCATACCGTGCCACGTATAATAGTCATTCCAAACATGTTAAGTAAAATCAAGTTCATGACAAAAGGCGTAAGGATATAAAATGGGCATAAAATATCTAATAAAATATCAATATACAGGGCTATAGAAAAGCCAAGCTTAAAGAAATAAGACCAAAACTCCAAGAGCCAATGGATTAAGCAAGGGGTCAGGGGAGCAGCGTACGTAAAAGTCACGCACGCTGAGAGAGCTGCGTATGTGAAAAGTCACGCACGCTCAAGAAGCAGCGTAGTTAAAAGTCACACACGCTGAGAGAGCAGCATTGGTGAAAAGTTACGTACGCTACAGAGAGCAGCGTAGGTGAAAAGTCACACACGCTGAGAGAGCAGTGTAGGTGAAAAGTCACACACGCTACAGAGAGCAGCATTGGTGAAATGTCATGCACGCTGAGAGAGCAGCATAGGTGAAAAGTCACGCACGCTACAGGGAGCAGCGTTGGTGAAAAGTCGTGCACGCTGAAGGGAGCAGTGTACGTGAAAAGTCACGCACACTCAAGGGAGCAGTGTGCATGAAAAGTCACGCACGCTCAAGGGAGCAGCTGCATGAAAAGTCACGCACACTCAAGGGAGCAGCTGCGTGAAAAGTCACGTACGCTCAAGGGAGCAGCTACGTGAAAGTCACGCACGCTCAAGGGAGCAGCTGCGTGAAAAGTCACGCACGCTCAAGGGAGCAGCTGCGTGAAAAGTCACGCACGCTCAAGGGAGCAGCTGCGTGAAAGTCACACACGCTCAAGGGAGCAGCTGCGTGAAAGTCACGCACGCTCAAGGGAGCAGCTGCGTGAAAATCACGCACGCTCAAGGGGACACGCTTCCAACAGGAAGCGTACTCAAGTCTGCGTACGCAGCGCTAAAGAGCGCGCGTAGCTCAGTGTGCATGAGTTAAACAGCTCTGCACACTGCTCACAGTCTCCTCCAAACAACAAGAACACCATGGATGAATCCAAAGCTTCCAAGCATCATAACTTGGCCATCCGAACTCCAAATTCAGATTTTCAAAGTTCCAACTTGGGTAGAATTAAATGCTCTTCCACTTGGAAACACCAAAACCCATGAAAATCCAACTTAAGTAGCTCAAACCATACAAAATCCGAAAATAGAAATAACTTAGATCTATAACAATGGAGGCTCCAAATCACAAAAATCTAAGTTCTAATGTTGGTCACCATGTCCTAATCTAGCAAATGAACCAAGAAAATAGGGCTCTCATGAAGTGGCAAGGTGCACTTGCCTAGGGTTAGGAGAGTTGTGTAGAGGAAGGAGAAGAAGAAGAAGGAGAAAATTAATGGTGGAAGTTATGAGGAGAGAGAGTGGTAGGTGGGGGTTATAAAGAGGGTGAGTTGTGGTGGGGATGAGGGGGTAGTGTAGGTTAAGGTGTTCCAATACCAAATAAACCCAACCAAACCAATCCAATCCAAACCAATTAAAACCGAACCATGACAAAAACCCAAAATACGAGAAATACCGAAATTCTACAAGTTGAGAAAAAAATACATGCTAAAATCTAGATACGAGTATAAATACGAAATACGGGAAATGAGGGTGACACCCTCTTACACACGGGGATAAGCCGAATCGTATCAATAGGATACAACTGTACAACCCAAGCCGGTCATATTCATTGCCTATTCAAATTACACTGTTTAACTGCTGGAAAACTGTTTACTTTAAATTATTTAAAAGTGCATGATTCTATTATTATTTTAATTGTCAAATTAGCATGAATTGTACTTTGCTCCCTCCTGACTGGAGATAACATTTTTAGGGAACATCGAGGATGCTGAGCTGTTATACTATACAACAGCTAATATGACCCGATTATGTACCCTGTTGGAGGACGCAGGTCTTGAGGCCGGCGAGCCGAACGCTTAGCTAGATTTTCTGTTTCTAGATTTGTTGTTTTAGAATTTTGTAATTTGATTTCAGCTTTTAATTCAGTTCTTTCACATTCCAGTTGTACTTATTTCAAATGTTTAATAAAGTTTCATTTCTCGAATTTTGAGTTATGACAAATATAGATGTTGTTGTGGATTACCTGCTAATGGAACAGCTTACTGCCGTCGTCTCAATAACGGTACAGGCTGGGCATGATCTGGTTCGACCCAATTATTTGGGATTGGGTCGTGACACTATGGTTGGTGTTACTGAGCTTGGGATTCTTATAAACTGAAGCTCTATATAAGCTGCAAAGCTTTGGGTTGGGTTGCCTGAGTGTTAAGTTCTCTATATATCTTACTGTTATGAGTGTGTTCGTTGCGTCTTGTGGTTGGAGCGAGTTGGACAAAATTGAGAATGAAGTTGCTCGAGAAAGTAGGTGTGGATTATATGTTTAGCTATTGCAAAGTTGGGTCCTTGCTAAGTCCATTACTGGACTTGTTTGGAGTCAAAGCAACAAGTTGTTGGTGTATAGGGGAAATGGGTCATGGATGTTCCTGGAGATGTTACATAATTAATGTTATGATAAGATCATTGTGATCAATCCATCTCTAGTTGGTATGGATCTAAATGGGTTTAATATTTCTCCTTATTTAGTATTTCAAATAGAATAACTGGTTATATATATCATCAAGTTGATGTCAAGACTTAGCTAGGAAATTAAGTTAACAATATAACCAATGATGAATTGTACTTAACCAACTTGTACCTACTAGTAGGAGGACATACAGCTTTTCTGCCTATTCCTGATCACCCTGAGCAAGGCAAGTACTTTTCTATGGTCTTGTACATTTACGTATCTTGTACTTTCCTTGTGACACGTCATGACACGATATCCTGTACTCTCGTATTTTCCTGTTCTTGTACTTACTTCTGTCGGGAGGGGAAATACACTAGCTATGTGACCAAACCCCGGTTACTATATTCATGTAGATAGCTTAGGCCTTGCATCGTGCACGCGGGTCCTAAGCCGTACCTATATTCATGTACTCCTGTACATGTTCCTGTACTCACCCCAGCCAGTCACATAGGCTAGTTGTATTTCAAACATTGTGCACTTGTCATGTCTTGTACTTCAGGTTCATGGTTACATTCTTGTACTTTATTTTCTATACTTATATTCCTGTACTTTCATGTTCTTTTCCTGTACTTTATAGTTCATGTTATCCTGTACTCATTTCCATGTCATGATGTTCTTGTTCATTACCTAGAACTGTACTTTGCTCCGCTCCTGAGTGGATATGTTGCAGGTGTACTTGCAGGATATCATTCTACCATATGGGACAGAGCCCGGGACATTAGATGAGCAGGATGGAGACATGACTTAGCTAGAGGCTTCAGGTTTAGACTGTTTAGTTTTACTCCTAGATATTGTTTTAGAGTTCATAGTACATTTCATTCCTGATGGCTCTGGTACATTTATGTTATATAGATTTGTGGAATATGGTGATCTTTCTGGGAACGTTTTATAGATGCTGTGATTGTGCACATTTATGTTTATCTGGTTAGATTTTCCTAGCTTGGTATAGCTTACTTCGTCGTGTCTAACGACGAAGGCTGGGCGTATCCGACTCGTGTCCGATTATTCGGAAGCGGGTCGTGACAATGCAAGAGGCCACATTACTATACTTGCTGTATATGTGGATGATATAGTAATCACAGGTGATGATGAGGTCGAGATCACTAAGCTGAAATTAAAACTCGCGAAGGAGTTTGAGGTGAAGGATTTAGGAGCGATGAGGTACTTTCTGGGTATCGAGGTGTGTGACGGCGAACAAGGAATTGTTCTCTCACAAAGAAAATACGCACTAGATCTGCTAACGGAGAAAGGGATACTGCGATGCAGACTGGGCGAGTTGCATAGACGACAGAAGGTCTACCACGGGGTACTGTGTCTTTGTAGGAGGAAACCTGGTCTCATGGAGAAGAAAGAAACAGTCAGTGGTAGCACGGTCGTCAGCTGAAGCAGAATACAGAGCAATGGCTCTGGGAGTGTCAGAATTACTGTAGGTGAAAGCACTGCTGACAGAGTTGAAGCTGGATAAGGGAGCACCGTTACATCTTCTGAGCGATAGTCAAGTTGCAATAAGTATAGCCAACAATCTTGTCCAGTACGACAGAACGAAGCACATCGAGATCGATCCATTCTTCATCAAGGAGAAGCTGGAACAAGGGATACTGAAGATTGACCATGTTCGCTCAGAATAACAAGTTGCAGACTGTCTGAGTAAAGGTCTTAGTTCATTGAGTCTGTCAAAGCTATGTAACAAGATGGGGATGATTAATATCTATCGCCTATCTTGAGGGGGAGTGTTGAGAATCGATAAAGGGACTTTAGTCCCACATTGGAAAATGTAGTATGAAGAGGAGTTGGAACCTCTATAAGTAGCAAGTAGTAGCTCATCAATAAAATCATCCATTATTCATTTACTACAGTTTTTCAGTGTTATTTCTTAGCAGTTTTGAAATTGAATGAAATAGTAGTCACCCTTGCCAATTGGTTTACATGCGATAGATAATTTTTTTTCTTTTACATACTTTTATAACCTTACTATGGTTTTACACGCTTGCTGATTGGTCTTTTTCGTTCAATTTTCTTTGCCTAATTGACCAGAAAAGAGATCTCTAATGTCGGTATCGATCAATATCGGGTATCAGTCGGTATCGGATAGGGACATGTCAAACTGCATCGGTATCAGCAGTATCGGATCGGTATCAGCTGATACTGCAAATTATGGGTAGTACCACATGTTATACACCATACTTAATTTGCCAGTCATGAAAACTAATTAGCCAGTCATGAAAAATAATCCATGCACAATCTGAGTTTTTGGTACAATAGGGAACACACGGCTTGCGTCTGAATATTCCATTCCACTAAACTGCAGAAAATCCAATCTAGACCTCTGCTCTGGACTTGAGAATCGTTGTTGAAAAGGATGAATTAACTATTAGTAGAGCAAGTATTTGTCTCCTGTCACAATTTATTCTTATCAACGTAATTATCCCTGCAACTCCAAACTACCCTCCATTATAAGTACTCATATGTAAGTTTGAAGTTGAACATAGAGACTTCTTTGTCCCTTTATTAGGAAAGGAGGGACAAGAATGGAGAAAGAGAGAATAATGCAAGGTCACCTACTGTTGAGTCTCACCTTCCGATTCTGTCGAATCGATAAGTCGTCACTGAACGTGATGTCGTACAAGTCTAAATTGTCATGTTCATACATTTGTAAAAAATAGTTTTTATGTAGAATTTTGCAGCGGATAAACATAGAAATTGAATAACAATATAATGCAAAAAAAAAAACTCTTTACTGATAATTTGCAACAGAAATATAGACTCGAACAACCAAGTAGAAAAGTGCCGAACTTGGCTTACAATTTTGAAACAACAAAATGAGGATATCGTTTCCTACATCATATCCATGTACTAACAATAAAGTAAACTATACCTTTAGAGCATCTCCAACCCTATTGTGAGTTTGAAAAAAATGGTTGCCACATAGGAATGACAACCATTTTTTCCAAAAGTACTTCTCCAATGCAAATGTGAAATAAAGTGTGGAGTTGACATGGCAATGACATGGCAAAGACAATGTGAAGTTGGTTGTCTAGATCTAGACAATGCACTTCACAATGTCTTTATGTCCACATCATCATTTGTGAATAAAAATATTTATAAAAAGAAGTAGAAGAGTAAAAGTTGTCTTGAAAGTTGTAAAAAATTATTTGTATTGTCTTCTCAATACTTTTGCATTGGAGATGACTTTTTAAACTCATTGTCATTTGTGAATATAATCTTGCCACCTATACAAGACATTGTCTTGTGCCTCATGCCACGTAGGATTCACAACATAAAACAAGACAATAGGGTTGGAGATGCTCTTAAAAACTGAACTGGAAGCTTCAAAATGTAGATAAAGATTCTGCAGAGTTGGATGAGCTTTTAGGACCGCTGAACGTCCACTTGATTTTCAGCACCTGTGGAGATAAACAACACAATGATCATGTGAAAGCATACACGATTATTAGTGACATTTCTTTCTTTTCTTAGGGTCGATTAACAATTTTAAGACATGAATGTAAAAAGATATGTATTACCAAACGATGATTCATACCCGCAATCGATTGCCCTTCCTTGCAAACAAAGATTAACATATTTTTTCTGCAAAATACATCATTAGCGATGCAACTAGTTTATATGAAGGTCACTGGTAAACACACCATCTTGGACTATTCATGAAAATTATGGTGTCTCACTCAGTGCAGGTAGCTAGCCTTACTGGAGGTCCCACAATCCGTGTGCAATATACATCAGCACCAATTATTCTTATTCGTGCTATGCTGAATCGATTTCGTGGTTATGAATACCGCTTGAGAAAACAAAATCTTGTGCATAAGTTGTCCATGACTATATATGCATATATAACTTAGCTATAAAATATACCATGCATAATAATAGAAACTTGAAATAACTATACAACATATTATCATTTTGTATTCTCGTAATGTCGTACTTCCCAATCCATAGTCACCACAACTGACGACCCAACGTTCCAAACCTTTTTCCACAATTCTATTTCTATATGATAACAATATAACATTTCATAATTCTATATAACAAGTTAACCACAATATGTTTTTTCTCTTTTATCTTAATTGTCTTGTTAAGTTATCAATGATCCCAGGACAAAACGAAGAAAATGAAGAGGTTCTTTTGTTAAGATGTAGAGATAAATGAGGGAAAGATCAAAGCCACTCACTGTTGGAGAATTGCCGAGAGAACGAGAATTCGTACGCTTCGATCAAGTCTCGTCTACATGTTCACTTGTATTTGCACCAACAAGGGTTCAATAATCTTCTTCTCTCTTCCTCTCAGAATTCGATATGAATACGAAAATCGATAAAAATAAGCAATGAAAATTATCCATCGAAAAAATCAACGAAAACACATTCACAAAACCAACAACAAAAAATATTTAATGAAGATGAACAATGAAAATGTTTGAGGAAGAGAGTCATATATAGAATTCATTCTTCAATACACGATTCACTGCGTTTAGGGCTCAACTTCAAAGAAGTCAATTCATAGATGGGGAAGGGTCTCAATTCACTATCCCGATCTATCGATAAGGACATAATTTTCCATAATATTTTGGTTCCAACTAGCTAATCAAGCCACAAGTCCACACACTGTTCCTCGCTAGGAGCCGGGCACTCTCTGCCATATGTGGGGCCCTCATACCGTCTCTCCCTCTCGATGGGAGTGGGGACACACCAAGCAAAGGACCTCCAATGCATTCTGATATGTCTTGTGGTTCTCAAGTACACATTCCTGATGAGGTATAGCTTTCCATCCTTCTGTATTATCCCTTTCTTTGTAACAGTTTTAGATTATTGAATTTCTCTACCGATTGCTTATTTTGTGTTGTTGTCAACACGGTAGGTCTCTTTCTTCTTGTTGTTACTTGGTGGTGGTGGTGGTGGACCTACTGCTAATGGTTGTGGTGGTGCAAAATTTACACAGTGTATGAACTAAATCTAGTATAGACAAAACACTTCGGTGACAGAAAAAGTTCTGTTGCTAGGTTTTGGTTTATAAAAGAAGTATCAAAATTAACTAAGGGTGAGCAACGGTTTGGTTCAAACCGAACCGTATATATGAAAACCAAAATAACCGTAAACTATATTTCTCAAAACTGAAAACCGTATTGTTTTTATAAAAACCGAACAAAATCGAACTGAATTAATTCGGTTCGATTTTATGGGCCAATGTGCCGGTTATTCAAATTTTAAGCAAAATGAGCCTATTTAAATAACAATTTATTTTAAAAATATGACATTATTGTATTTATGAATTATTATATTACATAGCGTAAAAAATATTAGTATATTTAGATTGAGGGTAGAGAGAGAGAGAGAGAGCGCGCTCAATTAGGGGTTACAAAATATTAGTTTATGTAGATTGAGGGGAGTTTGATAAATTATTAAATCTAAATCGGATTTCGGTTCGGTTAGGTTACCCGGATCAAGAACCGAAAATCGAACCGATAACCAAAAAACCGAACCGTTTGTCATCTTTCGGTTCGGTTTTCGGTTTTCAACCGTTATATGCTCACCCCTAAATTTAACTACTGACAAATCGTCCATTAGTGTCAAAAACTTTCTGCAGGAAGCATCCTTCAATAAAAAAATGGATATAGCGACGAATAAATGACGAATTTTAGTCTTTATTATATATTTTTTTTTGAAGAAGGTAAATATTATAGATAAATACGATGATTACAGATACTTTACTTTCTTATGCTTCCTAGTTTATGATCAATTATGCATTTTCTAATTCCAACTTCAGAGTATTTTTCATTCTTTTCACCAAAACCGGTTTATTGCCACACCAAACGTGTGGTTGTATGTCAGCCGAAAATTCGGGAACTTTTGTTGTCCTTATTTGTTTTGTCAAGAATTGTCCACCAGAAATTTACTGTTACAAAAGTTAGTGCCAGTTGTAGTACATCTCTTCTTCTTCTTCTACATGTGCAGTGAGCAAATAGGTACTGTCAATAATTCATTCTGTTTGGTTCTCTACTGTCTATTACTGTGTCATTGTTTTTAGTTGTGTCACCTACTTCAGTTTTTGGCAAAGTCATCCTTTTTTTTTTTTTGCTGGACAGGCTGTGGAGACTGCTAAAATTTGTTCTGTGGCTCCTCTCTACCAGGAAGGGGGACACTACTACTTTGTGGCTCCCTGTTCCCCTTCCTATATATATATATTCATAGTTGGATTTTTTTTTTATCTAATCTATTAATAAAATTAATATTGTTGATTTGTTACAATCCGCAACTTCTCGGACATGACCGTTGAAGAAAGGGTAGAGGCTCTGGAGAGATGGAACATAGAGAAGAGTTCTAAGCGTCTGGTGTGCATTCATCAAGACGCCAGACAACGTCCTCAAGGAAATGGGAAGAACATAGCCGGTTCTAAGCATGTGCAAACTATACGATCGTACAGGATCCCAAAAACCGACCTCCGTATATATTACTAACGTGACATTTACAAATTTAGATTTATTTCTTCATTTTTTTAGAAATTACAATAACATGGTTCTTAGAATGTCAGAATCTCACAAAGACGAGGCTTTTCGGGGGTTCAGATTATGTCTGAGCAACCAACAACGTGGGAAAGGCTCGGAGTTGCAGACAAGTGCACCAAGGAAGGATTTCAGTACCAAGTTCTTATCAAAGGGTGTCAAAATATTGGCCTTTAGGTGGATTCCATGTCAAGGAGCTTTTCAGAAGGTCATTTCTGTGGTAGTTGTGGATATGGCTGTCAAATGTACTTTACTCGAAGTCTATGGAGTGCTGAAACATGGAAAAACTCTGCTTCAAGTCTCTGGAATGCAGAAACATGGAAAATCTGTTGTGTCCCATTTCTTTTATGTATCGAGGTCAGACCGTGCTGACGTGGCAGTCTTCTATTAGCTTTAGTGAAATATCAGTGTTGTTTGCCGAACCGAGAGGGGATCATGCACGTCAGCCTGTGTTGACATGACGGTCTCCCACTGGCTCCATTGGGAGATTGCCATATCAGCACGATCTGACGCGCACCGTCCCCTTGCAGGAATTTCCTATGTATATTCCTCTTAGTATTGCTTCAGACATTTCCTTTGTAAATACATCAATAAGTTGTTGGTAAGACATGCATGTCACCAAAGTAGAGGTTTCTTGATATATCTCAATATCAATAAGCATTTGTTTTGAAGGATTTCATTTCTGCCAAGTAATTCCCAGTGATATCCATATCATCAGCACACAATGGTAAGTATAAATATTCTCCCATTTCCTTTTTATAAATAAAGTATGATCTGTATTGACTCTTATCATCAATAAAACTGAAAATCCTAACATACAGCTCTCGTATAGGGGGTAAACATCAATCCATTCAAAGATGATAAGTATAAATATTCTCCCATTTCCTTTTAATAAATAAAGTACGATGCGTAATCTGTATTGACTTTTAGCACCAACCAAGTTGAAAAATCCTGACGAACTGCACTTGTTATAGGGGCAAACATCCATCTAGTCAAAGATACAGACTAGTCAAAGATACTGCCGTCCAACATATATATATATATATATATATATATATATATATATATATATATATATATATATATAAAAAGAATATATATATATATATATATATTTATATAAGGAAAATTCTATAATACATCTGCTAGAAATGGATGTATCGATACATCCGAAATCTGGACCGTTGGATTTTAATCCAACGGTTCAGGTTTAATTCAGATAAAATAATACAGGAGACATCATTTAATGCTGATTTAGACTTCTGACCTGTTGGTAACTTGCTTTAGCAGGTCATTCTTCACTTTAATTTTTTCAATGAACACCCTAAATTAACTCATATTTACTCTCTCAAAAGTCCATCCAATTTAATCTGAACTTTTTTTTTTTTGAGTTACAGGCCATGGTAGTCGTGGTGGTGCTGGTGGTGGTGGAAAGAGAAACGGAGATGAAGAAGGAAATAAGAAACGGTTCGGATCGCGTCGAACGTCGTCGAGCACCCCTAGAACAACGAGGAGTACCAGCTGCGCCGAGAAGAATCGGTCCGCTTCGCGTCGGACGTAGTCGATGCCTCCTCGAACAAGGAGAAGTACCAGCGGCGCCGCTCTAATTTTACTGCCCATGCCATTGTCTGAAATTTTATTTTTCATTAGGAGTACCAGCTGCGCCGAGAAGAATCGGTCCGCTTCGCGTCGGACGTCGTCGAGGCCTCCTCGAACAAGGAGAAGTACCAGCGGCGCCGCTCTAATTTTACTGTCCATGCCATTGTCTGAAATTTTATTTTTTATTTAACAATTTAATATTTTGTTAATAAAGCTACATGTCATGGTGGTGGTGGTGAACTGAGGAAACCTGCTTCTGAGGTCGGGCGGATTATTTTTTAACTTTTCTAAAGATAATATTTTCGAGGAGAATATTTTTTTGGACAAAAAATGGCCATTCTCTTTGCTTTTAACACGGAGAATGGTACATTTAGGACGGAGAATGGTACATTTAGGACGGAGAATACGGCGAATGGCCATTCTCTTTGCTTTTAATATGGCGAATGGACGGTGAATACGGCGAATGGACGGAGAATGGCCATTCTCTTTGCTTTTAATATGGCGAATGGACGGTGAATACGGCCAATGGACGGAGAATGGCCATTCTCTTTGCTTTTAATACGGCGAATGGACGGAGAATGGTACATTTAGGACGGAGAATGGACGGAGAATACGGCGAATGGCCATTCTCTTTGCTTTTAATACGGCGAATGGACGGTGAATACGGCGAATGGACGGAGAATGGCCATTCACTTTGCTTTTAACACGAAGAATGGCCATTCTCTTTGCTTTTAATACGGCGAATGGACGGAGAATGGTACATTTAGGACGGAGAATGGTACATTAAGAAAGCTGACAAAAGCTCGTTCTCTCAAATCTCTTCTTTGTGTAAATTAAATCCAAGGAGGACACAATCCCTAATTTTAGTTATTGCTTAGCAGAGTCTGCTTAGTTGTTGTAAAATTGTGGTGTTGCTTCTGTGGCACTTTCATCTTTAATCTCATGTTTTCTATGAATATGTGTTCTGTTTGATTTTGATTTAGTAATCTTTCCGTATTTAGTTTTTTTGTTTCATCTAACAATTTAATATTTTTGTTATAAATCTACAGGGCATGGTGGTGCTGGAAGGAGAAACGGAGATGAAGAAGAAAAGAAGAAGTTCCGGTTCGCGGTGGACTTCGTCGAGTTCCTCAATCAAGCGGAATTAAACCTCTTATAGAGTTCCTTAATTGGAGTTGATCACGATAACCTTTTGTAATTTTCAAACGGATAGTAGAATCTTCCTCGAGCCCTCCTCAATCAAACGGCTAGTAGAATCTTCCTCGAGCTCTCCTTAATCAAACGGCTAGTAGATTGTTTGCTAGTCTCGAAATTTATTTGTCTTTCCATCTTTCTCACTTTTTGTACTTCTCTCTTGCTATATATACAATAGTTTTCTTGTTTCATAGTACTATTATTCATTCTGAAATACATAGAATAGTTTTCTGAAATACAATAGTTTTCTTGTTCTCAAGATGTCTACTCGTGTGGGGGGGAAATGTAGAAGACGTAGAAGATTGGATGCCAAATCCAAATGAAACCTTTATTCCGCGTTTGTTACGCAAGATTGAACAACATCTGTCGACGATTTCAGCTGATGTTGCAAAGATAAAAATTGAACAAATGAAGTTATCTCGGCGTTTGGATAAGATTGAAGAATCTCAAGCTTTGAAGGAGGCATCTTCATCTAGAGCATTTAATAATGTGAAGGTGGTTTCCGTTGAATCTTCTTCCGAAGAGGAGGACGTGGAGCTGCAGTCTCGTAGTAAAGCATTGGACCGATATCTCGCATTGGACGCTATAGAAGAAGAAGAAACTGACTTTAGCAGTCCTTCTAAAAGAATGCGTCAAAATTTACAGCCGGTCACACCATCCAAAAATTTAATAAGGGGTTCAACCTCGAAGCCTAGCAATTGTACTAGTGTTTCTTCGAGATATTACGACTATATTTTTGCAGATGATAGACCTGACGAGTAAGTAATATGAGTTTTGATTTAATTCCAACAGTTTTTTTTCCTAATTTATTCGTTTCTTTTCTTAGAGAAATAATATCATCTTGCAACAAAACCTATGTGTCTCGGTGGGAGATGAAGACCTTAGCTCCTTTAACGAGAATTACCAATGGGGTATGTATAGATAGTATATTTCTTCTTAGATGCCATCTATGTTTACTTCGATTCCATCGCTGACATTTTTAATGTTTTATTCAGATTGTAAGTATTGTCTCTGCTCTTCTCACCGCGGAGGAACGGAAAAGAACCTCCAATAAAGCTAATGTATGGTTTTTACCAATAAGGATGTCAGTGAGTGAGCATTTTATTCTTCAATGCATATGCATTAACAATTTTATCGTTTGTTTGTCCTTCGTAATGTATTAATTGATGTGTATGTAGAAAGCAACGTTACCTCAATCCGTCAAAAAGGCTCATGAAGTATGGAAGAAGTTTAAATACTTTGAGGATAACATGGGATTTTTAAGCACTTGTAAAGAGGTATTAATGTATTTATGTTTAATTATTAATCCTAATTTTCTGAAAATTTACTAATTTGTTTTACCTAATTATCCTGATTCAGATATACATACCCATTCATTTGGGCGAACACTATACTCTTGCAAGAGTTGTGTTTAAAAACAGGACTGTTGAAATTTGGGACTCACTTGCATCTAAAGATGATCCGATTCAAAGCAGAACAGTTATAAAAGAAATAGTAAGCTCATATTTATCAATTTTTATGAATTGGGTACAAGAATACGCATTATACCAATACATATTATTTTCTGGTAATTGTAGCTTTCAAATTTGGATATCTTTCTCGAAGAAGAGATTTTGAAGCTGAGAGATGCTAGGTTCAGCTTTTCTACTTTTGCAATAAAACGTCCTTCTTATGTTCCCCGCCAAGGCAATTTAGTTGATTGTGGAATTTTTTTAATTGTATTCATGAAAGACCGATGTAGCCTGGACTACCGTTCTATCGATGTAAGTATGAAAATATATCGTCAAAAACTTCAACTTTTTAGAGCAATATTTTTGATGTTTGTTTGTTATATGCAGTTTGATGCGGAAAAGGAAAGACGCATAGTTGCTGAATGGATTACAACTTCAGAGCACAATGAAGAGCTAAAAAAGAAGTCCAATCTGGTTGAATATGGAAGACGATGATTTTTTTTCTTCTTCTTTTATATTTAATGTATGGAAAGCCCTAATGTATTATGTTCATTTGTTTTGTTGAGTTATAATGACATTTTTGCCAAACGGCTTCAATTCTTTTTAATTAAACAGAAAGGAGTATTTTGCCCTTCCATCGAATGACATTTTTGCCCTTCTAATTAATTCAAAACACCCCCGAACCCTTTTATTAAAAAAAGAAAAGGGAAAAAGAAAACCGTTTCGGAGCCACCTCTTCTTCCATACTCCACTCTGTACTCAAACCTAGATCATTCTCCTCCAAAATCTTCAAACCTTCCTCCCCATTCGCAATATTCACACCATGTCGGCATCAGCGGCAGAATCATCACCGGCAGCATTACCAAATAGAGAAGATGCACCAGTTACAGAAAATCCAAAAGCGACAGACGGAGAACAACGGAAACCCTATTCTAAGAAAGTTGCAAAAAAGAAAAAGGAAAAAGTTGCTAAACAAAAAGAAGTGCAAACAGAAGGTATAACTTTGATTTTATGTTCGCAAATTCTGTATATATTTCAAGGAAAATGACATTCTCCGTCATAAAACGCATTTGAATGTTAAATTCTATTCGCCGTTTAATTTTGAACGGATAATGTCATTCTCCGTCTAACTTGAAACGGAGAATGCCGTTCCCAGTGTTAAAACCCATAAGAATGGCCATTCTCCGACCTAATTTTTGGTTTTTTTTTGTTTTGCAGAAAGAAAATCTGTCAGGAATAAGGATTCAAGACTTTTTCGTTCTACCTTCAAGCCAATGCTAAATCTTATGGAGGAGGTCAATCGAGATGCTGGCCGTTTACCTGAGCCAGTTATTGGTTCCTTGAAGAATACCGGTTTCTGGAATTTTGTCGAAATTTTCTACCGAAACAGAGTCCACGTCTCCGAAATGGCCAAGGTAACGGAAGGGCTTGAGAATTTAATTGCAAGTTACACAGAAGAAGAAGATGGCGTCGGGTGCTTTGAATTGAGCACTAATTCCTGATTACCCAAGATTTTTCACATGGAATGGGTATGATATCTCAAACTTCCTCAAGGTCGAATATCACAACAAAATGAGATCGAAGATGATATTGGAAGATCTGGTTATACCTGTTGGGGAAGAAGAAGGGCACAAAGAAGAGGAGCCACCTATAGAAGAAGTTGAAAAAGAGGGAGAGGAAGAACACCAAGAAGCAGGTGGGGATAATTTTGATGAACAACGGATAACACCGCATCATGAAATGGGCGCTGTGATGGATGACTCAGCAAAGGAATTGGAGGATTTGAGAAGACATCATTCTGATATTCTTGCGCAGAATGAAAAACTGAAAGAAAAGTTGAAAGAGATGGAGGCACAAGGAGCGCAGTTACGTGCAGCCAACTTTGAGAATGTCATACTCAAAAAAAAGCTGAAAGTGCTCCAGGCAGAAGAAGAGCAACAACGTGCAGCGTTGTGATGGAGGGCTCTGTGCATGAACTGGAGGATTTGAGAAGACATCATTCTGATATTCTTGTGCAGAATGAAGAACTCAAAGAAAAGTTGAAAGAGCTCGAGGCACAAGAATCACAACAACGTACAGTCAACGTTCTGATGGAGGGCTCTATGCATGAACTGGAGGATTTGATAAAGCAGAATTCTGTTCTTAAAGCGCAGAATGAAGAACTCAAAGAAAATTTAAAAGAGATGGAGGCACAAGGAGCGCAGTTACGTGCAGCCAACCTTGAGAACGAGAAACTCAAAGAAAAGCTAAAAGAGCTCGAGGCACAAGAATCACAACAACGTGCAGTCAACGTTCTGATGGAGGGCTCTGTGCATGAACTGGAGGATTTGAGAAAGCAGAATTCTGTTCTTAAATCAGATCTACATGCACAAGGTAAAATCTTTTCTATTTCAAATTTTTGATTTGTAATCTTCCAGGAGAATGACTATTCTCCGTGTACTATAACACGGAGAATAGTCATTCTCCGTGTTATTTGGAACGGATAATTGCTATTCCCTATCATGTCGATACTGGAAAGGTTATTCTCCGTGTAATTCCAAACGGAGAATTCTATTCTCCGTATTATATTATACGGAGAATGTCATTCTCCGTGTTAGGTTCACATCATACATTTCATTGTTGTTTGTTTTATTTCAGTGCGAACAACCAAACAACTCAGAGAAATAAATGAAAGGCTCGTTGAGGAGAAAAGGGAGCTTCAAAATAAAGTTGAATCATTTAAGATTGAAGCCAATGAAAAGGATTGCAAAATTAAAGATCTCGAAGCCATGGCTAAAGTACTTCAGAATGAGGAGTTACAAGCTGCTGCTGAACCTGCTGCTCCAGGAGAAGTCAGAAGAAGAGGAGGATCGGGGGGAAAGAGGTTAATAAAAAGTAATACAGTTGGAGAGGCTAATAAAAAGCGGAAGGTTAATGATGCTACGAAATCCCAAGAAGACGCCAAAATGGCTGAATTAAAGAAGAACCGCGTCATACTAAAGGAATGCAATGAACTCTTACTTTGGAAACATGCGGATGAAGAGCTGAAGAAACAATACATCGACATCGTAATTCCCAGAAAGAATTCTCCAAAGTATGTATTCTGAACCCTTTTTTTATTTCGTTTTTTCTAGACTTTTTTCACAATTATGTAATGAGAATCTATCTTTATTAATTTAATCTAAACTAAATTTATGTGCAGTGATATGGTATACGAATTTTATCCGGAAAAGGGTGAAAATGAAGTTTCAGTCCAGCTGTCGGCAGTAGACATGCAAGACATACTCAACTATGACGACATGGAGGCTGGCATACTGGACATAATAATAAGGAAGCTGAAAGAAATTCAAGGCAGTAAAAGGTGTGCCCCGTCTAGTTCGAAGGAGGTGCCATTGATCCAGAAAAAAAAGCCGGCGCTCTAATCCCATAAGTGGTCTGCATTCATGACGGCCCACACATTGGTAAGAATTCAAACAGAAAAATCCATATTCATGTGTACACCGATGAAAAATGACAGAAAAAAATTACTCATGATATTGTGTATTATTTTTGGAAAACAACAGACCGTCATTCAACGTGTCAATGAAGAAACCGCAAAACCCGGCGCCTGTGAAGACATCCAAAAAGTAGAAGACTTCGTCATGGGTTTGGAGGACGACATAGAGTTGTTATTCATCCCACTTTTTAATGCAACCATCAAACACTATACTCTGCTCACATTCAACTTTATCTCCTACGACTGGACACACTACAACTCCTTGTGGCAAACCACGTACGATACGTGCAAGGTGGATGCAGAATTAACGAAGAAAACCTTAGAGCCTATCGTCAGGAGAAAAGTTGATATGATGAGGGAGAGATGCCCGGCGAAGAAGGAGTATGAGAGCAAAGTGCTGAATTGTTCTCTAAATTGCCCACAACAACGGGCACCCAACTGCCTCTTGTACACGACGTATTATGTGAATAGGTTGACGACTCCTCCCTTCGAAATACCGGAAGGAAATGACAATGAAACTCACCAGAAGATTACAAAGATGAGGTTGTCATGGACTAAGGAGTTGCTTTCAAGCAAATATGTAAATCGATCCTAGCAATGACATTGTAAAACAATAATGTAATTATGATGTAATTGGGCAAGGAACTTCTGTCTTTTATAAGCTCTGCTTTTATAATATAATCATTTTTGAATTATATTTACATCGTCAAAACCACGAAAAGTTTGACTTTTATTTACATATGAAACAACTCGAACTCATGCGCCAAAAGGGCAGTGGGTTCCTTAGCCTCAGGAGTCTATCTCTTCGACATGTTCCTTGTTGAAGAAGGATGGCTTTGTACGGTGCTCTCCCTCAAAACAAAATTCCTTGAGGCAGTGGGTTCCTTTGCCTCAGTGAGTTCCTTTGCACGGAGGATGCACGATGAAGTGACTTGCCTCAAAGAGTCATGCTACGGTTCCTATGCTCTGACCATGCACGATCAATACCATCTACCACGCGGACATGAACTGAAAGACGACAGAGAACAACACTCCTTGACAGTTGATGCTTTCAATTGGATTCCTTGAAGCAAAACACTTCATCGTGCATCGTCAGAGGAGTGTTGTTCTCAAGGAATTCAATTGAAAGCTTCAACTGTCAAGGAGTGTTGTTCTCTGTCGTCTTTCAGTTCGTGTCCGCGTCGTATTCATCGTGCATCGTCAGAGCATAGGAACCGTTGCATGACTCCTTGAGGCAAGTCACTTCATCGTGCATCCTCCGTGCAAAGGAACTCACTGAGGCAAAGGAACCCACTGCCCCAAGGAATTTTGTTTTGAGGCAGAGCACCGTGCAAAGCCATCCTTCTTCAACAAGGAACATGTAGAAGAGATAGACTCCTGAGGCAAAGGAACCCCCTGTCTCAAGGAATTTTGTTAACTTGTGGCAGAGCACCGTGCAAAGCCATACTTGTTCAACAAGGAACATGTCGAAGGGATAGACTCCTGGCTGGCGATTCGACAGAGCGTGGAACGATAATAAACTCCAAACTCATGCACATCTCAGTCTTCTGAAGGACTTCACCACCGTGCATCGTCGGACCAATGGAACACGTTGAAGAAATGAACTCCTGGCGGCAAAGGAACACCGTGCATAGTCCGAGCCAATCAACGTGCGGGCGCTTCGACAGAGCGTGGGTTGGCAATAATTCCAAACCCACGCACATGTCAGTCTTCTGAAGGACTTCACCACCAAAGCTTCTTTGAACGAGGAGATCGACAACCAAGAGGAAAGAGTCTTGCCAAGGCGGAGGATCGGTAGAGTCCATCACCACAAGAAAAGCTAAGTGAGATGAGAACAAACTCTCTCTACACTACTGGCATTTATAGGCATGGAACAACTCGGACTCATGCGCCAAAAAGGCAGCCACTTCGAATTCTGCCCCTGCTCAATTAAAGCTGAGTAAGACTGGAACAATTAATTTCCATCAATACCAATGCCATTAATACCAATGAATATACCCCTTCGAATTCTGCCAACTTTGATACCCCTTACTGTATCAAAGTTTTTTTCTTGATACAGTAGGGGGTATCAAAGTTTTGATACCCCCTATGTATGACATGTGGGCCCTTCCTGCTTTAAAAATGTGTACAAATATATATATATATACATAAATTTTAATAGGGCCCACAAAACTCTTTTCTAACAAAACTCTTTTCAAAGTTTTGATACCCCGATGTATGACATGTGGTCCCCTCTTGCTTTGTAAAACGTGTAAACATATATATATACACATTATTTTTTGAGATGGCCCACATGTCATACATAGGTGCCTGTATCAAAGTTTTTTCCCTTTTAAATAGCACCCATAATTAACTTACAAAAAAAGTATAAATAAAACAAAATATTGTTATAGTCAAGATTTGAACCAATGACCTCTTGAATACAAGTCTAGCAGTGTAACCACGACACCACAATAACATTCTCCGTGTTTTATTAAACGGAGAATAACATTCTCCGTTTTGAATTAAACGGAGAATAGCTTCACAGTGTTAAAAACAAATTAGAATGTTCATTCTCCGTTTTAAATTAAAACGGAGAATATCATTCTCCGTTTTAAATTAAAACGGAGAATGACATTCTCCGTTTTAAATTAAAACGGAGAATGACATTTGCCACATAAGAATGACATTGTAAAACAACAATGTAATTATGATGTAATTGGGCAAGGAACTTCTGTCTTTGATAAGCTCTGCTTTTATAATATAATCATTTTTGAATTACATTTACATTGTCAAAACCACGAAAAGTTTGACTTTTATTTACATATGAAACAACTCGAACTCATGCGCCAAAAGGGCAGTCATTTTTATAATAAGATCTCCCAAATTCTGCCATTTATTGGCAAAATTTAACAACTCGAACTCATGCGCCAAGCTGCAGTCACTTTTATTGTCATTAATACCAATGAATCTGCCATTTATATGCCATTAATACCAATGAATTCTTCCATTTATATGCCATTTATTCCTAATGAATCTGCCCCTTCGGATTATATTCTCCTTTTTATTGGTAACGGAGAATGGAATTCTCCGTTTACTTGAAACGGAGAATAACTTTCCCGTTTAAATTAAATCGTTAGTATTCTATTCACCGTTTATGTCTGCTCTTCTGTCTTTTATAATAAAATCCTTTTTGAGTTACATTTACATTGTGATAACCACGAAAAGTTTGACTTTTTGAGTTACATGTACATTATGAAAGTCTGAAATACTACATAAAATCCTACTATCAAGAAAAAAGTTGAATATGAGCTGCGTGCGGGCATCGTAGAGCAATGGAACTCCTTGAGGCAAAGGAATTCCTTGAGGCAGTGGATTCCTTTGCCTCAGTGAGATCCTTTGCTCGGAGGATGCACGATGAAGTGACTTGCCTCAAGGAGTCATCCTACGGTTCGTATGCTCTGACGATGCACGATGAATACCATCTACCACGCGGACACGAACTGAAAGACGACAGAGAACAACACTCCTTGACAGTGGAAGCTTTCAATTGGACTCCTTAACATTCTCCGTTTTGAATTAAACGGAGAATAGCATTCAAAGTGTTAAAAACAAATTAGAATGTTCATTTTCCGTGTCATTTGAAACGGAGAATGTTATTCTCCGTTTTGAACTGCACGGAGAACATATTTTCTCCATTTTTGATGTACTATGTTTTGAAATTGGAATTTAATGTTCTCCATTTTTATCTAATTGTCTTCTCAAACTTTTGCATTGGAGAACATATTTTTTTATCTAGTTGTCTCGTGTGAATGACATCTTGCCACATAATAAAGACATTATCTTAAGTCAACGACGTTTCATTTTATTCCATTTGCTCATTTTCACTATTTCGCTTTCGTACTTTACAATTACGATAATCGTGACCCGTTTTTTTTACAAAATCTACATATTCTAGTCTTCGGGATAGATTAACTTTCTGTAGGCTGGCTTGATTTCCCTTGAGAAGGCCTTCCTTTTGTTGCTACCGGATTTGGCTCTTTTAAAGCTTCATGCACTCCTTGAACTGCATCAGCTACCATTTGTTCTTCTTCGCCAATATCGGACACCATTTCTTTCAACTCCATCAGAACAGACGACATCAACTCCGTTCCCCTCTCTTGAACTTTGCTTGATTTTTTACAAAAGTATGTAAACAGATTAACTTGTTCATTAATAGCACCATACCTTCTGCTCTCAATAATGTCTGGGTGGATGAATCTTCTTTCTGAGCCAGGTCCGGAGAGATAACTCTCTTTGCAATCCTTGAGCCAACGAGATTTTATCAAGTTCTTTGGAATATCTCCAATTTGTAATCTCTTCATTGCTGCAAAAATATGCCTACAAGGAATCCCCTTGGTCTCCATCCACATGCATTCACATGTTATGATGTTGTCGGCCGGAAAAAATGTAACCTTACGGTTGACACTGTCTGGCGACAAATACTTTTGGACAGTGCAAACTTCTGTCCCTCTTACGATGTGATGATGGGGAACAATATATGCATCAGAACGTGTGATTTCCTTCCTTACATCTATAAACACCTTTTTAGTGTAAATTGCGGCAAATTTACCTTCTATTACGGCCATGCTAGTTTGATTCACAACTGGTATTGAGAATTTATCATTGACATGCTTACCCATATGGCCGTAACGTAAGGCCGCCAAACCGTGGTCACAATTTTGAAGGGCCTTCCAAAGTGGCAGCTTCTCATTCAAAAATCTTTTCAGAAAAGCGTTCATAGATTCACATCTATTTGTTGCTATAGAACCGCCAAAATAATTACCACGTAGGAATGTATCCGCCCATCGCTCCCTCGTTCTGTACAATGCAGTGGTCCACTCATTGTTTTCTAAATTATAATCTGTTAGCATCTGCTGCCAACGGTTTTCAAATTCTTCGACTGAATAGTACCTGTTTAGAAAACATGGACATTAACTAAAGTTGTGATATTGTAACAACAACATACTTCAAAGTAAAGTAGCAAGTGTGCTATGTACCTTTTAATCAGAAGACTCAGTTTATTGTGAAAACCCTCTCGGTGTACATTTTTGGCAGCATTGTTAAGGATATGCCATGAGCACGTTCGATGAACTACGCTGGGCATTAAATCCTCAATTGCTTTATTCATGGATCTGCAACCATCCGTGAGAACTGTCAATGGTAATTTGCCATTCATACACTCTAGGAATTTTTGCAGAACCCAAGAATAAGTCTCCGCAGTCTCATTGTGGATCATTGTAAACCCAAACACACAAGTCATCGCATGATTGTTTGTACCCACTAGAACCACCAACGGCATTTGACTTCTATTTGTTTTATATGTAGAATCGAATGCTAGTGAATCTCCAAATAGTTCGTAATCGAATCGACAAGAACCGTCAGCCCAAAAGAGATGGGTCAATCTGGAATCTTCGTCTACCTTGTAGTCGTAGAAGAAATCTGGGTCACTATTCTCCTTTGATTGAAGAAATGTAAGTGTTGTCGAAGCATGAACATCGTCGAGTGCTCTACTATCTCGAGCTAGAACGTTGTATAAATCCTTTCTCGTCCATCCAACATATCCCAGCCACCTTTCCTCTCGACAAGTAAATTCCATATCTCTCCAGTCCCCATCCCTGATTGCTTCATAAGCTTAATTTCTTCCAACTCTGCGGGTGTTATATTACGATGGGATCTCAAGAACGCTGATTCATAATTACTCGCCAGGCTATGGTTGTGAAGTACATGAAATTTTTTGACGGACCACATCTTTGTTTTATGGGTGTACCCAATACGAAAAATTGCTTTACAACCAGTTCTGCTTTCACTTCTTGGCTCACGAACCCTGTTTGGAGCTTCCTTG